>SSNP01000185.1:791548-811489 GCA_006937955.1 Pachypanchax playfairii | reverse complement strand
CATCATCGTCATCATCACCATCACCATCACCATCATCATCTTCATCATCACCATCACCATCATCATCACCATCACCATCATCATCTTCATCATCACCATCACCATCACCATTATCATCATCATCTTCATCATCATGTTCATCACCATCATCATCATCATCATCATCGTGTTCATCATCATCATGTTCATCATCATCATGTTCATCACCATCACCATCTTCATCATCATCTTCATCATCATCATCATGTTCATCATCATGTTCATCATCATCATGTTCATCACCATCACCATTATCATCATCATCATGTTCATCATCTTCATCATCATCATGTTCATCATCATCATCATCATGTTCATCACCATCACCATCTTCATCATCATCTTCATCATCATCATGTTCATCATCATCATCATCGTGTTCATCATCATCATTATGTTCATCATCATCATCATCATCATCATCATCATCATCATGTTCATCACCATCACCATCATGTTCATCACCATCACCATCTTCATCATCATCATGTTCATCATCATCATCATCGTGTTCATCATCATCATGTTCACCACTACCACATTCATATCCTGCTATGTTGTGGAAAAGGAGTGAGGTGAGTGTGTGCTGATCAGTTATGGATCACTTTGATCACCTTCTGAGCTTTGACCTCCTTCATCAGCATCTGTTTCTCCTGCTGCAGGTGAGATGTCCACTCTGAAGACGACTTGTCTCTGCGGCACTCTGGCATGGGGGAAGAGCTGCAAGACTTGACTCCCCTGCTGTGACTGTCCAGTGGTGATGGCGAGTCCCTGTCCTTAATCGGCGACACATGACATGCTGAATCAGCCAATGGGAGAGGAGGGGGTGGGACCTCGATGGAAGTTTCTGTTGATGATGAATAGCATGGTACAGTATAGCACTTGGAGTGGTGATGTGTAGTACCTGGTGTGGTACAGTATATACCTGATATGGTGTCTGCAGAGCTGTTGGACATCCATCCTGTCATTTCTGAGTGAAACACGCTCTGACTCACCTCCTGAGATGTTCTCTTCTTCAGACTGTGGACTGAGTTTCTGTTCACACAAAAGTCCAACTCTGTTTTCAGTTGACTGGCAGCAGAACAACAATGTAAGACATGGTGTCTTTGTGATGACTCACTGGATCTGGATCAGCGGGTGTTTGATGGACATATTGGTGATCGGCATTCGTTGCATTGGTGCGTTAGCCGCCTCCTCCCCCACCAGACCCAGAGGACTCTTCAACATGGGCAGAAACTCATCTGGGGGGAGAAACCAACATCATGTCTCACTGATAGGATTAACACATTCCCATTGTCCCAACAAATACTGATTAGTAGTAGATTAAATGATTTTTTTGCTGTGTTTTATTTCACATTGTTCTCTTATGAGTTATCTTTTTCTAATTTTTTCAGTAGTTTCATGTATATATTTATCTCTCTCTGTGTGTCTTTCTCTGCCATGCTGCTATAGTCTCAGACTGCTGGAGGTTCTCCTGATCCATCCCTTTAGTTATGCTGCTATAGTCTCAGACTGCTGGAGGTTCTCCTGATCCATCCCTTTAGTTATGCTGCTATAGTTTCAGACTGCTGGAGGTTCTGCTGATCCATCCCTTTAGTTATGCTGCTATAGTCTCAGACTGCTGGAGGTTCTGCTGATCCATCCCTTTAGTTATGCTGCTATAGTCTCAGACTGCTGGAGGTTCTCCTGATCCATCCCTTTAGTTATGCTGCTATAGTCTCACACTACTGGAGGTTCTCCTGATCCATCCCTCTAGTTATGCTGCTATAGTCTCAGACTACTGGAGGTTCTCCTGATCCATCCCTTTAGTTATGCTGCTATAGTCTCAGACTGCTGGAGGTTCTCCTGATCCATCCCTTTAGTTATGCCGCTATAGTCTCAGACTGCTGGAGGTTCTCCTGATCCATCCCTTTAGTTATGCTGCTATAGTCTCAGACTGCTGGAGGTTCTCCTGATCCATTCCTTTAGTTATGCTGCTATAGTCTCAGTCTGCTGGAGGTTCTCCTGATCCATCCCTTTAGTTATGCTGCTATAGTCTCAGACTGCTGGAGGACATACTGTCCACATTTACAGGTTTTTACATGTCACTTCTGGATGGTTGGGTTTTATTATTTATTATTATTTCTATTTATTTGCAAAAACACTTTTATATTATTAGTGTTTGTGTCGCCTTTTTAAATTCCAAATAGTAATTATGTTCACAAACTGGAATTTCTCAATCAAAAACAGAAATACAACGTTTGATTTATGACTTGAATGCCTGGAATCATTTGTGAACAAACATTTAGAAACTCAAAATCTGCAGGACTCAAATTTGACAGAGTTATTCAGTTAAAACCTGAATCAGCTGACTGTGGTTAAGGAACATTACAAAAATAAACAGACAGCAGTGATCGGAGGACTGGAGTCTGTTTCATCTGTTCAGGGGTTTATTACCATAAAAAATTCTAAATGTTTTTCTGCACAGCTAAAATAGCTAAACTAACAAACAGTTTGGGGCTGATTTGTTGTTGTGTCAAAATCCTGCCTGCGGGGGGTGCTATCAGTCTGACTGAGATCTGAAGGCATGTAAACTCTGTCTAAACACTGTGGCGGCTGCTGCTTAAACATGAAGCAACTAAACAAGTCAGGACTTGAACAGAATACCTGAGAACCAGGTGAGCAGCTTTCACGGCAGCACAGCAACCAGAAGAGAAGCAACCGCCTACGAACAGCTGATTTCTGCTCTGAAAGCTGAAGAAACTGACCTGAATCACTTTGTTCAGCCAGCAGGTGAAACTCACAGCGTTCTAGTTTATTTTTAGTCTGCAGGCATTTCCTGACATTCAGACTCATGCAGCTGATCTGATATCACATCCTGTGCTCATGACCCAGACTGAACACCACAGAAACATCAAAACACAGTGGAACTGGTGCATGAAGGTTTATCCAACAACAGGAAAAGATCCTGCTGTCACACCCATCAGTAAACTGGTTTAATCATTCTACTCTTGTTGTCATGGAAACAACACAAACATCCCATCACCGGGTGGTACCTCCATCTCGCTGTTTCCTAGCAAACAAAAACATGAAAGATGAGCGACTGAGCACAAGAAAACCAGACTGGATTCTGGTTCTGAGTCTGAAGTCTGGTTCAGTTGCAGCAATAAAACTGTTACTTTATTTTCCAAAGACGAATCAGAGAACCAGAAACCTCCATCAGAACCAGAACCAGGATGAGTTCTGCCTGGACCCACTGGGGTCTGAGAGGACAGGAAGAGGCCTTCAGCAGAACCAGAACCAGGATGAGTTCTGCCTCAAAATCAACAAACCTCTGAGGTGATTCTGGAAGGACATTTGTCTTCTTGGTGGAAATGGACTGGTTTCTGCGGGAGGGAGGTCACCTCTCATTCAGAGGAACGGGATTCGATCCCCGTGCCGGCAGGCTACGTGTTAAAGAGTCCTTGGGCAAGATACTGAACCCGCAACTGTCCCCGGGTTGTCACTGTGAGGGTAGGTCAAACACAGAGTCTGAATTTCCCCACAAGGGATTAATTAAGTATAAATTAATATTAAGTGTTCGATTGGGCTTTGTGTACACCAAAAGGTTAACGTTAACCCTTTGTGTGCGCCTGAGGCTTAGCGTTAACTGTTTGTGTGCACCAGAAGGTTTATGTTAACCCTTTGTGTACACCAGAAGGTTAACGTTAACCGTTTGTGTGCACCAGAAGGTTAACGTTAACCAATCAGAAAACAGTTTGCATGAGTATTTGGGATCATTGTCCTGTTAAACACCCACTTGTACTCACGTCTCCACCATCTAGCTGAGGATTACAGGTAAAAGTGAAACACTCGCAGACTCCAGCAACAAACCATGATGTTACCACCACCATGCTGCATGTTTCAGTGTTCTTAGGTTTGGAAATATTACTTTGAATTTAAATCTGTGTGAGTAGAACAGTAAAAGGTTCCACCCTGAAAAAACTGTTCAAATCATTCAGTAAGAGTCAGTGATGGAATTCATCCTAATATCAGAGAACATGATCAGAAACATGATACAGGTGAGATCAGCTGTTAGAACACGTTTTCAGTTTTCTGATTAACTACTTCAACTCAAGTTTCTCAGACTCATTTTACAAACTAGAAAAGCACTCGCAGAGCACAGACCTCTGACATGTTGTGATCTACACCAAAAGAACACCCCCCCCCCCCCCCCCCCCCCCCCCCCCCCCCCCCCCCCCCACCACCACCACCACCAGTTCCAGTTAAAGAGTCCCTTCCATTAAAAACAGTTTTTCTGAGGTTTCTGTTGAATATTTTAGCTCCACAGGTGTTCTTACCTTCATAGTGGGTGAAAACAGGTCAACAACTTCTCTTTCAGTTTTTATCTCTCAAACTACGCAGGTGGTGATAAAACCCGAGTTCTCCCGAGTTCTAACGACCTGTATCTGTTTCATCATAACTCCTTTGTTCATTAGTATTCATCAGCTCCTGCAGTTGAAACCACGCCTAGCATGCTGCTGGCTAAAAGCTGTTAGCATAACGCCTAGCATGCTGCTGGCTAAAAGCTGTTAGCATAACGCCTAGCATGCTGCTGGCTAAAAGCTGTTAGCATAAGACGTAATAAACAAGAAGAGAAAACGTCTGATGTTGCCATGCGCAGCGGGACAGGAAACAGTATACCTTGCTGTCATAGGCAAATAAGCAAATTCACATAATGAATATGAACGAGCTGCTGATGAAGCCTGACGGAAGGAGCCGAATTTTAATACAGACAGATTGAAAGGTCTGTTAATCAGTGTTTCCTGATGTTTTTTAGATATAAAATGTTTCATTTTACTGATTAATACTTAAGAAATAACTACAGTCATGAAATTTGTATGAAATGGACTCTTTTTAAACCTTCACCAGCTACAGGTTCCTGTTCTTTGGGTCTCACCTGTGGTCTTGTTGATCCAGTTTGATTTGCCAGTAACAGCAGATGTCTGTGTGTGCTGCCAGCGCTTCACCTGCAGTTGCTGCAGCCAATAGAGCATCAGCTCCTGAGTCACAGCCTGGGGGGGGGGGGTACAATAACTGTTAAGTCATGGATAAATACTGACTTCCTGTACAAAGACTACCAGAACAGGACAAGACTAGCTGTCCTACCTTGAGAATGAAGATGCGTTCGGGTGTCTTGATGTGGAAAGTGCCCTTCTCGGTCTTCAGGGGGTAAGTGAAGGTGGCACTGTTGAGATCAACTCGACCAAGTGGCATCACATCCCGTGGTGTGCGATAGTAAAACAGCTGGTTCTTCTTCTCCTCGTAGGTGAACCAGCGCTGCTTCCAGGCCCTTAAAGGTCCTGCTTGTTTCTGCAGATAGCCACACAGTTTGGGTTCACCTGGAGGAGACATGGCAGGACACGGCTGCTCACAAAACACCTCAGAGGTGATGGGCGGAGCATGGGTGAAGGCAGACACATGGTTCTGCTTGTCTGTGGTCAGAGGAGGAGTTTTCTGGGTGTTCAGGAGAAGAGCAGGTTCATGAAGGTCCTTGTTAGTCTCAGACGTGGAGAGAGGGAGTTCATCTAGATGCTGGTGGTTCTGGATCTTTTCACACTCTATGATTCGGGGCTCAAGTTTCTTTTTTCTGTCAGGCAGTTCTTCATGTAGGTCTTTAGGATGAAGGTTCTTCTGGTTTTGATGGTCCTGAGAAGGACCTGGTCTCTGTTCAAGTTCTAGTGCAGCAGAACTCTGATCCAAACAAAGAGTATGAGGATCAGTTAGATCCAGCTGTGGTCGAACTTTTGAAGAAGGAGATGTTTCTGTCAGAGAAACTTCCATTTCTTGTTGTGTAGAAACAGGAACTAGTCTGGATCGTTCTGATTCACCTGGACCGGTATTTTCTGGTTTTGGCTCATCTTTTGTAGAAACTTCAGGTTTTACTTTGTCTTTAGGAAAAACTTGATGGTCTGGCAGTTCTGGTGACTCTGCAGACAACTTGACGGACTCTCTGCTCTGCTGGTCCACCTCCTGGTTCTGTGAGGTGTGATGCAACATCTCATTAGTATAAACAGGAAATGAACCAGACGAGGCAGCGCTGGGATTTCCTGCTGAGACGTTTTCATCCATCCTGCTGTAGAGACAGAAAGACACGAGCAGGAAGACGGTGAGAGAAACATTTCACATCATCAGAACGTTGTTTAGGTTCTGTATCCTCAGAATAAACTGAAGGTTCTGTATCCTGCTATTTTACAGCTTTTGATCATGTGGTTCTGATTCTTTTCAGTCTCCATCAGAACCTTGATATGGTTCTGCTGCTGTGAGTGTTCTGAGGTTCTGTTTGAACTCAGCTTCATCCCTCTGAGCTGAAATGTTTCATGTTCTAATTGAGGAGAACAATAAGACACGGCAGGACAGACGGTTCAAAAGATTAGTTTTTCTAATCAGAGGGTTAGAAGATGTGGTTCTTCTTCTTCTTCCACTTTATTTGTAAAGTGATTTTAAAACATGGCGTTACAATCAACCAAAGAGCTGGACATTAAAAACATCAATAAAAGACTACAATAAACAACACATTAAAATCGAGAAGCTAAAACAGATAAAATAAAACAACAATTAATAAAAACATACAATTAAAAAGATGAGCATCACAAACAAAGAGGATATCAGCAGGTTACAACCAAATAAAGGATCAAGATTATGAGTCAAAAGTCAGATAAAAATAATGAGTTTTTAGTTGTGATTTAAACACAGACAGAGAAGACGCCTGTCTAACTGGGAGAGGGAGGGAGTTCCACAGATAGAAAACGTCCTCTCCCCTCTGGACGTCCAACGAGTCTTAGGGACAGTGAGAAGAAGCTGATCTGCTGATCTAGGAGCACGAGGAGGAGGATAAAGATGGAGGAGTTCAGCCAGATGGGGAGGAGCCAGAACATTCAATGGTTTTAAAATAAAAAGTAATATATTTAAAAGTGATCCTAAACTGTACGGGCAGCCAGTGGAGTGATTTAAGGATGTTTATACCATAAAGACAAGAGTTGGAATAGTCCAGCTGGGACGTAATCAAATCAACAGAATGTCCATGTCTGGACTTCAGTCTGCAGGACAAGAAAACCTTCTGAAGGTTTAATGAAACTTCTTTGTTTCATTTTCTGAACTGGAACCTTGTTCTCACAGCAGAACCTTTCTTTGAGTTGGGGACTAAAGGTTTAGTACCTTGTGGTACCGGCAGACAGCAGCTGATCAGACATCAGCAGTCTGACAGGAAGTCATCGAACGTCTTTAGAAAAACCTCTTAACTTTACCAACTAAGTACTTTAACCTGAAGTACTTGATAGTACTGCTGCAGTATTTAAGTTAATTGCAATCCAAACTGTTCATGACTACATGTAAACATGTTACCTGAGGGGGCGGGGCTTGAGCGCACCTGGTGGGTCTTGTCCTGTTTGATTGGCAGCTGGGAGTTTGCTGTGTAAATAATAATAAAAACAAACAAACAATCCAAAGCTTCGCGCGTTTTGACTTGCTTTCTTCAGTTCGGTGTGTGTCGGACCTCGAACCTTCCCTCGTGCCGGTTCTACTCCTTCTCTGCCCAACAAGCCGCAACACACACAACTTCCGCTTTTCCCTTCACCACAAGAATTCCCATCCGTGACGTCAGACGTGCGTTTAAGGTGTGAAACTGCATCCAGAACCAATTTTTACACGCTATTTTTGAATTTATTTGTTTGTTTATTTTTACGACGTCTTATATGTGCGACAGATTTTCTGCATCTGTATGTTGGTGGAGAAATGAAAGACAAAAGTTTATAAACAGGTTTTCTCAGGTATAAAACACATCCTGCTTTTCACTGTAATCTGAATGGACTCATTTGTCTCTTCTACATTTAGACTGTGATAGACCAGATCCAGGTTTTAAAACCACCAAGGCCCAACAGACTGGCTAAATATGGATGAAAAGGACCTGGTTACACATTTACAGTCTTTTAAACACACAAACTGTCAGAATTTGGAGCAGCAGATGAGTGAAGTCAAGGCAGACTGAAATAAATAATAAATATATTCTTATTGTTGACGTGATCTACCACCATATAGTGTTGAGTTTGTCCCCATCTGATGGAGGAAGGAAGAGTCTGTGGAGTGTAGATGATGGAGGTCAGTCAGGAGAGAAGGAACAATCATAGAATAAGATGAAGAGAGACTTCAGGGGACATGAATTAAATGGTAAATGGTGTGTACTTGTACAGTACTTTACTCAAGTCCTACGACCCCCAAAGTGCTTCACACTGTCATTAACACACACATGTTGTAGCTACAGCTGTCCTGGGACACACACTGACAGAGACAAGGCTGCCAGGAACCACAGGACCCTCCGACCACCAAACAGACAAGGTGGGTTAAGTGTCCTGCCCAAGGTCGACCAGACGACCCGCTCTACCGCCTGAGCCACGGCCCAAAAGGACAGGAGGTGATGAAGAGGAGCCGTTTGGACACTGTGACTGAGGAAATGAATGTTGAACGTGTACTTCCAGAAGAAGGAGGGACATGTACATACAGGTGGATCATACATTGTGAGACAGAAGACTGGTGTCGAGGAACAGGACAACATCAGAATACTGATAACCAGGACGTGAGTAAGGACAGAAGTTATGATGGATAACTGCAGAACTGAGTGAGGACAGGTGAGACGAGCTCCAGGTGGAAGGAGACAAGTAGCAGATGTATACTACCATGTCAGCTGTGAGGGAAACTGATTGGAAGGTGTTTGTATCTTTGGGACAGGAAGAAGTAGACAAGGAGACTGAGGACACCTGTCTCTTTCCTCCTGGGTGTCCTTCTCTTCTCTCTGTTCTTATTTTTTTATGTTTGTGTTTGGGGTACAGGTCTGTGTGTCTGTCCAGCGTTACAGGGAAGTTTAATAAGTTCCAAGTTTTGAACTGGAGGATTTATATTTCAATGAATCCATAAATTATACATATCCACCTTCATGGACGGTGTGCTCCTGCTGGAGTTTCTTTACCAGCAGGTGGCAGCAGAGCCTCATGCTTCACTCAGTGTTTAGATGTTCTTGCCATCACTGATCCAGGAGGCCAGAATGAAGTCCATCATGTATTTGAGTTTTCCTGAATCATCTGCACATTGTATCTGTGGTAAAGAGTGAACATGAGAAACAGCTTTAGACCTCTGAGGGCCCCTGGATCTCACTGATGCAGAGAAAAATGAATTAAATGTGAGAGAAAAGCTGCCGACAGGAACAGAAGCAGCAGGGTGAGGAGGCCAAACAAAGAGGATGGATTTCAGAGTAAAGACTAAACCTTCCTAAATCAGTTAGTCCCGAGCCTGTCCTGACCTCTAATCTGTTCATCCGGCCTTTGAAGACCACACTCCGGGGGGGAAGGGGGGGTAACTGATCAGCCAAATGTCCCACTCTTAAGTGACAAAATGCCCTGAGGTGACACAGCTCACACACACACAGCTGGACGAGGTAAAAACACTCCTGACTTTGTGAAGACATCTGTGGCAAACAGCAGTGCTGTGTGATTGAACCACCTCCATGGAGTTCAGCACAAGTCCACTAGTTCCTCCTTAAGAATCCAAAACCACATAAAGTCCTGAGGCAGTAAGAACCCCTTTATCTGTAAAATGATATCTGATCCAAAACTATTCATCGAATTATCAATCATCATTGTTTTTAACCATCATTGTAAATCAGTGTGTTTAACTTGGACTTTTAAAGGTTCAATATATACGAGTTAGATCTTGTGGTAAAATCAGAGTCTCACAGTTCATGTAGAAACCCCCCCCTCTCTCTCCCCCACCCTGATGTTTCTGCTGGGTTGCCAGGTCCAGTGTTGATCCTGGTTTAGTTTCTCTTGTATTAGTTCAGTTTTTGGGAAGGATGTGGTGGTTTCTTAGGTTTACTACTAGTTACCTCAGGGCTGCTGGTCGTTGTGGAATTCCAGCTGCTTGTGTTGAAGACTTGGTAACCTGCAGGTTGACATGTGATGGAACTATGGAACCAGGAAGTCTGGACGTGTAAACAATGATTGTGTCCTGGAACAGAAACTAGAGACCACCAGCTGACTGAGATCCAGATCTGTTATAATCTAACTTTACTTTCATCATCAGAGGAACATTAGATTAATGAATATTAGATAGTGGACTTTAAAGGACCATAAATACTGGACTTTGTTGGCATTGTGTAGGATGAGATGTCCTTCATTGTGATCTTTGTCAAAGTGAAGATTTCATTTCAATCTAGTGAAGTGCTGAAGATATTGACCGGTATATATTGATACATACTGAACTCTGAAGGACTTTAAACTCTCAGGGTTTTAAATCTTGTAATTTGATATAATCGGTTTCATACAGAAACTGGTTTCACTGACCTCACCTTCAGTCAAAACTAAGATTATGTTTTCTTTCCATTTCTGCCTCCACACCCTCAGCACCCAACGTCCAGTGTGTACATTTTCTTCTGAACTTTTTTCTCTTTATTGGGAAGCAAGAGGACAAGCCCCAACAACAGCTTAGAGGATTAAGTTCATTCTCACCACCAGTCTGAATGAAAAGCATCTGCACAAACACACTCACTTGAATTCACACACACAACACACACTGAGGGAGTTCAAGGGTGAAGCTGGTCAATGCAAAGACCTCAGCAGAGTGAAGAACCCAAGCAGGTTGATCCAGTCCAGTGAGCCTGGAAACATCCTGCAGGTGTCAAACTGAAACAGGAACTCCTGAATCAGGTAGAAGCTTCTACAACCTGTTTGATATTCTGTCTGCCAGGATGTTTACCAAGTGCAGATATGGTGAGTAAGAAAATAAGAATGAAACAGAAAATATGAAGAAAGAATTACTGAGAAAGGAGTGAAACTGGACAAGTCAAGCAGGAGGAGTGAGACGGGAGGAGGAAAACGGGATGAGTGGAACAGAGGGAGTGAGACAGCTGGAAGGAAACGGGATGAGTGTGACAGAGGGAGTGAGACAGCTGGAAGGAAACGGGATGAGTGGAACAGAGGGAGTGAGACAGCTGGAAGGAAACGGGATGAGTGTGACAGAGGGAGTGAGACAGCTGGAAGGAAACGGGATGAGTGTGACAGAGGGAGTGAGACGGGAGGAGGAAAACGGGATGAGTGGAACAGAGGGAGTGAGACGGGAGGAGGGAAACGGGATGAGTGGAACAGAGGGAGTGAGACGGGAGGAGGGAAATGGGATGAGTGTGACAGAGGGAGTGAGACAGCTGGAAGGAAACGGGATGAGTGTGACACAGGGAGTGAGACAGCTGGAAGGAAACGGGATGAGTGTGACAGAGGGAGTGAGACAGCTAGAGGGAAACAGGATGAGTGTGACAGAGGGAGTGAAACAGCTGGAAGGAAACGGGATGAGTGTGACACAGGGAGTGAGACAGCTGGAAGGAAACGGGATGAGTGTGACACAGGGAGTGAGACAGCTGGAAGGAAACGGGATGAGTGTGACAGAGGGAGTGAGACAGGAGGAGGGAAACTGGATGAGTAGAACAGAGGGAGTGAGACGGCTAGAGGGAAACGGGATGAGTGTGACAGAGGGAGTGAGACAGGAGGAGGAAAACGGGATGAGTGGAACAGAGGGAGCGAGACAGCAGGAGGGAAACGGGATGAGTGGAACAGAGGGAGTGAGACAGGAGGAGGGAAACTGGATGAGTGGAACAGAGGGAGTGAGACAGCTGGAAGGAAACGGGATGAGTGGAACAGAGGGAGTGAGACAGCTGGAAGGAAACGGGATGAGTGTGACAGAGGGAGTGAGACAGGAGGAGGGAAACGGGATGAGTGTGACAGAGGGAGTGAGACAGGAGGAGGGAAACGGGATGAGTGGAACAGAGGGAGTGAGACAGGAGGAGGGAAACTGGATGAGTGGAACAGAGGGAGTGAGACAGCTGGAAGGAAACAAGATGAGTGTGACAGAGGGAGTGAGACAGCTGGAAGGAAACGGGATGAGTGTGACAGAGGGAGTGAGACGGGAGGAGGGAAACGGGATGAGTGGAACAGAGGGAGTGAGACAGGAGGAGGGAAACGGGATGAGTGTGACAGAGGGAGTGAGACAGGAGGAGGGAAACGGGATGAGTGGAACAGAGGGAGTGAGACAGCTGGAAGGAAACAAGATGAGTGTGACAGAGGGAGTGAGACAGCTGGAAGGAAACGGGATGAGTGTGACAGAGGGAGTGAGACGGGGGGGAAACGGGATGAGTGGGACAGAGGGAGGGAGACAGGAGGAGGGAAACGGGATGAGTGTGACAGAGGGAGTGAGACAGGAGGAGGGAAACGGGATGAGTGTGACAGAGGGAGTGAGACAGCTAGAGGGAAACGGGATGAGTGTGACAGAGGGAGTGAGACAGCTGGAAGGAAACGGGATGAGTGTGACAGAGGGAGTGAGACAGGAGGAGGGAAACGGGATGAGTGTGACAGAGGGAGTGAGACAGGAGGAGGGAAACGGGATGAGTGTGACAGAGGGAGTGAGACAGCTGGAAGGAAACGGGATGAGTGTGACAGAGGGAGTGAGACAGCTGGAAGGAAACGGGATGAGTGGAACAGAGGGAGTGAGACAGGAGGAGGGAAACGGGATGAGTGGAACAGAGGGAGTGAGACAGGAGGAGGGAAACGGGATGAGTGTGACAGAGGGAGTGAGACAGGAGGAGGGAAACGGGATGAGTGTGACAGAGGGAGTGAGACAGCTGGAAGGAAACGGGATGAGTGGAACAGAGGGAGTGAGACAGCTGGAAGGAAACGGGATGAGTGTGACAGAGGGAGTGAGACAGCAGGAAGGAAACGGGATGAGTGTGACAGAGGGAGTGAGACAGGAGGAGGGAAACGGGATGAGTGTGACAGAGGGAGTGAGACAGGAGGAGGGAAACGGGATGAGTGTGACAGAGGGAGTGACACAGCTGGAAGGAAACAAGATGAGTGTGACAGAGGGAGTGAGACAGCTGGAAGGAAACGGGATGAGTGTGACAGAGGGAGTGAGACGGGAGGAGGAAAACGGGATGAGTGGAACAGAGGGAGTGAGGCAGGAGGAGGGAAACGGGATGAGTGGAACAGAGGGAGTGAGACAGGAGGAGGGAAACGGGATGAGTGTGACAGAGGGAGTGAGACAGGAGGAGGGAAACGGGATGAGTGTGACAGAGGGAGTGAGACAGGAGGAGGGAAACGGGATGAGTGGAACAGAGGGAGTGAGGCAGGAGGAGGGAAACGGGATGAGTGGAACAGAGGGAGTGAGAAAGGAGGAGGGAAACTGGATGAGTGTGACAGAGGGAGTGAGACAGCTAGAGGGAAACGGAATGAGTGTGACAGAGGGAGTGAGACAAGAGGAGGGAAACGGGATGAGTGTGACAGAGGGAGTGAGACAGCTGGAAGGAAACGGGATGAGTGTGACAGAGGGAGTGAGACAGCTGGAAGGAAACGGGATGAGTGGAACAGAGGGAGTGAGACAGGAGGAAGGAAACAGGATGAGTGTGACAGAGGGAGTGAGACAGGAGGAGGGAAACGGGATGAGTGGGACAGAGGGAGTGAGACAGGAGGAGGGAAACGGGATGAGTGGAACAGAGGGAGTGAGACAGGAGGAGGGAAACGGGATGAGTGTGACAGAGGGAGTGAGACAGGAGGAGGGAAACGGGATGAGTGGAACAGAAGGAGTGAGTTAGGAGGAGGGAAACGGGATGAGTGTGACAGAGGGAGTGAGACAGGAAGAGGGAAACGGGATGAGTGTGACAGAGGGAGTGAGACAGGAGGAGGGAAACGGGATGAGTGTGACAGAGGGAGTGAGACAGGAGGAGGGAAACGGGATGAGTGGAACAGAGGGAGTGAGACAGGAGGAAGGAAACAAGATGAGTGTGACAGAGGGAGTGAGACAGCTGGAAGGAAACGGGATGAGTGTGACAGAGGGAGTGAGACAGCTGGAGGGAAACGGGATGAGTGTGACAGAGGGAGTGAGACGGGAGGAGGGAAACGGGATGAGTGGAACAGAGGGAGTGAGGCAGGAGGAGGGAAACGGGATGAGTGGAACAGAGGGAGTGAGACAGGAGGAGGGAAACTGGATGAGTGGAACAGAGGGAGTGAGACAGTTAGAGGGAAACGGGATAAGTGTGACAGAGGGAGTGAGACAGGAGGAGGGAAACGGGATGAGTGTGACAGAGGGAGTGAGACAGGAGGAGGGAAACGGGATGAGTGTGACAGAGGGAGTGAGACAGCTAGAGGGAAACGGGATGAGTGTGACAAAGGGAGTGAGACAGCTGGAAGGAAACGGGATGAGTGGGACAGAGGGAGTGAGACAGCTGGAAGGAAACGGGATGAGTGTGACAGAGGGAGTGAGACAGGAGGAGGGAAACGGGATGAGTGTGACAGAGGGAGTGAGACAGCTGGAAGGAAACGGGATGAGTGTGACAGAGGGAGTGAGACAGGAGGAGGGAAACGGGATGAGTGGAACAGAGGGAGTGAGTTAGGAGGAGGGAAACGGGATGAGTGTGACAGAGGGAGTGAGACAGGAGGAGGGAAACGGGATGAGTGTGACAGAGGGAGTGAGACAGGAGGAGGGAAACGGGATGAGTGGAACAGAGGGAGTGAGACAGCTGGAAGGAAACAAGATGAGTGTGACAGAGGGAGTGAGACAGCTGGAAGGAAACGGGATGAGTGTGACAGAGGGAGTGAGACAGGAGGAGGGAAACGGGATGAATGTGACAGAGGGAGTGAGACAGCTGGAAGGAAACGGGATGAGTGTGACAGAGGGAGTGAGACAGCTAGAGGGAAACGGGATGAGTGTGACAAAGGGAGTGAGACAGCTGGAAGGAAACGGGATGAGTGGAACAGAGGGAGTGAGACAGCTGGAAGGAAACGGGATGAGTGTGACAAAGGGAGTGAGACAGCTGGAAGGAAACGGGATGAGTGTGACAGAGGGAGTGAGACAGGAGGAGGGAAACGGGATGAGTGGAACAGAGGGAGTGAGTTAGGAGGAGGGAAACGGGATGAGTGTGACAGAGGGAGTGAGAGAGGTGGAAGGAAACGGAATGAGTGGAACAGAGGGAGTGAAACAGCTGGAAGGAAACGGGATGAGTGTGACAAAGGGAGTGAGACAGCTGGAAGGAAACGGGATGAGTGGAACAGAGGGAGTGAGACAGCTGGAAGGAAACAAGATGAGTGTGACAGAGGGAGTGAGACAGCTGGAAGGAAACAAGATGAGTGTGACAGAGGGAGTGAGACAGGTGGAAGGCAACGGGATGAGTGTGACAGAGGGAGTGAGACAGGAGGGGGAAACGGGATGAGTGTGACAGAGGGAGTGAGACAGGAGGAGGGAAACGGGATGAGTGTGACAGAGGGAGTGAGACAGCTGGAAGGAAACAAGATGAGTGTGACAGAGGGAGTGAGACAGCTGGAAGGAAACAAGATGAGTGTGACAGAGGGAGTGAGACAGCTGGAAGGAAACGGGATGAGTGTGACAGAGGGAGGGAGACAGCTGGAAGGAAACGGGATGAGTGGAACAGAGGGAGTGAGACAGCTGGAAGGAAACAAGATGAGTGTGACAGAGGGAGTGAGACAGCTGGAAGGAAACGGGATGAGTGTGACAGAGGGAGTGAGACGGGAGGAGGAAAACGGGATGAGTGGAACAGAGGGAGTGAGGCAGGTGGAAGGAAACGGGATGAGTGGGACAGAGGGAGTGAAACAGCTGGAAGGAAACGGGATGAGTGTGACACAGGGAGTGAGACAGCTGGAAGGAAACGGGATGAGTGGAACAGAGGGAGTGAGACAGCTGGAAGGAAACAAGATGAGTGTGACAGAGGGAGTGAGACAGCTGGAAGGAAACAGGATGAGTGTGACAGAGGGAGTGAGACAGGAGGAGGAAAACGGGATGAGTGGAACAGAGGGAGTGAGACGGGAGGAGGGAAACGGGATGAGTGTGACAGAGGGAGTGAGACAGCTGGAGGGAAACGGGATGAGTGTGACAGAGGGAGTGAGACAGCTGGAAGGAAACGGGACGAGTGTGACAGAGGGAGTGAGACAGCTGGAAGGAAACAAGATGAGTGTGACAGAGGGAGTGAGACAGCTGGAAGGAAACGGGATGAGTGTGACAGAGGGAGTGAGACAGCTGGAAGGAAACGGGATGAGTGTGACAGAGGGAGTGAGACAGCTGGAAGGAAACGGGATGAGTGGAACAGAGGGAGTGAGACAGCTGGAAGGAAACAAGATGAGTGTGACAGAGGGAGTGAGACAGCTGGAAGGAAACGGGATGAGTGTGACAGAGGGAGTGAGACAGCTGGAAGGAAACGGGATGACTGTGACAGAGGGAGTGAGACAGCTGGAGGGAAACGGGATGAGTGTGACAGAGGGAGTGAGACAGGTGGAGGGAAACGGGATGAGTGTGACAGAGGGAGTGAGACAGCTGGAAGGAAACGGAATGAGTGGAACAGAGGGAGTGAAACAGCTGGAAGGAAACGGGATGAGTGTGACACAGGGAGTGAGACAGCTGGAAGGAAACGGGATGAGTGTGACAAAGGGAGTGAGACAGCTGGAAGGAAACGGGATGAGTGGAACAGAGGGAGTGAGACAGCTGGAAGGAAACAAGATGAGTGTGACAGAGGGAGTGAGACAGCTGGAAGGAAACAAGATGAGTGTGACAGAGGGAGTGAGACAGCTGGAAGGAAACGGGATGAGTGTGACAGAGGGAGTGAGACAGCTGGAAGGAAACGGGATGAGTGTGACAGAGGGAGTGAGACAGGAGGAGGGAAACGGGATGAGTGTGACAGAGGGAGTGAGACAGCTGGAAGGAAACGGGATGAGTGTGACAAAGGGAGTGAGACAGCTGGAAGGAAACGGGATGAGTGGAACAGAGGGAGTGAGACAGCTGGAAGGAAACGGGATGAGTGTGACAGAGGGAGTGAGACAGCTGGAGGGAAACGGGATGAGTGTGACAGAGGGAGTGAGACAGGAGGAGGGAAACGGGATGAGTGTGACAGAGGGAGTGACACAGCTGGAAGGAAACAAGATGAGTGTGACAGAGGGAGTGAGACAGCTGGAAGGAAACAAGATGAGTGTGACAGAGGGAGTGAGACAGCTGGAAGGAAACGGGATGAGTGTGACAGAGGGAGTGAGACAGCTAGAGGGAAACGGGATGAGTGTGACAGAGGGAGGAGACAGCTGGAAGGAAACGGGATGAGTGTGACAGAGGGAGTGAGACGGGAGGAGGAAAACGGGATGAGTGGAACAGAGGGAGTGAGACAGCTGGAAGGAAACGGGATGAGTGTGACAGAGGGAGTGAGACAGCAGGAAGGAAACAAGATGAGTGTGACAGAGGGAGTGAGACAGCTGGAAGGAAACGGGATGAGTGTGACAGAGGGAGTGAGACAGCTGGAAGGAAACGGGATGAGTGTGACAGAGGGAGTGAGACGGGAGGAGGAAAACGGGATGAGTGGAACAGAGGGAGTGAGACAGCTGGAAGGAAACAGGATGAGTGTGACAGAGGGAGTGGGACAGGAGGAGGGAAACGGGATGAGTGGAACAGAGGGAGTGAGGCAGGAGGAGGGAAACGGGATGAGTGGAACAGAGGGAGTGAGACAGGAGGAGGGAAACTGGATGAGTGGAACAGAGGGAGTGAGACAGCTGGAAGGAAACAAGATGAGTGTGACAGAGGGAGTGAGACAGCTGGAAGGAAACAAGATGAGTGTGACAGAGGGAGTGAGACAGCTGGAAGGAAACGGGATGAGTGTGACAGAGGGAGTGAGACAGCTAGAGGGAAACGGGATGAGTGTGACAGAGGGAGTGAGACAGCTGGAAGGAAACGGGATGAGTGGAACAGAGGGAGTGAGACAGCTGGAAGGAAACGGGATGAGTGTGACAGAGGGAGTGAGACAGCTGGAAGGAAACGGGATGAGTGTGACAGAGGGAGTGAGACAGGAGGAGGGAAACTGGATGAGTGGAACAGAGGGAGTGAGACAGTTAGAGGGAAACGGGATAAGTGTGACAGAGGGAGTGAGACAGCTGGAAGGAAACAAGATGAGTGTGACAGAGGGAGTGAGACAGCTGGAAGGAAACGGGATGAGTGTGACAGAGGGAGTGAGACGGGAGGAGGAAAACGGGATGAGTGGAACAGAGGGAGTGAGACAGGAGGAGGGAAACGGGATGAGTGTGACAGAGGGAGTGAGACAGCTGGAAGGAAACGGGATGAGTGTGACAGAGGGAGTGAGACAGCTGGAAGGAAACGGGATGAGTGTGACAGAGGGAGTGAGACAGGAGGAGGGAAACGGGATGAGTGTGACAGAGGGAGTGACACAGCTGGAAGGAAACAAGATGAGTGTGACAGAGGGAGTGAGACAGCTGGAAGGAAAAGGGATGAGTGTGACAGAGGGAGTGAGACAGGAGGAGGGAAACGGGATGAGTGTGACAGAGGGAGTGAGACAGGAGGAGGGAAACGGGATGAGTGTGACAGAGGGAGTGAGACAGGAGGAGGGAAACGGGATGAGTGTGACAGAGGGAGTGAGACAGGAGGAGGGAAACGGGATGAGTGTGACAGAGGGAGTGAGACAGGAGGAGGGAAACGGGATGAGTGGAACAGAAGGAGTGGTTCTGGTTCTACTAGAGGTTTCTTCCTGTCTCCAATCGTGCTGCTCAGGATGGAGGATTCAGCTCGGCTGGTTCCTTAGATAGAAAATGTTTTATTATTAATTGGTTAATTTTTCTGTGAAGTGCCTTGAAATGACTTTGTCATGAACTGGAACTTTATAAATAAATAAACTTGAACTCGTCTATATTCTACAGCAGCAAAATAGAATTCCTGAAATTCATTAATTGCTTTTGGTGCCACCTCAACATTTTCAGTGGACTCATCTTCCCCCCATGAAAACATTCTGTGTTAGGGTGTGTGTGTGTGTGTGTGTCTGCGGGCATGCGTGCGTGCATGTGTGTGTGGGCATGCGTGTGTGCATGTGTGTGTGTGGGCATGCGTGCGTGCATGTGTGTGTGTGGGCATGCATGCGTGCATGTGTGTGTGTGGGCATGCGTGCATGTGCACAAACTTACACAAGAAACTTAGACTGATTAGTTCAGACTTTACTGTGATTACAACAGAAACTTCTGTTCAAATCATCTCTGATTCGCTCGTGAACGTCCAATCAATGAGCTGTTTTTATCTGCTGGAGAAAATGGTCCAATAGGAGTGTCGAAGGCAGGAATAATCCTGCTGATGACCCTGCTTTGTCTCGTGAGGTCTCTGAGTGTGCATGCTTGTGGAACAAAAAACATGCAGACACAAAAAAAGAAAAAAGGATCCCGTTAAATCCGACCCACTGCTCGTCTCTGCTGTGAACTTTGACCTCTGCTCTTCTCCTGCATTGCTCCCCTCCTTCTTCTGCTTTTTCAAACACTAAACTCAGCAACATGTGGAAAGCACAAACCCACCACCTGATCTCCAAAAGGAAATAAATACAGAACAAAGCTGAACAACAGGCTGGGTGAAAACCTGGTCCAAAGCAGAGACCAGAGAAAAACCTGGTCCAGATCAGATTGCTGTGCTTCCACAACTTAAAAATTAAAGATTCCATTTCATACACATTTCAGGACTTTGTAGTTATTTCTTAAGTATTAACCAGTAATATGAAACATTTTATATCTAAAAAACATCAGGAAACACTGATTAACAGACTTTTCAATCTGTCTGCGTTAAAATTCGTGTGGTTCCGGCTCCTTCCGTCAGGCTGCTTCGTCAGCAGCTACTACCAATACTACTACTACTACTACTACTACTACTACTACTACTACTACTACTACTACTACTACTACTACTGTCATTTAGCAGACGCTTTTATCCAAAGCGACTTACATTGAGAGAACATACAAGCAAGAAATCAAAGAGAAGGAAACAATATAAGGAGGCGGACTGTTTGGAGTCCAGTTTAATTCCGACGCTGATACATCAAGTGTA
>SSNP01000185.1:773365-780865 GCA_006937955.1 Pachypanchax playfairii | reverse complement strand
GATGGATGGATGGATGGATGCAGGATGGATGGATGATGGATGGATGGATGGATGGATGATGCAGGATGGATGGATGGATGATGCAGGATGGATGGATGGATGGATGATGCAGGATGGATGGATGGATGATGCAGGATGGATGGATGGATGATGGATGCAGGATGGATGGATGCAGGATGGATGGATGGATGCAGGATGATGGATGGATGCAGGATGGATGGATGATGGATGGATGGATGATGCAGGATGGATGGATGGATGGATGCAGGATGGATGAATGGATGGATGCAGGATGCAGGATGGATGGATGATGCAGGATGGATGGATGGATGGATGGATGGATGGTGCAGGATGGATGGATGATGCAGGATGGATGGATGGATGGATGCAGGATGGATGGATGATGGATGGATGGATGGATGGATGATGCAGGATGGATGGATGGATGGATGGATGCAGGATGGATGGATGGATGGATGGATGGATGCAGGATGGAGGGATGATGCAGGATGGATGGATGGATAGATGCAGGATGGATGGATGATGGATGGATGGATGGATGCAGGATGGATGGATGGATGCAGGATGGATGGATGGATGCAGGATGGATGGATGATGGATGGATGGATGGATGGATGATGCAGGATGGATGGATGGATGGATGGATGGATGGATGGATGATGCAGGATGGATGGATGGATGGATGGATGCAGGATGGATGGATGGATGGATGGATGGATGCAGGATGGATGGAGGCAGGATGATGGATGGATGCAGGATGGATGGATGATGGATGGATGGATGGATGCAGGATGGATGGATGGATGGATGCAGGATGGATGGATGATGGATGGATGGATGGTGCAGGATGGATGGATGATGCAGGATGGATGGATGGATGGATGCAGGATGGATGGATGGATGGAGGATGGATGGATGATGGATGGATGGATGGATGGATGGATGGATGGATGGATGGATGGATGGATGGATGGATGGATGATGCAGGATGGATGGATGGATGGATGATGGATGGATGGATGATGCAGGATGGATGGATGATGCAGGATGGATGGATGGATGGATGGATGGATGGATGGATGCAGGATGGATGGATGCAGGATGGATGGATGGATGCAGGATGGATGGATGATGGATGATGCAGGATGGATGGATGGATGGATGGATGGATGGATGGATGGATGGATGATGCAGGATGGATGGATGGATGGATGGATGGATGGATGGATGGATGGATGATGCAGGATGGATGGATGGATCCATCTTTTGGTTTTAAGTTGAAGATAAATTTTTCATGTTTTTTTAACTAAACAGAATCTTTGAAGTTTTGGTTTGAGCTTTTATTCTGAAGAGTTTGTCAGGCATGCAGGGGACGGGTTGTGTTTCAGCTCTGTCATGAAACAGCGGATCAGGTGGAGGAGACTTTGGGATGAACATGTAGATCATCTGGACTGACGGGGTGATTGATGGCATCTTTAACAGGGAACACAATCACAGATGAGTCCTTCTACTCAAGTCCTGCTCTTCTTTAGGAGCCTCTATCTGTGTTTTCACGTCTTTGTCTGAGTTCCCTTAAGTGAAGCATTGAGACGAGTGAGACTTGTGTTCCCTGCAGCCGCCTTTGTGAACCTCACAATGAGTATTCAGCGCTGTTGGTGGTAGAGCTGCTTTTCATCTTACACTCCAAACATTGCATTAGTGGAGCATGAGGCAGGAGAAGAGATCCTTCACAAAAACACCAACAAAAGGACAAAGACTTTCTGCAGAGTTTGTCCCTCAGAATGAGGAGTCTCAGAAGTTGCTGCAGTGACACATTGTAAACCTTCACACAACAACAGAAACACCAAGACGTTATTTCATTGATTTTTATAATCAGAATCAGTTAGATCTGAATCCAGATGTTCAGGTTTATAAAAACTGCAGCAATTTCATTCATCAAAATTTTAAATAAAAGCTGTGGAAGTTTGTG
This sequence comes from Pachypanchax playfairii, assembly GCA_006937955.1. NCBI lineage: Eukaryota > Metazoa > Chordata > Actinopteri > Cyprinodontiformes > Aplocheilidae > Pachypanchax > Pachypanchax playfairii. The sequence goes on along the minus strand of SSNP01000185.1, from coordinate 778,875 downwards.
TTAAAGTCTATTTACTCTTTGATGTGATGGAGAAGCTGAAACTCAGATGTTTACATGTTATTGAAGCAGATCAGCAGAGATGAACCTGATCTCAGATCTGTTTACTGCCTCTCCTCCTCAGACCTTTCAGCATCTTCACCTCTGCTTCACACTTGACAGTCAGCTGAGTTCAGACTCGACCATGAAGCGTCTTTGTGTCGGTCTTGTTGTGTATTTTATCTTCTTTGGGTTGAGAAGCCCAGAGGGGCCCAACAAGGCCTGTGATAGACTGAGCCCCGGGGCCCTGATGCTGGCTGGGGGCTCTGCTGCAGCCCCCTCTCTGGTCATGGTCGCTCCCTTTTCATTGACAGTTTGTTCTCAATTAGATAGCTTTTGTGCTAAACTGAAAGGCTTCAGCCGGCCAGCTCGGGGCTGCCAGCTGGGTGTGGGGTTCAGGAGGTGGACACTGTGCCATAATGGTGATGTTTCACCTCTCCACAAACCCCCATCGTGACATTCTTTGCACACTTGTTTGGGGTTGTTCAATGCTTCTCTTTCAAGTGTGGCTGAATGGCACTTAACTAGTTTTTAAAAGTGTTCTCAACATCTAAATCTCATTGAGACGTTGTTCAGTCAAGAATGTTCTGGTGCAAAGCTTCAATTAAAACTTTGTCTTCAGAGTATTGATCACTAATTACCTGAATGACTCAGTAAAACAACTTGTTCAGGTGAGACAGTGTTTGAAGAGCCTGACAAAGACTTTTGCACGCCACTTTTCATAGCCAGATGGGGACGTCCATATCCCCACTTACGTCCGCTTTATGTTTCCACCGCCTCAAGCGAGTTGATCCGCGCTGTACTGTACCGCTCTCAAGCGCGCCGTGACAATTTGTCGGTGGAAAAGGGGCATTAGTATCAAGACTGGAACTGTCTCCTTGCAGGAAAAGCAGACAGAAAGTCTGAAGAAACTGACGACGAGAGACCATGGAAGGGGACAGGCATCGATCTCGACCCCCCCCCCACCCGTATAGCGGCAGCTTGGCTTTGAAACACTGCCTTTTGTTTGTCATTTGTTTACCTAGCTGATCTGAGGTACAGGCACGATGAACAATAAGCTGGTAGATCAACAGCTCAACCTGAATGAGATGGTGCTCCTTTATCCAATGCCCCTTGAACACAACTCACCTCAGAGGGCCTGTGATTAAGAGCCCAACAGGCCACCTCAGGTTCAAAGGCACAAAGGAAGCCGCTCCACTTATTCAATAAAGAAAAGTGTCCCAAAAATCCAAGCGGGCTGCGTCCTGCTGACATCACACTTCAGTGATCAGGGGAGGGTTGGAACATAAAGAAGGAGCACTCCAACCAACAGACCAACATCTTTTCACAGGAGGTGGGGGGTCAGCTTGTTAACTCCTCACTCAGAAGATTCAAGTATGGAGGCTTTAAAACAGCAGCAGGATGTGGAGGAGGGGGAGGGGAGGGGAGGGGAGATGAGATGAGATGAGATGAGATGAGATGAGATGAGATGAGATGAGATGAGATGAGATGAGATGAGGAGGCGTGTCTTAGAGACAATGCTGATGACGTAGGCATGAACTGATTTCAGCCAATCACAAATATCAAATGCAATAGAAACCTTTCAACCCTAAGACGGAAGCACCAAAAAGTGTCAAATTTAACAAGTTTACACGAAAATCCCAGAAACTGAAAGATTGCATTAAAGACCCACTAATACAGTTTATAAGTAGAAAACAGCTGTTTTGAGGGTGAGTTGATCTTTAAGAAACGTAGTCTAGCGTCAGAAAAATGCAACAAGAACATGTTAACAACATGGACTTTCATCAAAGTGGGTCTAGCTCTAAGGTTCTGGTTCTTGGTAGCTCTCTGAAGGAAAGCTGATAGTTACAATAGTAGTTGTAAGTCGGGGACATGTTACTGCTGCTGCCTGTTTGTTGGGGTAACCTCTGACTGGGAGGAGAGGGTGGGGGGGTTTTGTTGTTGAAGCACCTACAGTTTACTGCCTCGATGAGCACACGGAGGTCTTAAAGTGCTCGTTTTGTTTTAGGTTCAGAAGGAATTCAGCAACAAGATGATCAATTTATTTACTGTCTCATTTCATCCATCAAACTACTTTTAAAATAAAAGTCTCTTTGTGTCAAAAAAAAATATTTGTGCTGAAACTGACTGACAATTGATCCTGTTCTACCACTGAGTACTTTCCACTCTGACCTCTGACCTCCATAGAACAGACTCAGGAGGAAGTGGGTTCATATGAGCATCATCTCCCTGCAGAGCTGGGGGCATCGAAGAGAGGTCGTCCTGTCAGAGGGTCGAGGTGGAACCTTTTTTATGTCCACAGTTAGCCTTTGTGTTTCTGTGTTCATTATCCCCCGTGCACCTCCTCCCCCTCCTCCTCCTCACTTTGACCTCCAGGCCACTTTTTAGCTGCAAATAAAAACAGTGAGCGGAGAGATATGACGTGTCTGTATGAACTCTGATTGAAAGGCTTCATTCATTCATAATAAAAACGTGTTTCTCATGACCTGATAGGAACTGAACTTCTAACACTGACTGGACTAAAACTGATCTGAGTCTCTCACACTGAAGAGTCTCAAACAATCTGCAGAACAGGCATCGAGCAAGATGAACCGACCCCTCAACACTAACAGCCTCCACCAGCTGCTTCAGGTATACAGTGTTTGATCTAGAGGAAGCTCACCTGGAACCTGGGACCTGGAACCTGGGACCTGGAAACTTGGGACCTGGGACCCTGGGACCTGGAAACTTGGGACCTGGGACCTGGAACCTGGGACCTGGAAACTTGGGACCTGGAAACTTGGGACCTGGAAACCTGGGACCTGGAACTTGGGACCTGGAAACTTGGGACCTGGAACCTTGGGACCTGGAACCTGGAAACCTGGGACCTGGAAACTTGGGACCTGGAAACCTGGGACCTGGAAACTTGGGACCTGGAAACTTGGGACCTGGAAACCTGGGACCTGGAAACTTGGGACCTGGAACCTGGAAACCTGGGACCTGGAAACTTGGGACCTGGGAACCTGGGACCTGGAAACCTGGGACCTGGAACCTGGGACCTGGAAACCTGGGACCCGGGACCTGGAAACCTGGGACCTGGAAACCTGGGACCTGGAAACTTGGGACCTGGGACCTGGAAACTGGGACCTGGAAACCTGGGACCTGGAAACTGGGACCTGGAACCTGGGACCCGGGACCTGGAAACCTGGGACCTGGAACCTGGGACCTGGGACCTGGAAACCTGGGACCTGGAACCTGGGACCTGGAAACTGGGACCTGGAACCTGGGACCTGGGACCTGGAAACCTGGGACCCGGGACCTGGAAACCTGGGACCTGGAACCTGGGACCTGGAAACCTGGGACCTGGAAACCTGGGACCTGGAAACCTGGGACCTGGAAACTTGGGACCTGAAAGCTGAAACCTGGAACCTTGGGACCTGGAAACTTGGGACCTGGGACCTGGTAGAACTCTGAATAGAGATCAACCAATATGAGCTGTTCAATGATAAAAACATCATTAGGTCCAGCAGATACATCGGGGAGGGGAGGGGAGGAAGGGGGGGGGGCAGGTCCAGCAGATACATCGGGGAGGGGAGGGAAGTGGGGGGGGCAGGTCCAGCAGATACATCGGGGAGGGGAGGGCTGAGAGAGGATGGATTGTTTTCTACATGAATTCTCAGACAGTAAAAACACAGGAAGGAAACAGGAAAGCCAAGATGAATTAAAGGATAATAATAATAATAGTAAAGCTTTAATTCACAGAAAGATAACAAGAATATAACTGAAGGAAAATACCACAATAAGGTACACACACTGAGCAAAAATACAAACTAGAAAACAAATAAGAAACCAAGAATCCAAGTTGAATCTTTTTTTTTAATTTAAGTTGATGAATCTTTAAGCACTAGCAAACTATGACGAGCTGAAAACAGAAAAAAGCTGGAATAATAGCTGCAGTAAAAAACACCCACATAACAAGACCTCTGAACCATGACCCCGCCTCTCTGATACATCACCAAACACTGAACCACAGCAGTGAAGGATTCTCACACTGAAGACCAGGTCCATGATCCATTATAGTCTGTTTATTCCAGAGCTTGAAATGAAATGTCCATGATGTCCACAGGTAGAACACCTGTCTGCTCGCACACCTGTAGCTTGCTCTAAAAGCATGACAATGTCACAGGTGTCCATAAAAAGGGAAGGTCTTAACTTTATAAACAAAATAATATTTTTACTTTGGTTTCATTCAGATTTAAACATCTTTTAACTTCTATTTATGTCTTTAAATTATTTTATCAACTCAACTTGATATTAAATATTTATATTTTCTAATGTTTGACTTCACTCTGAACTTCAACAAGACTTTTTAAAATATTTTTACCAAAATAATGTTCAAAGTTTTTGCTTTTTAGCCCCTTTTCTTACATGTCTCTCAGAACTACTAACACTCACACTCAGGTGTGTTAAAGCAGGTGTAGCAGAAACACATCCATCACACAGTGAAGCTGTTCTGAAGTCACATGATCTTATTTACTCTAAGAGATAAAATCCTGCAGCAGCTGGAGTCTGCAGCATCAGTCAGAGCTGCTGTCGACCTGCTCTGTATGTGGGGGGGGATTAAACTCTTGTCCTCCTCCTTTAGTCTTCAGCCCGTTGATCAGTTGTTGACTCACGTGCACACCAGGATAGTGCACGAGTGTTACAAAGCCACAGACAGAAATCAGTCAGCATATTAAACATGATGAATGAAAAGCCGACTGAGTGAGTGTGAACGCTCTCGTGATCCAGTTTCTCTCTGAGTCTGATTTCATCCTGAAAAACACTGAAAATCAGAATAATTTATCCTCTAAATGTACAAACAATGTTCTTTGTTTCTTTAAACCTTGAAAGAAAAATGAGTTTCTGCAGATCTGCATCATGCTGTTAATGCATGAGTGCACATGCAGAGGCATTCAGAAGCAGCGACGCCCCCTCAACACAACCTCTCAGGTCTTTGTCAGCATCGGATCTGATTTCAAACCTCTCGTCTCTCTTCTGACAACTTTTTTCTGGATTTCTTTCTCTTTCTGCTCTGGTGTTGTGGAGAGCTGTTAGCTGTGAAAAGAGGGCAAAGAAAACAGCATAAAGCAGTAAAAAAGCCATTAAAAGAATATTTTCCCCGCTCTGCTTTTGTGCAGCCTGTCCTCCGCCTCGCTGCAGCACCGAAACACACAAACAAATGCAAATGTCTCGGAAAACTTTACACAGAGAGGCAGTAGGACCCCCGCTCGAGAGAGGAACTGAATGGGCTCTAAAGGAGGGCCTAATTAATCTAAGTACAGCACCAATGGGCCCACTTGGAATTTTTTTCTCTCCTTTATGTGAATGGGAGGGAGGAGGGGGAGGAGGGGGGGAGGGGGAGGTTAGAAGGGCGAAATAAAGAAAAAGAGAAAGAAAGGACAGAGGAGATCAGGCCTCCAGCTTTTCTATGGGGTGGGGTGTGTGTGTGTGTG
>SSNP01000185.1:735369-767248 GCA_006937955.1 Pachypanchax playfairii | reverse complement strand
ACTCACCTCTCACGTGCTGACCACTTCTTGCTGGGGGGGGGGGGGTACAGGTGCAATAAGTGATGTAACGGGGTGAGGTGGGGGAGTCAGAGGTTATCTTCAGCAGAAAGGGAAGAAACTCCCATCTGTTGACCCAAACAAGAGCAAAAGCTCTGAGGTTCAGTTTCCTGATCTATATCTGACCCCCCCCCGCCATCATCACACGAGTCTGAGTCAACCCATTCATTCTTTAGTATGTGCAGTTTTACTGGAATTACACTCTGGATTTTACAGCTGGATTAAAACGGTGTGTGTGTGTGTGTGTGTGGGGGGGGGGGGGGGGGGTCTGCGGGGGCGGCGGGGGAACGTTACGACAGTGAGCTTTCACAGGGGACCAGTAGGGGGAGAGCGAGAGCAAAACTTACTTAGTTCTGCTTTAAGAATCCCTTCCATTAAAAACGTTTTTTCTGAGGTTTCTGTTGAATATTTTAGCTCCACAGGTGTTCTTACCTTCATAGTGGGTGAAAACAGGTCGACAACTTCTCTTTCAGTTTTAATCTCTCAAACTACGCAGGTGGTGATAAAACCAGAGTTCTCCCGAGTTCTAACGGCCTGTATATGTTTCATCACAACTCCTTTGTTCGTTAGTATTCATCAGCTCCCGCAGTTGAAACCACGCCTACCATGCTGCTGGCTAAAAGCTGTTAGCATAAGACGTAGCAAACAGGAAGAGAGAACGCCTGATGTTACCATGTGCAGCAGGGCAGGAAACAGTTGCTCTCATAGGCTAGTTTGTTAGCCAACCAGAGTCCAGCAAATTTGAATAATGAATATTAACGAGTTACTGCCCGAAGTCTGACGGAACCAGCTGAATTTTGACGCAGACAGATTGAAAGGTCTGTTAATCAGTGTTTCCTGATGTTTTTTAGATATAAAATGTTTCATATTACTGGTTAATACTTAAGAAATAACAACAAAGATGACATCTAACAAAATTTGTGTGAAATGACCTCTTTAATGACATAATACCTCCACGGGGTGTTTAGAGGGTTGTAGATGAAAGTACAGTAGGCTATTTCTTTTAAACATTACATTTGAATAAAAATATAATAAAATATTTATTCTGACGGTTGGTATTATGTTTACATCTACCAGCCAATAGCTGGCAGAGTAGCAGCACCCTTGCAGGTTGCCTAATACAGTAGATCGTCTGAGGCTGGTACTGTGGAAGGGGGCGGAGTCAGCAGCTGCTTCAGAGTCCTGGAGATTTCATGATCCTTCTCAGAAGAGGAGCGACCAGAGAAGATCAAAAACCAGAGAGTTTAGGTGAAGTTACAATAGATGGACCCAAATAAAATATGTTTGGGGCATTAAGACGCACGCGTCCACACACTAGATGGTGCTGTGGTGTTCAAGTTCCATATCCAACATCCAACCTTTAAAGGGCTAATATGTCAGTTTAATGTTCCACTGATGATGAAAGTAAAGTTAGATTGTAACAGATCTGGATCTCAGTCAGCTGGTGGTCTCTAGTTTCTGTTCCAGGACACAATCATTGTTTACACGTCCAGACTTCCTGGTTCCATAGTGAATCACATGTCAACCTGCAGGTTACCAAGTCTTCAACACAAGCAGCTGGAATTCCACAACGACCAGCAGCCCTGAGGTAACTAGTAGTAAACCTAAGAAACCACCACATCCTTCCCAAAAACTGAACTAATACAAGAGAAACTAAACCAGGATCAACACTGGACCTGGCAACCCAGCAGAAACATCAGGGAGGGGGGGGGGGGATGGGGGGTTTCTACATGAACTGTGGGACTCTGATTTGACCACAAGATCTAACTCGTACATATTGCACCTTTAATTTATGATTAGACAATAAAAACTGCAGAGGTTAATTTTTTCAAAGGTTAAAAATGGCTAAAGATATGGAGCAAATATAATTTATAAAGCAATCAAGTGTTTGAATCCTCTTTGAGACTTAAAAAAGTTAAAATGTTTAATTAGCAAGCTGATGCTCCAAGAAACACAATGACATACATGTGATCTTTGACAAAAACCTTGGTGTTATTAGTCTGACAGATATTTTAGATTGAAGGGTTTTTGGATCTAAAATGTTGTGGCAGAACTTTGCAGACCTCTGACCCAGTAGAGAGGCTGGAGGCGCTGTTGTGTGATGGACAGCCGGCAGGAGTCCTCCTGATGGATAATGACTTGTTGATAAAACAGAAGCTTAAGTTGAGTCTAATTGATCTTCTAAGTGTCACAGAGTGTTTGATTGACAGCTAGGGGGGAGTGGCCAGCTGTCGGGTATACAGGTCAATAATAGACACTTGTACAGATACAGAGAGAACGCCTGTCCAGTGACAGCTCATCACCTAACTGTTAGCTGGCTGCAGTTTCAGTGCAGGGGTGTTTCCGAGAACCCAAGCAGCTGGCCAGGAGCCCACATAGCCACAACAGCAACTGGGTCTCCATATGATCTCAAACTGAGACAAGCCACACCAACACCGGGACAGCCGGTAGCACCCCCAGAGCAACTGGAGACAACACCCACCCGACAGCCACGCCCAGCCAGTGTAGAACCTGCAGCAGAAGCCTTGGGTGTAGGAACCCCAACAACCCCTCTCATCCATTCAAAAGGGGGAGGACAGTACAGGTAGGGACATCCTACTGCTGGCTGACAGCAGAATCCCCCGCCGCCCAGAGCTGCTCACCTTCTCCCTACATGTCTATAATGTACATAAAATTGAGGCACAAGACTAGGGCGGGAGTGAGAGCACAACCCCATGTACCCTCCCACTACCAAGCCCCATCCCCCAAATCCCTAGCTTCCTTAGCAGGGATCAGCAGAGCCCAGTGCAGTGTGCACCACAGACCCAGGAATGGACAGCTCCGATCCATTCAAACCCCTGAGGTAGACCCAACTCCACAAGAGTGAAGTTGGGTTTCCACAAGAGTGAAGTTGGGTCTCCACAAGAGTGAAGTTGGGTCTACTGACTCCCATCTTAGGGGCCCACTCCATCGAGGAAGTGACTGCTCCTCTCAGACCCCCTACTGGCAGCATCAGGATGCGGCCCCAGATGCCTGAACATGCCCCCAGAAAGGGAAAACGGCAGCCAGCCAGACCCCTTTCCCCAGCAGATGCAGCAACCCAACAATGGACAGTTGCAGACCTCCACTCAGCCANGCCACTGCCCCCCACACTGTCTAGCAGTGATGGCACACCTGAGGCCAGGTCCCCCAACCAGTTTCTCCACTCCCACCAGTAGTCAGATGACCCACCACCCCCTTCAAAAGTTCAAAACATCAGACCCAGCCCCAGACGTCACCTGCAGATCACCTGACAAACACCTGCAGATCACCTGATAATCGCCTTCAGATCACCTGACTATCACCTGCAGATCACCTGACGATCACCTGACAATAACCTGCAGATCACCTGACTGTCATCTGCAGATCACCTGACGATCACCCACAGATCACCTGACGATCACCTGACAATCACCCACAGATCACCTGACGATCACCTTACAATCACCTGCAGATCACCTGACGATCACCTGCAGATCACCTGACAATCACCTGACGATCACCTGATAATCGCCTTCAGATCACCTGACTATCACCTGACGATCACCTGCAGATCACCTGACGATCACCTGACGATCACCTGACGATCACCTGACAATAACCTTCAGATCACCTGACTATCACCTGACGATCACCTGCAGATCACCTGACGATCACCTGACGATCACCTGACAATAACCTGCAGATCACCTGACTGTCATCTGCAGATCACCTGACGATCACCAACAGATCACCTGACGATCACCTGACAATCACCTGCAGATCACCTGACTTTCACCTGCAGATTACCATCAGATCACCTGACTATCACCTGACGATCACCTTCAGATCACCTGATTATCACCTGCAGATACCCTGATGATAATCTGACAATCACCTGCAGATCACCTGACAATCACCTGCAGATCACCTTACAATCACCTGCAGATCACCTGACAATCATCTGACTGTCATCTGCAGATCACCTGACGATCACCTGACAATCACCTGCAGATCACCTGACTTTCACCTGCAGATTACCATCAGATCACCTGACTATCACCTGACGATCACCTGCAGATACCCTGATGATAATCCGACAATCACCTGCAGATCACCTGCAGATCACCTGACGATCACCTTACAATCACCTGATTATCACCTGACAATCATCTGACTGTCATCTGCAGATCACCTGACGATCACTTGACAATCACCTGCAGATCACCTGACAATCACCTGACTGTCATCTGCAGATCACCCACAGATCACCTGACGATCACCCGCAGATCAGCTGACGATCACCCGCAGATCACCTGACGATCACCAGGGCCCAGTTTTTCAAAAGTAATCCATTAGGATTTTGGATAACGGATTGGATCAAATCTTGAAAATGGGTTTTTCAAAAGAAAAAACCTTTAGTTTGGGATTTGGATCACTTTGATCCAAAAAATCTGGATTAAACTGATCCCGTCAGAAGGGTGGATTCAGCGTGGATTTCATGCCCAAAATGTAATGAAAACTTTAAAAATGTATCAAATAATACTATATTTAGATCATGCAGTATCTTACAAGATATCCTATTTATTCATAAGGTTTTAATTTATTAAGTATTAACCAGTAATATGAAACATTTTATATCTAAAAAACATCAGGAAACACTGATTAACAGACCTTTCAATCTGTCTGCGTCAGAATTCAGCTCCTTCCACCAGGCTTGGGCTGAAACTCATTAATATTCATTGTTCAAATTTGCTGGACTCTGATTGGCTAACAAACTAGCCTAGGAGAGCAACTGTTTCCTGCCCCGCTGTGCATGGTAACATCAGACGTTCTCTCTTCCTGTTTATTACGTCTTATGCTAACAGCTTTTAGCTAGCAGCATGCTAGGAGTGGTTTCAACTGCATGAGCTGATGAATACTGTCACGGTTCTGTTTTTTTTCCCCCGCTGCAGTGTTTTCGGATCCCACCTCACGCAACTACAGCTTCAACCTCACAGTAAGTGTAGTTGCACTTTCCCCGTGCACTGCAGCGGGTTGTATTACTTGTTTTCTAACGAGTCTCTCCCCCCAGGATCGAGTCTCTTCCCCGCCTCGGTTCCAGTCCTGTTATTTTCATCGTGCACATTCCACTGCTTTGTTCTGTTGTCTCGTGCATTTTATAAATAAATCACTTCCTCTGATCTCTGTTTCCCCCGTGTGTGTTTGGAGTTGGGTCACCTTTGGGGTTTGAACAAACACCCCTGGTGGGCAGCATGACAAATACTAACGAGCAAAGGAGTTGTGATGAAACAGATACAGGTCGTTAGAACTCGGGAGAACTCGGGTTTTATCACCACCTGCGTAGTTTGAGAGATTAAAACTGAAAGAGAAGTTGTTGACCTGTTTTCACCCACTATGAAGGTAAGAACACCTGTGGAGCTAAAATATTCAACAGAAACCTCAGAAAAACTGTTTTTAATGGAAGGGACTCTTTAACTATTTTTATTGAATTCAATACATCTATATTTGAAACTTGTTATAAATATCCTTAATGTACAGTGTTTGTCAGGTCTCAGATGAGCGGACTGCTGTTTTTCTTTTTTTAAATGTGCATTTTCGTTTCAAATAAAAATAAACTTATATTGACACCCACACTGGATATTCTACTTGTTGCTCTTTACTTATCTATAGTTCTACATTGTGATTTCCTGATTTTCAGATTGATCCAATCCGAATTTGTTTTTCAAAAACTGGCTCAAAAGTAAGATGGATTACGTGATCACGGATCACAAAAAAAATGATTAGGCTACTAAATCCGGATCAATTTTATCCGGATTAAACCTTTTGAAAAACCGGGCCCTGCAGATCACTTGCAGATCACCTGACGATCACTTGAACGGCAGTGATACAGAAACCTGTTGAAAGGAATAAGGCTGACGGGAGAAAACATTAAATCTCGTCTTCATTTTGTCTGACAGTTTTTATATTTTTTAGACACTTTCAATTCACCCGGTCACGGATGTGTGTATGCGTGCGTGCGTGTGTATGTGTGTGTTACAGCCTATCAGCGTGCTGCTCCTCACTGCTGTAGCAGTTGACAGATTTGGCTTCATCCTCTGCAGCTACAATAGAAAATCTAATTAAAACTTACTGGAGCTCATTATGATGCTGCAGGTGCACGCGGGCCATCGGAGTTAATCCCGCTCAATTAGTGCACGCCCCTTCGCACAATAACAATACATGAGTGAATGTAGGGTGCGCGCGTCCACATGCGTGTTCGTAAAAGTGATATAATAATAATAGGGCCTAGTAATAATAATGGAACAGATCTGTGTCGCCATGGCAACATCAGGTAAAAACAGCAAAGTGATGAGTAACAATTTTGAACTACCTGATCTTCTTCCTCCTCCCTTCCCCTTGAACCTGTTTTGGTTGGTCCTTCTTCCGCACGTGCAGGAACAAAACGGTTGCGCGGTACTACTGCGTGCATGTGTGTGTCGGGTGAAGGTGTCTGCACATGTGTGTGCGTGCGTGTGTGTGTTGGGGAGGGGGGGGGGGTTAGAAAATATTTTCTTCACAGAAAACAGAAAGTGAACTTTTGAGAAAAACGGAAATTAAATAGCTACTATAAAACATCCGAGACTAAAATGCAGCTCTGATCGATTCAGAATAAGGGGACGAGCACGCAGATTTACTATATCGATTTTATAAATAAATATTTTAACATCTTGTATTTGGTGTAATTTTGATACCAACATGATTTTAGTGAAACTTGGAGGGTTTCACAAATCAGAATCTGAATGTTATTGCAGGTTTAATTTAACAGATAAACTGTGAGAATCTTCAGATAATTTCCTGATTATTTAATTATTTCACTCATGAAGGTTGAAAAAGTTTGAACGAGTAAAAACATTTACTCTAAACAACTTGTTGCTTTGAAACACGGACGCGCAAATAAACGGAGCTAAATTCTGTCAGTGTTGCAGCTCCAGACTCTTCTTGCAGTTTCTGCTTCACATTGTTGTTGTTGTTTGTGTTTCAGCTTCATTAACATGACAGTATAAAAATATCCTCTTTGTTTAGCGTTTCCACCTGACGCATAGTAAACCGTTATCTTATTAATATTAATTATGAGAGGACTCGTGAACGCGCATGCACATCCAAACAAAAAGCAGATTGCTGCGAGATGATTCAGACACAAACAAGTTGACTTATTAGAAACGTTATAACTTTATTTTGTAGAAAAGCAAACTTCCGGTAAATAGAATAAAAATCTCTTTATTTACAAAATACAGATTTTATGTGACTCAAAATAAATAAGGACAGCAGTAGCTAATCTACCAGACAGACAGGAGGTTCAGTGTGCGTGTGCGTGCGTGGGGGGTCAGCTCCCTCTGTCTGTTGTCAGAGCGGAGAAACCCGATTTTCACGCTCTGTTTTCCGCTTCATCACTCTACAAATTATAAAACTGACTTTTCACCTCTAGAAGAACAAGAGCTGTAGACCTGACTGTAACGGGGGGGGGGCAGAGACACGAGGAGAACAGATGAACTGTGGTTCTTCTGGTTCTGCTACATAGCCTACTGTGTCTCCACATTTCTCTGGTCAGTGAGTTCTCTGACTGTCCCTCCTTATCCATAGATGCCAGAGACAAGGCTACGGAAGCCGAACAGCGCGTCCTGTGACAGATAGCTGTAGTCCTCCTGCGCGGCGGGGCTGCCCGGGCTGGAGGCGCAGTAAGGCGGGGAGGAGGAGGACGAGGAGCTGCTGGAGCTCCAGGAGCAGGTGTCGCTACCCGGGCTGGGTGCTTCCCCGAGACAGGACGGGCTGAGTAGCAGAGGAACGTCGCCAGTCTTCCCGGCGTGCAGGTCGGCGATGCGGATGGTCTCCGACAGAGCCCAGATGTAGTTGTGCGCAAAGCGCAAAGTCTCGATTTTGGTCAGTTTTGTTTCATCTGGGAAAGCCGGCAAGACGCCGCGCAGCGCGTCCAGGGCGTCGTTCAGGTTGTGCATGCGGTTCCGCTCCCGGTCGTTGGCCTTTAGGCGTCGGTTCTTCTTCACCACCTGTGCCGTGGCCTCGTTGCGGACGCGGCCACGGCGTCGCTTCTTCTGCTGACGCAGCTCGCGCTCCGAGGACGTGGAACGCAGGCTGCTGCCGCTGTCTTCATCGTCGGTGTGCGGGAACAGGTCGCAGCTGTTGTTATCGATGTCAGAGTAGACGGAGTCCATGTTGGTGCCCAGGGTTCGGTTCGGATCTGTGGAGGGAAGAGAAGCCGTGAGCGCCTGAAGAACTCCGGAGCGCGGAAAGTTAGAGCAGAAGAGCGCGTGAACTTACCTCAAGCGTGGAGAACGTCTGCGTGTTATATTTGATCATCAAAGTGGACCGCGGGTCTAGACTCGTGGCACGCGCCTTTTTTTGCGTAGTATTTTTGCTCTGGATCAGCTCGTGCGAGCCGGTGAGCCTGGCACACGACCGGCCTCAGTCCGCTTATATATGTGGACAACAAAGACCGGCCCCCTGTTCCCGAGCCCCCCCACAGGAGGCTGAATGGTGCGGCAGGTCTGCCCCGTGCCGCGGGAGCGGCTCATTAACATGATGACGCCTGCGGTGTCTGTTCGTTGCGCGGAGAAGCGTGCCGGTGATCACGGCCAACCAATCAGAGGAGGCAACGAGCCACGCGAGCCACACGCACGAACCCACACCGTCCCCATGCTCCCCCTCCACGCGAGAAAGAAAAGACGAAACCCGGCTTTTGGAGTTTAAACCAGAAAAAAGAAAAGGAGGAGATATAATCACACCCCACCCCCTCCTTCCCAGGACCCCCCGCCGGGCGGAGACACGCTCCGGAGGATCCACCTTACATCCACCCATCCCTCCACAGACAGAGAAAGGTCCGCTCATCCTTCACCATAACACAAAGACAACCATCAACAAGTCTGCAGACTTTTCACGACAGGAAGCTGCATCACGTGACGCTCTTCACCATGAAGATGAGCAGCTGAAACATTATTTTCCCATCCGGTTTAAATAATCATGAAAACAAACACAAACTAAAAAACAGAATGTGTGAACATCTAAAATCCCTCTGGACTGGAAACGGGTTCTGGTTCTGATCCGTTTTACTGCACAAAGACAAACTTTGTCCTCCTTAACGGGAGAAAACGGAGGTGACAGAACGGGAGCTGCGCGTGCAGCTTTACATTAGGAGGAACAGAAAATCTAAGATCAGTTTAAACTCCAGAAGGATCCAGAACACGTTCCGTTTTAGAAACGAACTTCAGACTTCAAATTCTAAAAAAGACTTTTTATGAAAATAAAATCCTTCCTGACTGGAACTTTCTTCTGGAGAGACCTGAAACCTCCCGATGAGTTCTGATCCGGTTCAGCTTCTCGCTCAGCAGGAAACTCTGCTTCATCTTCCAGACTGGACGGTCCAGAATCAGCAGAACCAGGAGTCCAGGTCCAGGAGATGGTTTTAACCTGATGTTTTTATTCAGACTGCTGTGAACCTGTGCAGCATGAGCATGTGCACGCACACACACGCGCACACACACACACACACACACACACTTTAAGTGTTTTTTAAAGACATCTTTATGAGACAAGCGAGACGTTTCCATTAATTATTCTATTTACTGAGTTTGCAGCTCAGTGGAGATGAAGCAGAGACCTGCAGAGTCTTTCTGCTGCTTTATTCGGGGGGGGGGGGGGGGGGGCAGTCATTTATAAATAATTACACAATGTTTAGAGTCTTCAGGCATGTATAATATATCAAAGCGATTATAAGGTGAATTGTTCCATTGTGGCTGTCCGCCCTGCGCTTCTTTTCACTTCTATCCTGGTTTGTCCTTCGTCCAAATTCAGCTCCTCGGACCTTTTGTGCTTCTTTCTTTCTGCCTCAGCCACTCTATTGGCAGCTTTCTTATTCAAATGGACCTCAGCAGGAACAAAAACAAAGCCAGGCTGCTCACAAATCATCTCTGCTCTGGCTGCAGGGCCGGCACAAGCCTCTGTGGGGCCCCGACGACCAGGCTGCAAATCCTCAGTCCTGCTTCAGTCTGGGAAGATCAGCTGCACTTTAACACACTCAGACTGGAGGAAGACCCCAAGTCTCTGCTTTTAAATCACATTCTTATTGGAAATGTGCTTCAGAGCTTCAGCAGATGTTTCTGGAATCTAATTGTATTAAAGAATTAGAAAAATGGCCTCTAAAAGCAGAAAGAAAGCAGCCAAGTCCAAAGAAGACAACTGGACTTTGACTTTGTTCCTAAAGAGTCCCTTCCATTAAAACAGTGTTTCTGAGGTTTCTGTTGAATATTTTAGCTCCACAGGTGTTCTTACCTTCATAGTGGGTGAAAACAGGTCAACAACTTCTCTTTCAGTTTTAATCTCTCAAACTACGCAGGTGGTGATAAAACCCGAGTTCTAACGACCTGTATCTGTTTCATCACAACTCCTTTGTTCGTTAGTATTCATCAGCTCCTGCAGTTGAAACCACACCTAGCATGCTGCTAGCTAAAAGCTGTTAGCATAACGCCTATCATGCTGCTGGCTAAAAGCTGTTAGCATAAGACGTATCAAAACGGAAGAGACTGCGTCTGATGTTACCATGTGCAGCCGGACAGGAAACAGTATACCTTACTCCCATAGGCTAGTTTGTTAGCCAATCAGAGTCCAGCAAATTTGAATACTGAATATGAACAAGCTGCTGACGAGGCCTGATGGAAGGAGCCGGAACCAGCCGAATTTTAATGCAGACAGATTGAAAGGTCTGTTAATCAGTGTTTCCTGATGTTTTATAGATAAAAAATGTTTCACAAAGTCCTGAAATTTGTAGGAAATGGCCTCTTTAACAACTTTTCATTTCTAGTCAGAACAGCAGAGACATAAGTACAGAACACAGAGTAACAAACAGATTTATGTCCAAATTTGTCCCAATTCGAAGGATCCTTCAAATGCTTCCTGCTTTTCCCCAAATTTTAAGGATGGGTCTGATGTATCCTTTCACTTTCTACCTATCCCATATTTCTTTTCGGTAATTCGGCAGAAAGTTTAAACCAATGATGGATGAAGTGAGCGGTGGCGCAGATGAGGAGTTTGGATTCTGATAGGCTATAAGTTTTAAAAAAAACTAGCGTTAAAAAAGTAAATTCTTCCAGCGGTGGTCTAATTAGACTTTTGATTTTAGAGTTAATCATGTTTTTATTGTATATTTACATCTCTATAAAGTTCCTGTTTGTACCTCCTGTGTAAGTATTTACACACACAGGTAAATTCTTGTTAGTGATTTAAACTTTTTCAAATATGTTTTAGGGATGAAAGATCAGAAAAACACCTTTATTAAGCTCCGGAGCAACCTGTGGGGTGGAGGTACAAGAATAAATCTATTTATAAATCTACTCTCAGACAGCAGTGAGGAAGAGGAGGACACGGATGAAGAGCTCTCATCCAGTTTTTGGTTTTGTTAGAAACTTCTTAATAAACTGATTGAATGAAATACTTCTAATAATTTATTGTGTTTACTTTTTCTTTCCCTTATTTTTTATAGTAAACAGATCGTTTAGCCTATTAACAAAAAAATGAACTATACGAGCTATATAATTAGAGTTATTTATTTACTTGTAGAAAATATTTACAATATAAAACTTTAATAATACACAAAATTAAACTATTTCGAGAACACAGGACAACATTTGAGAAGCACTCAGCTGCAGGAGTAGGGAGCGGACATACCTCAACTCAGTACCGGAAGTCACGTGTGTGAGGATCTCTGCTGCTGGTGGTGGTGAGTGGTACTAACTGTCTTGCAGGGCGTGGCAGCAGAGGATCATTGATGTCAGGTGTGGATCGTTACCCAGCTCAGGAGAGCTGGGTACTTAAGCAGAGGAGGAACAAGAGACAGACGCCAGTTTGTTCCGCAACTTTACGTGGTACAGAGTGGCAAGTGAGCAGATTATTCAGAGTGTGTTTTGCAGTATTTAACCTGCCTTTTTCCCCTATGTTCAGCCTGCTGTCCTGGAGCTCCTCTCCTGACAGCCTCACCTCCAGCGTGGATATCGAACCGCTCATAGTGAGGATCGGCTCAACACGGGAACTTCCTAGAGCTCCGTTGCGGTGCTACGCGACCAGCTCTCTCCCTCTGGCTCCCTGTCTGTCTCTGGCTTCCTCTGGTCCACACCTTCCCGGTCACCGTTCTGCTGTCACCCCTGTCGCAGTCA
Organism: Pachypanchax playfairii; assembly: GCA_006937955.1. NCBI lineage: Eukaryota > Metazoa > Chordata > Actinopteri > Cyprinodontiformes > Aplocheilidae > Pachypanchax > Pachypanchax playfairii. Next base: position 754,994 of record SSNP01000185.1, on the reverse strand, counting down.
CGTCTGCGCACTCAGCACCCGGACCCGGATCTCACACACGGATTAACGACAGCTTGGCTCACCACCCCTGCGGCAGCATCCTTGGATCTCTCCTCAAACCCGGACGTCATTCATACAACCGTGAGTTAAGCGAGCACGATCCCCGCACGCCGCAGCTGGTTTCTCCAACTGTCACTAACCTCTCTCTCTCTCACAACCCCAGGACCGTTCCTGTCCCGCACCAGGCCCGTCCTGAGTTTCATCCAGCACATTTATTGTTTACGTGTATTATCATTGGAGCACTGTACATAATAAACACTGTTAATCGTGAACGCTGTTTCCTCGCTCTGTGTGTGTCTGGAGTTTGGGTCACTTTGGGAGCTCGCAAACAACCCCACCTGGTACGAACCATGACAACGTNACCTCCATGGCGGAAGTTGTTCTTCAATGAGAAAAAATAAAAATATGTTTTTTGTGTACATAATAGGCCTATTTTTAGCGGGTCCGGTGATCAAGGGAGAAAGAACTTAAGAGAAAGACCATTTTTATTATTCTTTATTAAACAAGTGGTATCTCACCAAAAATGCATTCTATAAAAAGGCACTAGACATTTCTAATGAAACACGAGTTGTTGTTTATCTGAATGATGCTAAAGTCTGTGCTAACATTAGCTTAGAAAGTGTAATTTTTGTAGAAGGTATTTTACCTTTGTTTTATACTTTATGCAGTACATAGGTCAGTAGGGAAATTCCTCTTCAGTTTAGATCCACACAGGTAGAAATATTAAAAAACTAAGACTCTCCTGTTTATATTAAAATATACTATATATGTACAGAAAGGATAAAATTACAAAATGAAAGCACTGCACAGTTATTTAAAATAAAAATGATATACTCAGATTTTTAAAATGTGTAACTGATTAGGATATTTTTGATTTATTGATTTACATCTATTTCAACAGATCTTTGACCTACTGAGGGAAACAGTGGAAGACACTGAAGTCTAAGCAAAAATACAGAAGGGGGAGAAAAAGGCTGTTGGACTTACGCTTGCAAAAATCAGATTCATGAAAAGGGAGTAATTAACTTGGTGATTGTGGTCAAATATTATATAACTTTGTAGAAAAGTGACCAACTCCATTCCTTGAGAGCCACTATCCTACAAGTTTTAGATGTTCTCCTGCTTTAACACACCTGCTGCAGAAGAATGATTCGTTAACAAGCTTCTGCAGGACAGATTTGAATCAGGTGTGTTGAAACAGGAAAACATCTAAAATATGCAGGATAGTGGCCCTAAAGGCCTGAAGCTGACCACCATAGATACTGTTTATCAGATCATAACAGGGACTGACGAGGCTGGAGGCTGAAATCCTGATGGACAGCAGCAGCATATTTTGTCTTAGTTTAGTTTATTCATTCACTGTTAATGTTCAGTTTTATTTGTTCTGCAAGTCTTATATTTTTTGTTCGTAAAGAGCTGCAGTAAAGTGTCCTCATTTAGAAAAAGTAAAAATGAGAGCAGGTGGCGGAAGATCTGGAAAGAAGAGGGAGGAAGGTTTGATGCAGCAAGACAGAGTCCATGTGTTTGACTGAGAGGGACACAAGTGGGACAGTGAGGCTACAGGGAGCAGACACAAAGAAGGTGGAGGACTTCGAGTACTTAGAGTCCACAGTCCAAAACAACAGAGTCTGTAAACATGTACAAGCAGGTTGAAACGGGTGGAAGACAGTATCAGAAGTGATGTGGGACAAAAAAGTCTCAGCAAGAATGAAAGGACAAGCGGACAAGACAGTGGTGAGACCAGTCATGTTGTCTGGTTTGGAGACGGGAGGAAGGGACAGGAGACACAACTAGAGGAAGCACAAATGAACATGTTGGGGTTCTTTAGGAGGGACAGGATCAGGTACGAGTCCACCAGAGGGACGAGGATGGACAGGATCAGGTACGAGTCCACCAGAGGGACGAGGATGGACAGGATCAGTAATGAGTCCACCAGAGGGACGAGGATGGACAGGATCAGGTACGAGTCCACCAGAGGGACGAGGATGGACAGGATCAGGTACGAGTCCACCAGAGGGGGATGGACAGGATCAGGTACGAGTCCACCAGAGGGACGAGGATGGACAGGATCAGGTACGAGTCCACCAGAGGGACGAGGATGGACAGGATCAGGTACGAGTCCACCAGAGGGACGAGGATGGAGAGGATCAGGTACGAGTCCACCAGAGGGACGAGGATGGACAGGATCAGGTACGAGTCCACCAGAGGGACGAGGATGGACAGGATCAGGTACGAGTCCACCAGAGGGACGAGGATGGACAGGATCAGGTACGAGGTACGAGTCCACCAGAGGGACGAGGATGGACAGGATCAGGTACGAGTCCACCAGAGGGACGAGGATGGACAGGATCAGGTACGAGTCCACCAGAGGGACGAGGATGGACAGGATCAGGTACGAGTCCACCAGAGGGACGAGGATGGACAGGATCAGGTACGAGTCCACCAGAGGGACGAGGATGGACAGGATCAGGTACGAGTCCACCAGAGGGACGAGGATGGACAGGATCAGTAATGAGTCCACCAGAGGGACGAGGATGGACAGGATCAGTAATGAGTCCACCAGAGGGACGAGGATGGACAGAGAGACCAGACTGAGTTGGTCATGAGGACGTGAGGTTGGTTGGTGTGACTGAAGAAGATGCAGAGGACAGATGGAGACAGAGGACTTGCTGTGGAGACTCCTGAAGGAGCAGCTGGAAGGAGAAGAAGAAGAAATAAAATAATTTCTGAAGAAGATGGAACTCATGATGTCTCACAACAGCTCTTTGTTTTACAGCAGACACGCCTCCCAGTGGGAGGAGCATCTTAAACAGCCTGCAGCAGAAACACATGAAGAAGAATCAGGAGGTGGAGGCAGGTCCTGGTTTAACAGCCTCTAACATCAAAGTGATCCAACAGCTGCTGCAGGCAGAGAAAAGCTCCTGAGCATGTGGGTGGTACAAGACTGGAACCAGCAGGACTGGATCCAGTTCTATTTAAATCCCTGTCCTGAGTTAGCGGTGTAGCATGTCTCATCAGAAAATGTGATTTTATCTTATTTTTATGCTAATCATTCATTTTGTGGGGCTTGAAATATTAAATGCACATGCCATTTTTTAGACATATGGGTCAAAGTATTTAATGGGGACACTGGTCATTTCTATAGAATCTGTAGAACCAGACTAGTTAAAGGCTTATGTCACATTTCAGAAGGATCAAGGTTTTTATGGGTTTAACCAGTTTAACAGAGCAAAGATCTGTTGGGCAGGTAAAAGTGTGGAAGTTGGATCTGGATAGACACATATAATAAAACCATTACCATTAGTGTTATATAGTCTTCATTTATCCTGGGGGGGTGGTCACGCACGCACACACACACACACACACACACAAGTGTGTTTTGTTATCCTTATGGGGACCGTCCATTGACTTCCATTGATTTTAGTAACTAGATTTATACCTAACCCAAACCCTTTTCCTAACCTTAACCATTACTGATCTATAACTAACCCTAAGACTAACTAAAACTCTATTCACACCATACCTATAAACCTAACCCCTAACCCTAAAAAGGGGAGTCCCCCTCATGGGGACCAGGCTTTGGTCCCCACAAGAACCCTCGGACCCCAGAAAGATAGTAAAAGTCAGGAAACTGGTCCTCAGGAGGTCAGAAATACAAACCCACACACACACACACACACACACACACACACACACACACACACACACACACACACACACACACACACACACACACACACACACACACACACACACAGTATTTGAATCATAAATCTGCAGTTTTTTTTTCAAACATGCCCTTGTAGAGCCACTTCTCAAATAATCTAATCTGGATGCTACAGATCCCAAAAACTACAGACCTATATCAAAACTTCAGTTCATGCCCAAAATCTTAGAGAAGGTGGTCTCCGAACAGCTGTTACATTTCTTGCAAAAATACGTATGATATTTTTGACACCTTCCAGTCTGGTTTCCGCAAAGCATCATTCAACAGAAACTGCCCTGCTAAAAGTGTCCAGTGACATTTTGATGCCTGCAGATTCTGGGAAATGCACGGTTCTTGTCTTGTTAGATCTCTCCTCGGCGTTTGACACTGTTGATCATCAGATTTTGCTAACAAGACTACATGACTCGGTCGGACTGGCAGGCCCTGTCCTAGCATGGCTCTCTTCTTATTTATTGGACAGAAGTTTTAGTGTCTCAGCTAACCAGATCCTACCCGACTCTTCTGATCTGCTGTGTGGAGTACCGCAGGGTTCTGTTTTGGGACCAATTTTGTTTTTGCTCTATGTCCTCCCTTTAGGAAAGATTATCCAGGAGTTTCATGATGTTTCCGACCATTTATTTGCCGACGACATTCAGCTGTACTGTTCTTTTAAGGCTTCGGAGATACAAAAATTGAATTCTTTGATGAATTGTCTAATGCAAATAAAACAATGGCTTGGCGCAAACTCCCTTCAACTAAATTCCGAAAAAACGGAAGTGCTAGTGATCGCCCCTGATGAAGCTATTCCAGGGATCAAGCAGTATTTGAGTGTTCAGAGCTTGTCTTGTAAGTCAAGTCTCAGAAATCTTGGAGTAATTTTTGACAAGGAAATGTCATTACAGCAACATTCAAAGCAGCTCACTCAAAATTGCTTCTTTCAGCGAAGGAAAATCTCTAAACTTAGAACAATGGTATCCAAAGCTGAGCTTGAGATGGTTATCCATGCTTTTGTGTCTTCTCGTTTAGACTATTGTAACAGTTTGTTTTCTTGTCTAAACAAAAAAAGAGATGTTTCGTTTGCAGCAGGTTTAAAATTCTGCTGCACGGTTGCTGACTCGATCCAGCAGAAGGGCTCATATCACACCGATTCTGAAAGCTCTGCATTGGCTCCCTGTCTCTTTTTGTGTCAATTTTAAAATCCTGGTGCTCACTTTTAGAGCCTTGCATGGCCAGGCCCCTTCCTACATAAGAGACTTGTTGTGTCCGTATACCCCCACTCGGAGGCTGAGATCGTTAGATGAAAACTTACTCCTGGTCCCTCGTTCTCGTTTTAGGACCCGAGGAGACCGATCCTTTCAGGTCGTTGAGCTGAGGCTCTGGAATGATCTTCCACCCTCCTTACGATCGCTTGACTCTGTCGATGCATTTAAGAATAAACTTAAAACCCACTTGTTCCTGCAGGTATTCTCAGCCCGGTAGATAATGGGTATTATGACCATCATATATTTATGTCTATTTTGTTGTACACTGTTTTTATTGCATCTTTTTCTGTATTGTTTTTAATCCTTTATGTGAAGCACTGTGTGACTTCTCCTGTCTGTGAAAGGTGCTACATAAATAAAATGTACTTACTTACTTTATATTTATTCAAATGTTGAAACTGTCTATAAATGACTCTTTTTAGACATGAAATAAACTATCAAAACTACTTTTTTACTGTTGTTTCTTTTACTTTCATAGTAGTAAAACATAGTTCAGATGTTGCATGAATCATTGAAACATGAAATATTTACATCAAAGTCACTGATCTGCTTGAAAAACCTCTTTATCTCAGCTTTTAGTCCTGAAACGTGTGGATCTTCATAAAAGTTCCTCTTTTGTACTGCAGATTACTAAATAAAGAGGTAGAAACATTGTTTTTTAGCTTCTGAAAGAAGAAAGATTTTGTGCTGATGGTTTCAGAATTCACATAGTCATAGGAGAAAATATTCTGTGGGTCTTCAAAAATCAGTAAAAATGTTAAATATCTTTGGTACTGAGGGGGACATGAAACCTGAAAGTGGTTCTGAATGAGTTAAAATGTGCAATAAAGATCATTTTTTGCTCAGTAAGTTTTTTTAAGCTGAACTGTGACAGAAACGAGAGTCTGAGCTGCTGAATCTTTTTTCTCTAAAGTGAAAACATCCCCAGTCTCTGGGTTAACATGATAAGTTGGTGCCCGGTCTCGTGACAACTCCTTTCAGGTGCCGTGTTTTCTGGTCGTGGAGTTGCCATGACACCCGGAGGCCACAGATAAATCCAGGCTGAGCTCTTTGTAGCTGTTAATGTGGCTAAACTGGAGGTAAATTATGAGCCTGAGCAAACAGCAACAGCAGACGAGTGAAAAGAAGCTGGTGTGAGAAAGCAGCAGTAGATTGATGGAGGCTGACGTTCCGTTACATTAAAACCTTCCTGAAGCAGCAGACGGAAAGATATCGATAACAGCAGACAGGCGGGACAATGAACTGTATTTGATCATGCTAACAGTTTTTGTGCAGAGACGTGATGAAGGATCAGAGGGAGGAAGAGGAGGAGGATAATCCAGAGGGTTTTAAGAGAATAAACTTTTAATTAGACTCTGATTCTATAAAAACAACAAAAAATAGTCCTCTAATAAAATGTTCTAAAACACACTGACCTCATGTTGACAACAAAACTATAATAGATCATTAAAACTATTTAATCTGTTGGAAGCAATATTTGGGATTTGCAGCTAGTCAGTGATGTTCTTTCCCTGTTTGTTGCTGTTCAGGATCAGAGTCTGCTGTAATTGTCAGAGAGGCGGAGTTACACCTGGACAGGTCTCCATTCCACTAAACATTTAAAAATCTCTCTTTTCTTTTAAAAAGCAGAGAAGTTCAATAAAAGATGCAACAACACAGATTCCTACATTTTCTTCTAACTGCTGTCAGACACAGTCAGACCCAAATTATTTATTTATCATGTCATATTTTACTAAAAACAATATAATACAAAATTATAATGACAGGTGATCTTCTGCAGGTGAGAGAGATGAAGATTTCCTCTAAAGTTAATCTCCAGTTTGGACGGATCGAAGAAGTTCAGAAGATTAAACAGTTAGAAGTTTCTCAAAGAACGTTTGAAAGAAATTATAAATTTCTACTAAGCAGAGGAAGGACGGACGGATGGACGAGCGAGCGGGTGGACGGTTGGGTGGGTGGTTGGTTGGATGGACGTTTTAGAGGACAGAAACAGGTTGGAATGTTTGTGTTGTCAGTAAACTGAGTGAACTCTTCCAAACAGAGTGTGCTGCAGAAGAAGGAGCCTCCTTGTGCAGGAGAAAGAAGGAGCCTCCTTGTGCAGGAGAAAGAAGAGGCCATATGGTTTGAAGAGTAGTAACTTGAATTTGCTGTAACAAAAGAGTAATTGAGAAGGAAAGAAGGAGCTGCGAGTCTCGAACTGACAAAGCTGTGAAAATTCCCTTCTCTTGGCCTAATGAAGCTGTTGTCTGGGGGTGTGGTGGAGGTTGTGGAGCAGGGTGGGAGGTGGAGGCTGGACTGTTCTGGACGTGATTTGTCATACAATCTGAATCTTTAGGAGGCCTGTAGCAAAGGCACCTCCTCTCCATATGTCTGCTTCGTTTGCATCTGAAAGCTGCAGGGCTGAAGGCTGGAGGAGGAGGAGGAAGGTAGAAGAAAGTGTGTGTGTGTGGGGGGGGGCTTTATGCATCATCAGGATTCAGGCCTTTTGGGGTAGTTGTTCCTCTTTTTGCAGAATTTTCTTTAAAAAATAATTTGTGAATTTGTTTTATCTCAGAGTGATAAAAGTTCTAAATCTTCACCTGTCAGTCAAATGTTGCTGTATTATTCTAATTCTTTAACTCTGTAATATCTAGTTGCTGTATAAGTGCAGTAACTATGACCTCTAACCTAAAAGGCCCAAAATCAAGTTCCAAAAAGTGAACAATTGCAAGATTAATAAAAATGTAGATGACAAAAAAGAAAACAGAGATGTCAGAATCATGAGCTCTCTCACTCACTGGGGATTGACATTACTGACATCTAGTGGTCAACTTCAAGATTGCAACAGTCTCAAACACCTTCAGTCTAAAAACCAACAGCATCTGAGTGTTTCATTATCAGCCAATAGCATCTCAGCAGGTTATCAGGGTAAGATGTTAGAGATATCTGGATTTCAGGTCAAATTTCAGGGAGAAACTAAATACACACTCACCTTTCCGTGTGACCTTCATGTGACCTTCTCTAAACTCCTGAATGCACCTGTCCAGCTGTTGAATGTTTCAGGACTTTTTACACAACTTGTTCTCTAACAAGGAGCTTAATGATAAATTCACATCAGCTGTTTGATCCATGAACCAATCAGAGTTGGTATTTAAACATCCTCATCAGCTGTTCACATCATGTGACCAACCTAACAGCTGATCAACATCTCGACTTCAAACAGGAAGTTCTCAGATGGAAGAGACTATGGCAGTGTCCAAATTCAGGGTCTGCATACTACTGAGAGTCCCTCCTAACCGGTCTAATGAGGACGGTTCTTTCAAGAACGCAAAAACCGGAAGTTGGTGTCTGAATTTGGACACTTCTACCCTTCCTTCTGTTCTCGCCTTTACACTTTGCGCATGTCCGGTCACCTAGCAACCAAAACAACGCTAAGTAAAAGCAGTGAAAATGGAGCGTGAACGAGGTGTCCTTCTTCTCACGTTTATTCTGCAATAAAATGTTATTAAAATATTGTCTTGTGTTCTGTAAAAAGTTTTATTTCTGTTTATTATTGAATTTTTGTATCGTAAATATTTTCTACAAGTCATTAAACAACTCTAATTATATAAAGTTCATTTTCTTGTTAATAAACGATCCATTTACTATTAAAAACAAAATAAAAAGTAAACACAATAAATTATTAGAAGTATTTCATTCAATCAGTTTATTAAGAAGTTTCTAACAAAACCAAAAACTGGATGAGAGCTCTTCATCCGTGTCCTCCTCTTCCTCACTGCTGTCTGAGAGTAGATTTATAAATAGATTTATTCTTGTACCTCCACCCCACAGGTTGCTCCGGAGCTTAATAAAGGTGTTTTTCTGATCTTTCATCCCTAAAACATATTTGAAAAAGTTTAAATCACTAACAAGAATTTACCTGTGTGTGTAAATACTTACACAGGAGGTACAAACAGGAACTTTATAGAGATGTAAATATACAATAAAAACATGATTAACTCTAAAATCAAAAGTCTAATTAGACCACCGCTGGAAGAATTTACTTTTTTAACGCTAGTTTTTTAAAAACTTACATCTGGATCTAAACTCCTCTCCCTCTGCGCCACCGCTCACTTCGTCCATCATTGGTTTAAACGCCTCTGCCGAATTGGCGAAAAGAAATATGGGATATATGGAACTTCAAAGGAGACACCAGACCCATTCTTAAAATTCAGGGAAAAATAGTACGTATTTTGAGGAAGTATTTGAAGAATCCTTGGAATTTGGACAGTTCTCGTCGCGGCGGTGTGACGTAACATCCTTAAAATACGTCCTTAACAGTATGCAGACCCTGAATTTGGACACAGCCAATATCTGAGGTCAGAGTGACATCAGCAGGTTCAACAGAGAGACATAGAACTCCAGGAACATTTAATGAGCTGAGAGGAACCGAGTGCCCCCCCCCCCCTCCATTGATGTTATTTATGAATTGAAATCTGAAACTTACTAAAGTTACTAATAAAAGTTCATTCACATTTTACATAGCCTAGTCTGTGGTTCCAAATTGGTTGTTTATATGCTTATAAGGCATGTGTTGTATATTAAACAGTCTATCAGACTATTTTTTGATATTCATTACTTATACGTCATTACACAGTTCTATTAAATGCTATTAAATTATACACATCTTATCCATTGGGAGTGTCATTGTTAAGGTAAATAACCACTAGATGTCAGTAAACTATGTAAACACAGCAAATATGTTTATCTTATTTGCTGTGTTTACATTTAATCAACAGATTTAATTAAGATTTTCTGCAAAATAGAATAGCTTACAACATTTATAAATGTTGACAAATGAAACGCATGGAGGAAACACATTCAAGAAGAAATGGAGGAATTTGAATGGACTGAAGCATATTTAAAGACACAAAACCAAACCAGAAACATGCAGCTTAAATTATTACAGAATAAATGTAATACAATCTATAATCTTAAAATAAAGTATTTTAATAAAATGAAAACATTTTCTTAAGTTTTGATCTTGCTTTCTGCTCATACAGGCTGTTTTTGCCTCTGCTGAATTGTAATCTGAAATTCTGTGTGAATTTTCTGAGTGTGAACTTATTGTTTGTTATGTCATTTGAAAATTAATAAAAATATTTGGAAATAAATAAATAAAACCAGCAACACTTATTAAGGAAACCATTTAGCTCCACATGCATATTCAAAGGGTTGTTCATCTATCAGCAAACATTTTTAAGCATTTTTTTCACCTTCATGAAATGCAACAAATGCAATTCTGTCACTTCTAATAAGAAATATCTGAATTGCAAATGTTTAAAGCTGTAAGTGAGCTGCTCTTATTTTTATATTTTAAAACACTTCCACACTGCAGACTTACGAAATGTTCCTTGGCTAAGCTTCGTTTAATGTCTCCATATTTCCTCTGTGTGATGCAGAGAAATCTCCAATATTTTGACTGGGATGGTTTTGTGCAAAGTACTCACGCATGATGTCATCAACTTGGTCCCACTTTGCAGGATCAGATGGGTAGCTTGTTAATACCCTTTCTGGGTCTAGAGGCTCCTGCTGTAATATGATATTGGGCTCGCTGCTGTTCTTTCTTCTGTGACAGCGTTAATGTAGACGCTGTCCCAATGCGTCTTCCACCGCATGTCCCGCCGTATGTCCCGCCGCATCTTCCCCCGTGTTTCGGGCCGTGTCTCCGGGTCTGGCTCGGCCTCTGGCTCTGCTGACTCGAGCAGGTTCACAGCTGTCGGTCGGCTGTCCAACAGAAACTTGTGTAAAGTCCCCGCTGTCTCTTCTTTTCTTTTCTTTTTACGTTTTGCTGCACCCGAAAGCATCTTGGAAGTTAGCTTACTTAAAAAACACCTGCCTGCTAACTTTGCTCTCCCGCGCTGACCTCTGACCCCCTCTGACGTCCATCGTCACTATTTTTAGTTAATTAATAAATATTGAAATAAATTGTAGATAGGAGTCCTATCTACAACTTCTATTCTATCATAGGACATATGTACATTTTATTTTTTATTTATTTATTTTTGTCTCTCTGTCTGGGCCCCATCCAGCCAATCAGGCGCTAGGCACGTGCCTAGATTGCATTTGCCTTAATTTAATACAGTTACATATACATATATATATATATATGTATATGTATATATAATTTATCCCATCCAAAACAATAAGACGATGTACTCCAGCAGGTTCTCAGGTCGTATGAATTCATGTCCAGGTAACCGAGGACTATTTACACATTATAACATTCAGTAGCATTGCAGGACTGAACTATAGGACTTATCTTAAAAAAGAAAAACTGGCAGAGTTTATTTTTCAGACTTTAATATGATGTTGTAATATGACACTAGTGGGTCTCGGGGGTCCGAGCCAGTCTAACATGTCGGTTTTTGGGTTTTTTCTGGTAGGGGGATGGAAACCTTTGTGTTGGTGGAGAAGGACAATAAGACCAATAAGGTTGTTGTAATATACGTACTTCAGTTGTGTTAACCTTTTGGTCTGCAGCCGTCTCGTCCTCTGCTGATGAATCATCTCACGTCCTCTAAGTAGAAAACGGCTCTTGGAACTTGTCTGCAGGTCTGAGCTTGTCCATCGCTCCAGGTTCATTTCTTCCAAGATCGAACCAGCGTAGCAGTTTGTTTCTGTCACATATTGTTCAAAGTCATCAAATGATGAAGCTGGAACACTTTCATCCTTGAATAAGGATTTCCTGGCTTGTGATGGACCAGGTCTGGTAAGCTGAATGGAGGAAGAACCCTTTGCAAAGCAGAAGCAGTCATTTCTGCACCTCTTGGATCATTTTGAAGATTTGTCCTTGTATCAGAAATGTAACAGGATGTGAGATCCCTCTGCCAATCACCTGCCTGCAGCACTCGCAGATTCTGATGGACTTAGAGGTTGCTAGCCTTTGAGGACCTGGCGAAGGTGGTCTCCCAAGAGGAACAGGTCTTTGATTGATGTGGCCACTGCACTTATGGCCCTCTTGACCAGGACTGGCCTTAACAATCATGCAAATACTGAACAACCTTACAAATCTGTAAGATCAGTGAGTTCTCCAAACCTTCTTGAACTGAGAAGTTCAGAGTGAAAACATAAACTGGACCCTCCAAGACCATCTGTTCAGGTCCAAGAAGATGCTTCTGCTTCAGGTGCATTTGTTTGATCACTTGGATCAGAATCTTTCATGAAGTATTTCAGTCTAGCAGTGATGAACATGATGGACGAGTCTTTTAGAAGGAAGACAAACCAAGGATCAGCTGACATCTCCAGCTGTTGCAGGTGGTCGACTGAGTTTAACTGATGTTGATATCAGTCAATATTTAACTCACGTCCAACAAAGAGAAACAAAAGTTGGTTAAAGTCTCTAATAAAATGGAAACAGATGATCGTTGTGTGACGAGACACAAAACATCTAAAATATGTTCAAAACAATAAAACTTCAAAATGACGTTCAGGTTGCTGATCTGACAGGAAACATGTCACGTGACCTTTGACCTTAACCGGTCAATTGCAATTTCTAAAGAATCCCTAATCGGAGAATTAGTTTCTTTACTGTTTTTGAATCCTCAGATGTTGTTGCTGGTTCAGATCCAAGGATTTGTCAGTTGTTTCTTTACAGGTGAGAAAACATTTACAAACAAAAAACTCGAAGCTGTTTTTCTCAATAAACATTTATTTTAAACTAGTTTAAGAAAAAATAGATTTTTTTTTTACAGTTTTTTCATTCTATGACTTTTTATACAGTTTAATCCTGTTCAGTTAGAAAAGAGTCAACAATGAAGCAGCAACAGACCAGGACAGACCGGACCGGACCAGGACAGACCAGACCAGACCAGACCAGACCAGACCAGACCAGACCAGACCGGACCAGACCAGACCAGACCAGACCAGACCAGACCAGACCAGACCGGACCAGACCAGACCAGACCAGACCAGACCAGACCAGACCAGACCAGACCAGACCAGACCAGACCAGACCGGACCAGACCAGACCAGACCAGACCGGACCGGACCGGACCAGGACAGACCAGACCGGACCGGACCAGGACAGACCAGACCAGACCGGACCAGGACAGACCAGACCAGACCAGACCGGACCGGACCAGGACAGACCGGACCGGACCGGACCAGGACAGACCGGACCGGACCAGGACAGACCAGACCGGACCGGACCGGACCAGGACAGACCAGACCAGACCGGACCGGACCAGGACAGACCAGACCAGACCAGACCAGACCGGACCGGACCGGACCAGGACAGACCAGACCAGACCGGACCAGGACAGACCAGACCAGACCAGACCAGACCAGACCAGACCGGACCAGACCAGACCAGACCAGACCGGACCAGACCGGACCAGGACAGACCAGACCGGACCGGACCAGGACAGACCGGACCGGACCAGGACAGACCGGACCGGACCAGGACAGACCAGACCGGACCGGACCGGACCAGACCGGACCGGACCAGACCAGACCAGACCAGACCGGACCGGACCGGACCAGACCGGACCAGACCGGACCGGACCGGACAGACCGGACCGGACCAGACAGACCAGACCGGACCGGACCGGACCGGACCAGGACAGACCAGACCGGACCGGACCAGGACAGACCGGACCGGACCGGACCAGGACAGACCAGACCAGACCGGACCGGACCAGGACAGACCAGACCAGACCGGACCAGGACAGACCAGACCAGACCGGACCGGACCAGGACAGACCAGACCAGACCAGACCAGACCAGACCAGACCAGACCGGACCAGACCAGACCAGACCAGACCGGACCAGACCGGACCAGGACAGACCAGACCAGACCAGACAGACCAGACCAGACCGGACCAGGACAGACCAGACCAGACCGGACCGGACCAGGACAGACCAGACCAGACCGGACCAGGACAGACCAGACCGGACCAGACCAGACCAGACCAGACCAGACCGGACCGGACCAGGACAGACCGGACCGGACCAGGACAGACCAGACCAGACCAGACCGGACCGGACCAGGACAGACCGGACCGGACCGGACCAGGACAGACCAGACCGGACCGGACCGGACCAGGACAGACCAGACCGGACCGGACCAGGACAGACCAGACCAGACCGGACCAGACCAGACCAGACCAGACCAGACCAGACCAGACCAGACCAGACCGGACAGACCAGATCAGATCAGATCAGATCAGATCAGATCAGATCAGATCGGATCGGATCGGACCGGACCGGACCGGACCAGTCATGTCAGGTCATGTCAGGATCAAACAGACACTATGTAGAAACCAAACGAGGAGCGGAGTGTTTCAGACACAAGGAAAGATTGATGGTGGTTTTGGTTTCAGGTGAGCTCAGGTGAACGTCGGGTTTTAGAGAAGAAAAGTGCAAAAAAAGCTGAAAACAACACGAAGCGCTTTGTTCTGAACGCTCCTGTAAGCTGATTTACATTCAGACTCTCCTCACACAGGTGGGATGGCAGACAGGTGNGGTTTTAGAGAAGAAAAGTGCAAAAAAAGCTGAAAACAACACGAAGCGCTTTGTTCTGAACGCTCCTGTAAGCTGATTTACATTCAGACTCTCCTCACACAGGTGGGATGGCAGACAGGTGCTCATACAGGTGGGATGGCAGACAGGTGCTCACACAGGTGGGATGGCAGACAGGTGCTCACACAGGTGGGATGGCAGACAGGTGCTCACACAGGTGGGATGGCAGACAGGTGCAGGAAGTGACAAAACGTAATCTTTCTCAGAACTTTTACACATGCGAGGCAAGCGCAGAACTTTGGCAACATGTCAGGCTGAAAGTTTGAGAGGCGGCTGGAAAATACAGCAGACATCTTATTGATGATGTCACAGTGCAGACTAGGGAAGAGGGCGGAGCAAGATGGGGTCATATGGTGTGTTTCTGGATGCCTGGGGTGAACTCTTTGGCGTTGGGGTTCAGATTACTCTTCATCTGAGGAGAACAGGAGAAACATTTCATTCAGAAATAGAAGGGGCGGGACTGAATGATATTGTGGCTTCTGATTGGCTGAGTCGAACAATCTTACCACCACATCAAGGTCACCATCTTCAGAATGAACATCTGCATCCAGGACAAGCAAACTGATCTGGTCCTGCAGCTGGTCAACACACGCAGATGGGAGGTCTCTAGATGGGATAAACCACTCCCACTGCTCCTCCTCCTCCAGCATCTCCTGGATGCAATGCTCAATAAACTCCTCCTCCCACAGCTCCTCCTCCACCTACACACCAAAACACAAAGAAGCAATCTTCATAAACACGAAAAAATCATCAAAAAAACAGCTGCTCCTTCAGGAGTCTCCACAGCAAGTCCTCTGTCCCCATCTGTCCTCTGTCTTCACCTGCCCTCTGTCTCCACAGCAAGTCCTCTGTCTCCACCTGTCGTGTCTCCACAGCAAGTCCTCTGTCTCAATCTGTCCTCTGTCTCCACCTGCTCTCTGTCAATCTGTCCTCTGTCTCAATCTGTCCTCTGTCTCCACCTGTCCTCTGTCTCCCTAACCTGGACCCGTTGGTATATATTGAGGATGTTTTGGTCTGGGACTTGGTTTAGACGTAGAAACGTCTCAGACTCTCTGACCAGCAGGAGGATCTACTGAAACCAACAGAACCTCGTTCAGGCTGCTGGGTGGAGCTTCTACTACAGGATGGATTCATGGAGTATAAATACGTCACGGTTCTGTGTGACCCAGCAGTATGTTCTGAACCTGGATCAGGGATTTACGGACCACTTTGTATTCAGTATTAAAACGGTAGAGAAACCTTGTTGGTAGAACTTCTGCTCACCTGCCTGTTGAACTCCTCCTCGTTCTCCATCCACATATACTCCGCGAACGGGTTCTCCTCGGTTCCGAACTGGCTGCTGAGGATCACCTCTCCCGCGCTGGGCGTCGTGGGACTGCTGATGGTCGGGTCCTTCATGTCCACCTACGGGACATGGACGGGAAGAGTCCGTTAAAGACGCAACGCTTCGCGGTCAGTCAGGCTGTAAAGGCCGCGAACTCACGCACGGTGTCACAACAACAACACGTAACACGAACACATCAACACGCGCACACAGAGCGCGAACAACACAAACACGGAGAGATTCCCTCGTTAAATACCTGCAGAGATGATTAACAAGACGGTAATAAGGACAAATAGGTCAAGTTCGGTCAAAGTGAAAAACTCTTCTGTAATGGCCGCGCTGCCTCTGTTTGTTTACTTCTGCTGCGTCACTCAAAGCCCGTTCGTGATTGGCTGAAGGGTTGTGTTGCCTTCACGGTCTACAGAACACCTCAGACAAAGTAAAATCTAGTTCCAATTGAATTTCTGAACATATTTAGCAGGAAACAGCTTTCTAGCGTCTATCTTAGAACATTTTACTAAATCAGTGTGGAACTTATTAGATTTTAATTTAATAAAATACTATCATATTGAGGCTAATGTTAGCAAAACATAACTATCTGTGCAATTTTAACTATAAAAGACTAAAGAAAATACTTTATTTTGAGTCAATATCAAACCAAACAAAGTGTATAATCCAGTTCACAATAATTGTTGGCATAAAAACAAAGATGTGAAAAATAAACAAAAATAACTAAACAAACCCTGAAAAGGAGGAAGCAGGTTGAGAAAACGGATGGATGGATAGTTTGTGTAAATTTAATTTTGGATGCAGACCCCTGTCTGTCCGTCTGTCCATCTGTCAGATTACGTCTTGCAGCCAGTTGACCTGTTAGCAACATTTCACTGGTCTAATCAGGGGTTTTTAGAAGTGTCCATCACTATGTGGCTCTTGCAGTTTCTGAAGGCTTAGTAAGTTTTATCTTCACCAGAGATGCAACTCGTACAATAAGCTTTAAACCGAGTCTGTTTAACATGAACTTAACTGTGACAAGTTGTCTTTTAGAGTTAGTCTTTAATTGTTGTTTCAATCGTTCTAAAGGACAGAAAAGTGCATCTTCCAAGGAAAATAAAATAACTCGAGTTTTTATCATGTAGCTTATAGTGAGACTCAGCTCACGTCACGTGTCTGGAGTTTTGGACCCTGTCTCCGTGGAGGAAAAGTCTCCATAAATCCTTCCCTGAGATTATTTCAACGTCATAAAAACATTCCAGATATCTTGAAAGGTGAGGATCCATTAGAAAAACTGATTTATTCCAACCAGCTGTATGTTGTTAGTCAGACCTGGATCTGACGGCTGCAGTTAGTCCAGAACACTGCAGGACCAGATCTCACCTGTACCTGCTTCTCTTCCTGTAGGTTTTCAGATTGATTGACAGGATCTTAATAAGCAGATCCTGTTTATCTGTCTGACCTCCTGCAGCTTCGTGATCCTCCAGATCACTTAGATCCGTTCCTCATGAGCTTCTATCTGTCCCGAGGTCCTGAGGTCTGGAATCTGTCCCGAGGTCCATGCTGGTCCACAGACGGGATCAGGTCTGTTCAGTTGTGGTTCCAGAACTGTGGAAGCAGCTGCTCCGATATGTTAGACAGACCCAACGCTGCTGTTTCTGAGGCTCATCATAAAACTAATACTCACTGGACTTGACTCACCATGAGAGTTTTTAAAGATCCTCCTGAAACCTGAATCTTAAGTTAATTATTGGATTTTATTGATTGAACAGTAACTTCCTGTTAAAGAACCTTCAACTGAAAAAGACATTTTTAGTTGCTTTGGAGGACAAATTACAAACTTCACCTCAGATTCAGACTTTTGTACAGTGAAACTTTTATCTAATTAGAAAATGCATCGATAATTTGAGGCTCTCAGAAATCCTTAGATCAGTTTTTCAGATGAGTTCATGCTTTAAACAAATAACTTCTGATTTTATTATGAAACAAATAAACGAAACCTGAAAATGATACAGTTCCACTTTAAACATGAAACATTCTGTTGTCTTCTGTTCAGGGTTTCTGCTCATATCCAGAATCATGAGAACCCACACAAGGTCCACTATGGGACCAGGTCTTGGCAGGTTTATTGGACCTAGAAAAAATGATTCTGCATTTGTAACATTCAATCAAATGTAGATAAACTCCAACCAGAAGAACTAAACAAACACAATGAGATGACTTATATTTTCATTGGAAGGCACCTACAATTCATCTGAAGAAAAGAGGAATTTAAAGTACAAAATTTACACAAAAGAAACAAAATATCCAAATGTTCCCTCCTCCAAGGACGGCAGGCGACACCGAGCTCTGACTGGAAGACCAAGTTTCTGCAGAAAACAACCAGTTCTTCTACACAGACAGGAAACTACAGGATGGTAAAGTACAGCAGAGTAAATTACATAGTACTGTAAAGTACATGTGAGTACTGTAAAGTACATGTGAGTACTGTAAAGTACACAAGAGTACTGTAAAGTACATGTGAGTACTGTAAAGTACATGTGAGTACTGTGGAGGACAGAGCGCTCATCAAGGCCTCAGTTACCTTCAAACTAAAAGTTCATCAAAGCAAACTTCTGGCTGTCTTCAGTACTTTCAATCAACAATGATGTGAGTGGGTCCGAGGCTGCAGCAAAGGATTCTGGGTATCTGTGAACGCTACATGTGACATAAATCAGCTGTGTTGTTAAGGCAACTTGTTTACTGATGGAGTGAAAACCTGAACGCTGAGCTAGTGACGCACACAGAGGGGCTTGATGGGACACGCCTGCGAGGAGGGGGTGAGGGAGACCCTGTCAGGATGAAGGGGGGAGGGTTGGGAGGAAGGCCTGTCCGCAGACAGGAAGCAGCAGGTTGATCACTACAAGCAGTCAGTGTTTTCACTCCCTTTACTGTATGTACAGATAAATACAGAAGGATAATTACAACTTCCTGTTGTGTAAAACTCGAGTTCTTCATGTAAACGTCCAGCTGCATGTTTTCAGTCTCTGAGCTGCTCAGTGCTGCAGTGGCGAGGCCTGGCCACATGGTGGCGATGTGAAACCACAGGGAGATTCTGAGCTGGGTGCAGCTGATGAGCCTGCAGTCAGCTGGGCTCAGGTGGCCCTGAGGGATGGGGGCGGAGCTTCACTCAGCTTTCTTTATGAAGATCTAAGCAGAAAAACAGAAGCGAGATCAGTGTGAAGAAGAACACTTTAACCAGCTTTAATAACAAGAATCTGCAGCTCCAGTCCAGCTGCACGTCAACATGATGCATTTTCAGTCAGAAGATCCTGAATTTACCTTCAGTGGACCTCCAGGACTGATGAAGCCCCCCTGGAAAGTGTACTAACTTTTACAAACATCAACAGGTCTCTAAATCCTCTTAAAGAACAAGTCTGTAAGTTCTACAGAGTTCATCCATCTGAATCCAGATGTTTTCCTTCAGTTACTGGTTTTCAGCAGCTCTCACCTCACTGAGAATCACCCAGACCGGTGAGTCCGTCATCACTGTGAGACGCATGGCCTCCAGGGGTCCAAAGGACGGGTCCACCTCCCCTTCAGCAACACCATTCTGGAATTTTCCTGAAACGTATACAGATGAAAACAATCCAAAAGGTAAGAGACTGCAGGTGCACTTCACCCGCCATCTTTCACAACGGATACTAAAACCAGGTTCTAAAACCAGGTTCCAAAACCAGGTTCCCCAAACCAGGTTCTAAAACCAGGTACTAAAACCAGGTTC
>SSNP01000185.1:684206-697060 GCA_006937955.1 Pachypanchax playfairii | reverse complement strand
ATCCCACACCACACCACCCCATACCACACCACCCCATCCCACACCACACCACACCACCCCATCCCACACCACCCCATCCCACACCACACCACACCACCCCATCCCACACCATCCCACACCACCCCACACCACCCCACACCACACCATCCCACACCACACCACACCACAACACCCCACACCACCCCATCCCACACCACAACACACCACACCACCCCACCCCACCCCACACCACACCACACCACCCACCCCACCCCACACCACACCACCCCACCCCACCCCACCCCACACCACCCCACACCACCCCATCCCACACCACACCACCCCACACCACCCCACCCCATCCCACACCGCACCACCCCACACCACCCCACCCCACACCCCACCACACCACCCCACACCCCCCCACCCCACCCCACACCCCACCACCCCACACCACACCACACCACACCACCCCACCCCATCCCACACCATCCCACACCACCCCACACCACACCACACCGCACCACCCCACCCCACCCCACACCACAACACACCACACCACCCCACCCCACACCACAACACACCACACCACACCACCCCATCCCACACCACACACCACACCACACCACCCCATCCCACACCACCCCACACCACACCACCCCATCCCACACCACACCACCCCACACCACCCCACCCCACACCACAACACACCACACCACCCCATCCCACACCATCCCACACCACCCCCCCCACACCACACCACCCCACACCACACCACCCCATCCCACCCCACACCACCCCATCCCACACCACCCCACACCACACCACACCACACCATCCCACACCACACCACACCACCCCATCCCACACCATCCCACACCACCCCACACCACACCATCCCACACCACACCACAACACACCACACCACACCACCCCACGCCACACCACACCACCCCACACCACACCACACCACACCACCCCACCCCACCCCACACCACACCACACCACCCCACCCCATCCCACACCACCCCATCCCACACCACCCCACACCACACCACACCACCCCATCCCACACCACCCCATCCCACACCACACCACACCACACCACACCACCCCACACCACCCCATCCCACACCACACCATCCCACACCACACCACCCCACCCATCCCACACCACCCCATCCCACACCACACCACACCACACCACACCACCCCATCCCACACCACCCCATCCCACACCACACCACCCCATCCCACACCACCCCATCCCACACCACACCACACCACACCACCCCATCCCACACCACACCACACCACACCACCCCATCCCACACCATCCCACACCACCCCACACCACAACACACCGCACCACCCCACCCCATCCCACACCACAACACACCACACCACCCCACCCCACACCACACCACACCACACCACCCCACCCCACCCCATCCCACACCACACCACACCACACCACACCACCCCATCCCACACCATCCCACACCACCCCATCCCACACCACACCACCCCATCCCACACCACCCCATCCCACACCACACCACACCACACCACCCCATCCCACCCCACACCACACCATCCCACACCATCCCACACCACCCCACACCACACCATCCCACACCACACCACACCACCCCATCCCACACCATCCCACACCACCCCACACCACACCATCCCACACCACACCACAACACACCACACCACCCCATCCCACACCATCCCACACCACCCCACACCACCCCACACCACACCACCCCATCCCACACCACACCACACCACCCCACCCCACACCACCCCACACCACACCGTCCCACACCACACCACACCACACCACCCCATCCCACCCCACACCACACCACACCACACCACACCACCCCACACCATCCCACACCACACCACCCCACCCCACACCACCCCATCCCACACCACACCACACCACCCCATCCCACACCACCCCATACCACACCACCCCACCCCACACCACCCCATCCCATCCCACACCACACCACCCCACACCACCCCATCCCATCCCACACCACACCACACCACACCACACCACACCACCCCATCCCACCCCACCCCACNCCACACCACACCATCCCACACCATCCCACACCACCCCACACCACCCCACACCACACCATCCCACACCACACCACACCACCCCATCCCACACCACACCACACCACCCCATCCCACACCACACCACACCACACCACCCCACCCCACACCACAACACACCACACCACCCCATCCCACACCATCCCACACCACCCCACCCCACACCACACCACCCCACCCCACCCCACACCACACCATCCCACCCCACCCCACACCATCCCACACCACACCACACCACACCACCCCATCCCACCCCACACCACACCATCCCACACCACACCACCCCACACCATCCCACACCACACCACACCACCCCACACCACCCCACACCACAACACACCACACCACCCCATCCCACACCACCCCACACCACCCCATCCCACACCATCCCACACCACCCCACACCACCCCATCCCATCCCACACCACACCACCCCACACCACCCCATCCCATCCCACACCACACCACCCCATCCCACACCACCCCATCCCACACCACACCACACCACCCCATCCCACACCACCCCATACCACACCACCCCATCCCACACCACACCACACCACCCCATCCCACACCACCCCATCCCACACCACACCACCCCACCCCACACCACCCCATACCACACCACACCACCCCACACCACCCCATCCCACCCCACACCACACCACCCCACACCACCCCATCCCATCCCACACCACACCACACCACACCACCCCATCCCACACCATCCCACACCACCCCACACCACCCCACACCACACCATCCCACACCACACCACACCACAACACCCCACACCACCCCACCCCACCCCACACCACACCACCCCACCCCACACCACACCACCCCATCCCACACCACCCCATCCCACACCACACCACACCACACCACCCCATCCCACACCATCCCACACCACCCCACACCACCCCACACCACACCATCCCACACCACACCACAACACACCACACCACCCCATCCCACACCATCCCACACCACCCCACACCACACCACACCACCCCATCCCACACCACCCCATCCCACACCACCCCATCCCACACCACACCACCCCACCCCACACCACCCCACACCACCCCATCCCACACCACACCACCCCATCCCACACCACACCATCCCACACCACACCACCCCACCCATCCCACACCACACCACACCACCCCATCCCACCCCACACCACACCATCCCACACCACCCCACACCACACCATCCCACACCACACCACACCACACCACACCACCCCATCCCACACCATCCCACACCACAACACAACACACCACCCCATCCCACACCACAACACACCACACCACCCCATCCCACACCACAACACACCACACCACCCCACCCCACACCACCACACACCACACCACACCACCCCATCCCACACCACCCCACCCCATCCCACCCCATCCCACCCCATCCCACACCACCCCATCCCATCCCACACCACACCACCCCATCCCACCCGACACCACCCCATCCCACACCACCCCATCCCACACCACACCACACCACACCACCCCATCCCACACCACAACACACCACACCACCCCACCCCACACCACAACACACCACACCACACCACCCCATCCCACACCACACCACCCCATCCCACACCACCCCATCCCACCCCACCCCACACCACCCCACCCCACACCACCCCACCCCACACCACACCACCCCACACCACCCCATCCCATCCCACACCACACCACCCCACACCACCCCATCCCATCCCACACCACACCACCCCATCCCACCCGACACCACCCCATCCCACACCACCCCACCCCACACCACACCATCCCACACCACCCCATCCCACACCACACCATCCCACACCACACCATCCCACACCACACCACACCACCCCACCCCACACCACCCCACACCACACCGTCCCACACCACACCACACCACACCACCCCATCCCACCCCACACCACACCATCCCACACCATCCCACACCACCCCACACCACACCATCCCACACCACACCACACCACACCACACCACACCACACCACCCCAACCCACACCACACCACACCACACCACCCCACACCACCCCACACCACCCCCCCACACCACCCCACACCACCCCATCCCACACCATCCCACACCACCCCACCCCACACCACACCACCCCACCCCACACCACCCCATCCCACACCACACCACACCACCCCACCCCACACCACCCCACCCCACCCCACCCCACCCCACACCACACCACACCACCCCACACCACCCCACCCCATCCCACCCCACACCACCCCACACCACCCCACCCCCCACCACCCCACCCCACCCCACCCCACCCCACCCCACACCACACCACACCACACCACCCCACCCCACACCACCCCACACCACACCACCCCACACCACCCCACCCCACCCCACCCCACCCCACACCACCCCACCCCACCCCTCCCCACCCCACCCCACACCACCCCACCCCACACCACCCCACACCACCCCACCCCACACCACACCACCCCACCCCACACCACCCCACCCCACACCACACCACACCACACCACCCCATCCCACACCACACCATCCCACACCACACCACACCACCCCACACCACCCCATCCCATCCCACACCACCCCACCCCACACCACACCATCCCACACCACACCATCCCACACCACACCACACCACCCCACACCACCCCATCCCACCCCACACCACACCACCCCACCCCACACCACCCCATCCCACACCACCCCACACCACCCCACACCACACCGTCCCACACCACACCACACCACACCACCCCACACCACACCATCCCACACCACACCACCCCACACCATCCCACACCACACCACACCACCCCACACCATCCCACACCACCCCACACCACCCCATCCCATCCCACACCACCCCACACCACACCACCCCATCCCACCCCACACCACACCACAACACACCACACCACCCCATCCCACACCATCCCACACCACCCCACACCACACCACACCACACCACCCCATCCCACCCCACACCACACCACCCCACACCACCCCATCCCACACCACCCCACACCACCCCCCCCCACACCCCACCACCCCACACCACACCACCCCATCCCACCCCACACCACACCACACCACACCACCCCACACCACACCACCCCATCCCACACCACATCAAAACCCCGCTGTCCTCCACACCTTCACCCTCACTTCTGTGAACACAATGAAACACAAGACATTATGGGCTGTGTGGTGTTAAGCTGAGTCGGGGGGAGTCGGGCGAGCTGATGAGATGACAGTGGAAAAGAGGCAAAAGTTCCATCTCTGCTGGTCCTGTTTGGAACTCTCCTGTAACTTGACTTTATGCAGGATATTGTTAGGTATGTTACTCAGACAGTCATAGTGCTGTTGTGTAGCGGCGGATACAGCCCTGCTCTCACTGTTAGCCAATTAGAGTCCAGTGAATTAGCATAGTAATGAGTTCTGACCTGAATTCAGGTCAATTTACAAGCAGTCAGATTATTCTGAGCTTGAACAGCTGAAAATCAGTGTTTCCTTTAGGTACAATAATGTTTCATATTACTGGTTAATACTTAAGAGATAATCAAAAAGTTAAGAAAGCTGTGTGAAATGACCTCTTTAAACAAGTTATGTTACAGGAAACAACCATTTCATACCCTTACTCTTGTCTACCCCATGAACATGTTGCAGAGGTGCTTCTCTCTGCTGTTCGTCTCAGTTTCTTTTCCTGTGTCTCATGGTGGGGGTTTGGATCTATAACAGATGACTTCTATGCACAAGTTACGTAATTTTTCTTCTAATTAAAAAGACAATGGTTAACATGTAATAAGTACATCCCTCTGGTATCAGTCTTCAGGGTCTGGAGGAGAACCACTTCTCGTAAGTTTCTTCTGATGAAAGTTAAAGGCAGATCTGCTGGTAGATCAATAATCTATCAGATGGAATTAGATGTAGTCCCAATGAGCTCCGACACAGAGCTAAATCCATCTTCACCAGCTGAATGAGACCACGCACACTCGCTCACACGTGATCAAGTGTAACTATCGGTTCAAAGGCTGCACTTGGGATCACACAAAGACGCACTTAGTGGATTAAAGAATAGTTATTTCTGAGCAGAATGAATGAGTGAACTCAGCTGTTTTTGTAATCTCACACAGCGCCCCCGAGTTCACTGGATGAGAGCAACTTTTATTTGTCCTCTATCTCCTCATGGTGTCGCTCTTCTTCTTCAAGATTCTTATCTCTAACCTGACGCTGAAAAAAAGTGTCTGTGCTTCTCTTCCAAGTCAAACTCTTTGTACTGTACAAATGATACTTGACCAGTAAAGCTGGTTCTGATTCTGCAGGTTCATTTAAACAGTTTGGACTTGGCAGGATTTATTTACTGTTTTTCACACACAACTTTCAAAGGTCAGTTTCTATGTTTAGGCTCATTTTGGGGGCTGATACCAGGACACGTGTCATAATCCATGCTGACCATCGGTGCGTTTCAGAACTTGGAGAATAGTTTATCAGCTGTAAGCGTGTTACCTCAGGCTGCAGCAGACACAGTGATGAGGATCAGGACACGCTTCACAGTCTGGAGGACATCTCGACTCATCTGTGTGTACAAGATGGTGACATACAGAGACGGTTGCCATGGTAACAGAGTTTGCAGCAGCAGCAGGCTGACAGGCACCATGTTAACAGACATTCAGCCTCTCCAACAGTCTGACTATGATGGTTCAGCTTTTCAGTCCAATTTCAGAAACTAACAACCAGTAGTGAGTTTTCCTCCAGTTGTCTGATCCTGAACGCCTCACCGCCTCTTCCTCTTCTTTATCAGAAGACTTTCTGCTGTTTGAAGTCAGATTGTGCAGACAGAGGTACTAACGTTCTACTGGTTCAGAAGGAACCTTCAGGATGTTACAAAACAACTCCTTTTTAAATGAACTTTAAAGGTTCTTGAATTTTTGTTTGTTTTAGTTTTTACTGTTGTTGTTGGAATAAACATTCTCTGGATCTGTTCAGAAAACTGAATAGTCCAAGAAAAAGTTCTGGTTTCAGCTGATTTCTGAGTTATTTGTTGTTTTTGTTTAAAAACAAGTGTATCCACTTTTTTACTTTTAGAAAGTTCTAAACAACTTTGGGATAACTGGTTAGTCTAAAGCTGCTTTACACCAGGTTCTGATGCTCCTGGAGGTTCTATGTGTTTTTAGAGAACTTCCAGGATGTTTGTGTTTTAAACAGATTGATGACTCCATGTGGGTATGAGAGTGGGGTCGGTCCAAAGAGGCTGATCCAAAAGGTTCTGGTCATCTCAAACACATCTGGAAGTTCAGATGAATTAGTTGTATCTGGATCAAGAGACTCAAAGGTTTTTGCACTACTTTGGACACTCCAACCCAGCAGGAACATTTTGAACATCTGGATGTAAAATAGAAAATGAAGAACAGCTGATTTCATCCCGTTTATCAGGATGGTGGTTAAATCTGTCTCAGACCAGCAGTTTCACGTGATTAGCAGCACAGCTACGCCCCTCGGACATGATTTAATTATATTTAACATGGACGTAATGAGAGAGTTTGGTCAGAAACAGGAAATATGACAACTAAATGAATAAAGAACATATTTCTGTCTGTCGGAACTGATCAGACAAAGTCTGACTTAAAGTGAAAGTGCAGAACCGTAACATGAAGGATCAGTTTGAGTTTCAGGTTTGACTGATGGTGAGAGGATTAAATGTCAGAACAGTGATGAATCTGATGCTTTTCAGTGTTTTTAGGGAGGTTAAATCAGTCGTTCTGATTCAGAGGACAGGAGACAAAGACCCCATGGGCCCCGTCCGTCTCCTTCCATCTGAGAGGTGGAGGTGAACGGAGTCAGGTAGCAGCTCATGAATGAAGCGCCTGAGGAGTAAAAACTCAAACAAGCTCCAACACAAAGACGCCTTTTAGATTGAGGGGCCACATCTGGAAGGGGGCAGAAAAGACAACCAATCAAAACAGGACTTGATCCAATGAAAGGACCAAGACCAACATCAGATTTCTCTGGTTCATGATGAACTTCAACTTTATTTTTCTTACGGTTCAACCCATTTCATCATCGGGTTTCAGGGTCTTCATCTGTGTTTAAACAGGACCGGATCAGGAGTTTTACCGTCAGTCCAAAAGAATAACAGCTGCTGCAAAGATTTTACATCCTCACAGACTGATAATCTTACTGATAATGTTACAGCTTTAATATAAACTTCATTAGATAAAGTTGTTCCTCTGAACATGAAAGGTCATCAGTCAGACGAGGATCCTCGGTATCAGTCAGACGAGGATCCTCGGTATCAGTCAGACGAGGATCCCGTTTAAACTCCCGATCCGGTCCCGTTTAAAGCCCTGATCCGGTCCCGTTTAAAGCCCTGATCCGGTCCCGTTTAAAGCCCTGATCCGGTCCAGTTTAAACTCCTGATCCGGTCCAGTTTAAACTCCTGATCCGGTCCCGTTTAAACTCCCGATCCGGTCCAGTTTAAACTCCTGATCCGGTCCCATTTAAACTCCCGATCCGGTCCAGTTTAAACTCCTGATCCGGTCCCATTTAAACTCCCGATCCGGTCCAGTTTAAACTCCTGATCTGGTCCCGTTTAAAGCCCTGATCTGGATCTGTTTAAACTCCTGATCCGGTCCAGTTTAAACTCCTGATCCGGTCCAGTTTAAACTCCTGATCCGGTCCCGTTTAAACTCCCGATCTGGTCCAGTTTAAACTCCTGATCCGGTCCCGTTTAAACTCCCGATCCGGTCCAGTTTAAACTCCTGATCTGGTCCCGTTTAAAGCCCTGATCCGGATCTGTTTAAACTCCTGATCCGGTCCAGTTTAAACTCCTGATCCGGTCCCGTTTAAAGCCCTGATCTGGATCTGTTTAAACTCCTGATCCGGTCCAGTTTAAACTCCTGATCCGGTCCAGTTTAAACTCCTGATCCGGTCCAGTTTAAACTCCTGATCCGGTCCCGTTTAAACTCCTGATCCGGTCCCGTTTAAAGCCCTGATCTGGATCTGTTTAAACTCCTGATCCGGTCCAGTTTAAAGTCCTGATCCGGTCCCGTTTAAAGCCCTGATCTGGATCTGTTTAAACTCCTGATCCGGTCCAGTTTAAAGTCCTGATCCGGTCCCGTTTAAAGCCCTGATCTGGATCTGTTTAAACTCCTGATCCGGTCCAGTTTAAACTCCTGATCCGGTCCCGTTTAAAGCCCTGATCTGGATCTGTTTAAACCTCAAAAGGTGGAAAGCAAAACAGAACTCAGATGTTTCTGTTAGACTGAATTGGGTCAAAGCTCTAGAGTCACT
This sequence comes from Pachypanchax playfairii, assembly GCA_006937955.1. Taxonomy (NCBI): domain Eukaryota; kingdom Metazoa; phylum Chordata; class Actinopteri; order Cyprinodontiformes; family Aplocheilidae; genus Pachypanchax; species Pachypanchax playfairii. Next base: position 687,610 of record SSNP01000185.1, on the reverse strand, counting down.
AACAAGCTTAAACCACCTGTCAGGTTTGGGTCTGTGACCCTCATCCAGATTCAAACTCAGTACATAGTAAACTAACTTGTATTACAGATTTTATCACTCATTGGTCACAGACTGTCATGTGACTTACAGTAACAACAATCACAGCTTTAACAGAACTGGGACACTTTCATGTTGACCAAAACTCGTGTGTAAAACAGCTGCAGGAGTTCATGTTAAACTGAAACAGAGATGAGTTAGTTAGTTTGATGGATGATGTTCCATCTGCAGCACAGAGACGAGGAGCATCCCTCTGAATGTGTGTGTGAGAGAGAGAGTGTCTCTGTTGTGGGTCTGAGTGCAACTCAATCTACAGGAGTCCCCATCAAATATTCATCAGCTCCTTTCACAGCGTCTTAGACCTGCAGGAAACGCATGAACTCTAACGACGTGTTTAAGCAGTTATCATCACGTCATGTTTAAACAACAAAACAATATCTTCCATGTTTCCAGTTTACACCTGTTCAGGGATGTCCTGGGGACAGTCGTCTCTGTACTTCCCCATCAACATTCTCCAAGTAAATACCAGTACTACCTATGTAGTACTATTTCTTGGCATGAAACCCTACTGCTGCTCACAAATACTCACTTCTGTCCTTCATCTAGTTTCTAGGACTTTTTTGCTGATAAACTCTATAAATGAGTCTCTAATGCCCCTTTTCCACCGACAAATTGTCACGGTGCGCTTGAGAGCGGTACAGTACAGCGCGGATCAACTCACTTGAGGCGGTGGAAACATAAAGCGGATGTAAGTGGGGATATGGACGTCCCCATCTGGCTATGAAAAGTGGCGCGCAAAAGTCTTTGTCCGCGACGTCACAGCGCGTGAAACAACAACAACAATGGTGGAGATACGTGTGTTTTTGTACTTTGCACTCTGTCTGTGGTTCATTTTGGTTGGTTTCATTTTTGGTTCTGGTGGAGGAAGTCGCCATTGTCCAAAGTCAATTGTATTTTAAAATAAAATATTTGTATGGTTGCTGGGAGTTTTTTTAAAGCCTTTAGCGGGAGCGCTTCTATATCACACCATGTGAACACCACACACAGCCGGGCCAATCAGGGCCTACCACTACGTAGGTAGTCGTGTCCCTGGTAGCAGTTTACTGGACCAATCAGGGGCTACCACTACGTAGGTAGTCGTGTCCCTGGTAGCAGTTTACTGGACCAATCAGGGGCTACCACTACGTAGGTAGTCGTGTCCCTGGTAGCAGTTTACTGGACCAATCAGGGGCTACCACTACGTAGGTAGTCGTGTCCCTGGTAGCAGTTTACTGGACCAATCAGGGGCTACCACTACGTAGGTAGTCGTGTCCCTGGTAGCAGTTTACTGGACCAATCAGGGGCTACCACTACGTAGGTAGTCGTGTCCCTGGTAGCAGTTTACTGGACCAATCAGGGGCTACCACTACGTAGGTAGTCGTGTCACTGGTAGCAGTTTACTGGACCAATCAGGGGCTACCACTACGTAGGTAGTCGTGTCCCTGGTAGCAGTTTACTGGACCAATCAGGGGCTACCACTACGTAGGTAGTCGTGTCCCTGGTAGCAGTTTACTGGACCAATCAGGGGCTACCACTACGTAGGTAGTCGTGAGGAGTTGTGATGAAACAGATACAGGCCGTTAGAACTCGGGTTTTATCATGTGAATTCTTTACATATAAGCATTAATCACATGTGAATCAGCTTAATGTGTCACAAGTTTAGTATAGATGTGTGAATTTTTCTGTTTGAAAACTGGGAGTTTTCTAGAAATTCGCTTTCTGAAGGAACAGAAATAAAAACTACGAGAGAAGTTGAACTTTGGTTTTCACTGTAAACGATTAACTCTTCCATTTGTGTTTAACTTTGCAGTTAATATGTGAAATATTTGCTTGATTTGGGACCACAGCATCAGCATTGGTTATATACAGTCAGAGGTTGTTTGTGACTTAAACTGTGTGTGTAGATTCTGAACCACACAAACTCTATTCACACCATACCTATAAACCTAACCCCTAACCCTAAAAAGGGGAGTCCCCCTCATGGGGACCAGGCTTCGGTCCCCACAAGAACGCTCGGACCCCAGAAAGATAGTAAAATTCAGGAAACTGGTCCCCAGGAGGTCAGAAATACAAACCCACACACACACACACACACACACACACACACACACACACACAGGAAGTGGGCAGTGCCACAGCTGAGGCTTGACATCTTTCAAAGGAAGTGTGTGTGTGTGTGTGTGTGTCTGTGTGTGTGTGTGTGTGTGTGTGTGTGTGTGTGTGTGGGTTTGTATTTCTGACCTCCTGAGGACCAGTTTCCTGACTTTTACTATCTTTCTGGGGTCCGAGGGTTCTTGTGGGGACCGAAGCCTGGTCCCCATGAGGGGGACTCCCCTTTTTAGGGTTAGGGGTTAGGTTTATAGGTATGGTGTGAATAGAGTTTTAGTTAGTCTTAGGGTTAGTTATAGATCAGTAATGGTTAAGGTTAGTAAAAGGGTTTGGGTTAGGTATAAATCTAGTTACTAAAATCAATGGAAGGCAATGGACGGTCCCCATAAGGATACCAAAACACACTTGTGGGTGTGTGTGTGTGGGTGTGTGTGTGTGTGTGTGTGTGTGTGTGAGTGACAGCACTACAAGGCCAAACATGTTCATTTCCAGGCTGTAAGAGGCCGGTGCGTCATCTGATCGCTATGAGCCGTCTGTTGTGTTGCTTCTCTTCACTAAATCACTCTGCATGTCTGTGTGTCATCTCCTTTTGTGTTAACACACGTATGCACACACACATACACAGAGAGATGAGACAGTTCTGAAACAAACTTTTGGAAGGTTCATGTTTAAAACCCTTCTGTGCACATCAGACACTTAATGTCTTCTTACACATCCCAGAGCGACGACCCCACCATCACAGGATGGGGGGTGTGGTAAGCTGCTATCCTTAATTTGCATAACAACTTAACATGTTTTTTTTCATGCCCATTAAAAACGTTTTAACACAGCATGGAGAAATACACTCACCGGCCACTTTATTAGGTACACCTGTCCAACTGCTCGTTAACACTTAATTTCTAATCAGCCAATCACATGGCGGCAACTCAGTGCATTTAGGCATGTACACATGGTCAAGACAATCTCCTGCAGTTCAAACCGAGCATCAGTATGGGGAAGAAAGGTGATTTGAGTGACTTTGAACGTGGCATGGTTGTTGGTGCCAGAATGGCTGGTCTGAGTATTTCAGAAACTGCTGATCTACTGGGATTTTCACACACACATCTCTAGGGTTTACAGAGAATGGTCCGAAAAAGAAAAAATATCCAGTGAGCGGCAGTTCTGTGGGCGGAAATGCCTTGTTGATGCCAGAGGTCAGAGGAGAATGGCCAGACTGGTTC
>SSNP01000185.1:636352-675466 GCA_006937955.1 Pachypanchax playfairii | reverse complement strand
GGGGGGGGGGGCTAAAGCTGTAGTTTTACTGGGCTTAGACTGCCACCCAGTGGTCATAAACACACAGTGCACTTTGTTCATACAATCACGTGAGTGCCACATGACAGATGACATCATTTGTTACTTGAACATTGTTTTCCTGTTTTTTTGCCATTGTTTACACACTAAAATAAAAAACTCCCCACATTTAGCAAAATTCTGCTCAAATGCGCAAAATACATCCACATATTTGCACAACATGACACACAGTGATTTATAAAAGTCAACACACATTTTCACACCTTACATTAGGTGTGGATTGTGAGGTAACTTCCTTGTCGTTACAAACCCAGATTGCCAGTGACCATAACGAACATCACATCCACCAGGTGTGGAAGCACGTGTGCTCATCTGAAAACACAGCACTCAGGTGTGCTATGAAAGGCAGCAGGTGAGTTCACCTGTCTTGAACAAAACTGGAAAGAGCTTGAAGAAGAGGGGGAGCTCAAGAGGAGATGAAGGAGGTAGAGGAAGAGAAGGACTGAAGAGTTGATAGAACCTGAACAAAGAAGACAAGGACCTAATTTGATTCAAGAAATCTGTGCAACACTTATTGACCATGTCATCAAACATGGACAGATGGAAGCCAGATAAGGACTTCAACCGAATCTCAGCAGAAATACAGTTGTGTCAGTAATTATGGACATTTCATGGAGAATACAGGGGAGTTAACCACACAGTACAGATGCATTTCCGAAGTCAGGTGACTCCCAAAGTACTTTAAACTACAGTCTGTCATTCACCCACACAAGTTTGATGCTGTTAAACTACACACATGTTGTAGCCACAGCTGTCCTGGACAGAGTCGCGGCTGCCAGACAACACCGGACCCTCCGACCGCCACCAGACACCACCGGACCCTCCGACCGCCACCAAACAAGAACCGGACCCTCCGACCACCACCAAACAGGCCCCGCACCCTCCGACCACCACCGAACAGGCACCACACCCTCCGACCGCCACCAAACAGCAACCGGCCCCTCCGACCGCCACCAAACAGGCACCGGACCCTCCGACCACCACCAAACAGGCACCGGACCCTTTGACCACCACCAAACAGGCACCGGACCCTTTGACCACCAGCAAACAGCCACCGGACCCTCCGACCGCCACCAGACACCACCGGACCCTCCGACCACCACCAGACACCACCGGACCCTCCGACCGCCACCAGACAAGCACCGGACCCTCCGACCGCCACCAGACAGGAACCGGACCCTCCGACCGCCACCAAACAGGCACCGGACCCTTTGACCACCACCAAACAGCCACCGGACCCTCCGACCACCACCAAACAGCCACCGGACCCTCCGACCACCACCAAACAGCCACCGGACCCTCCGACCACCACCAAACAGCCACCGGACCCTCCGCCGCCACCAGACAACACCGGACCCTCCGACCGCCACCAGACAGGCACCGGACCCTCCGACCGCCACCAGACAGGCACCGGACCCTCCGACCGCCACCAGACACCACCGGACCCTCCGACCGCCACCAGACAGGAACCGGACCCTTTGACCACCAGCAAACAGACACCGGACCCTTTGACCACCAGCAAACAACACCGGACCCTCCGACCGCCACCAGACACCACCGGACCCTCCGACCACCACCAGACAGGAACCGGACCCTCCGACCGCCACCAAACAGGCACCGGACCCTTTGACCACCACCAAACAGCCACCGGACCCTTTGACCACCACCAAACAGGCACCGGACCCTCCGACCACCACTAAACAGGCACCGGACCCTCCGACCGCCACCAGACAGGCACCGGACCCTCCGACCGCCACCAGACACCACCGGACCCTCCGACCGCCACCAGACAGGAACCGGACCCTTTGACCACCAGCAAACAGACACCGGACCCTTTGACCACCAGCAAACAGCCACCGGACCCTCCGACCGCCACCAGACAGCACCGGACCCTCCGACCACCACCAAACAGGCACCAGACCCTTTGACCACCACCAAACAGGCACCGGACCCTCCGACCACCACCAAACAGCCACCGGACCCTCCGACCACCACCAAACAGCCACCGGACCCTCCGACCACCACCAAACAGGCACCTTTGACCATCAGATTTGAATGTGTGACCTTCTGATTACTAGACGACCCACTCTACCGCCTGAGCCAAGTCACCATGTACGTTGCCCACCATATACTTACTCTCATCATGAATATTCACAAGATGAACCATGCAGACAGGTGTATTCTGCAGCTCCTTCACTAGATGTCACTAAACTCCACACTTCTACTTTATTAAATGTTTGCTGTTGACAGTAAATGTTAACTGTTCAATGTTCCTGATAAGAACATCAGCTGAGCTTTGAGGTAGATATTCTGTTGTCAGCTGACAGAGCTGCAAGAGAAGAGAAAAATCAGAAACAAATGAAGTGGGAGCAGATTGTAATAAAACTTCATGTCTGAAATGTTCCTATAGCTGCAAGTATGCGTGTGCAGGGAGCAGTGACCGCTTCCAAGATCTTCTTTAAATTAAATATATCATAAGATTAAAAGACAAACGGAGACATGTAGAAAAGCCTTCAGCCTGAAAAACTTCCGTAATAAGGAGGAGAGGAAGGAAAGGAAGTGGGGATGAAGCAGAGGGAGGAGGAGGAGGAAATCAGTGTTGGAGACTCAGACGCGGAAGAAGAATCAGACTCTAAAGGAAGAAGAAACCCAGAATGAAAGCAGCCCCCTCCAGCGGACTGCACACTTGTTGATTAACCTCCTCTATCGGCGGTATTTCAGCTTCTTCGTAGCCGGATTCACGAGCCTGTCTGCGGGTCAGGCCTGGCTGTTTTCCTGCTGGATGGTTGACCGATAGCTCGTACTGGAAACAGTAACGCTCATCCATTTTCCAAACGTAATAACGCTGTGGACAGATTGTGTTTGAGGGTTTACTGGGTCGACATGTCATCTTTTCTTCACTCCGCCTCCTGAGCGCGGGGCTCCGAGGCTCCGTGCGGCGGCTCCGCTGGGTGGCACCGCTGTCTCCGGGCGGAGGGATCAGCTTCTACAAGGACTGAAGACCGGATCCGAGATCCAGTGGTCCTGCTTGGACACTACAGCAGTACTATTTCAGGTTTGATAATGAAGTAGCCGGTTTGGCGGGATCTTCCAGCAAGCACACCGACCTCGGCGCCTCGTCCTCCGGGGAGCAGCGCTGGGTCCAGTCGGTGGAATGAGCCTCCATCAGGAGGAAACGGCGTCACATTCTCAGAAAGTTTACCCCATTCCGTGTCACACGGTTGGAACCTGGTAACCTGACTTTCAATTTGGTACTGAATAAGCAGCTTCCGAAAGAGGGGGGGGGGGGCACTCCAGGACTCTCCCCGAGCGCAGTGGCCCTTCACCGGGCTGCGCCGCCGTGTCCGGCCGGTGAGATGCCTTTCTGCTGGCGGAGAAAGATTTGTTAATATTCCTCCTTGTTGGTTCGCGTGGTTTCCTGGTTTTTGGACAACTTGTGGGAGAGGTCGGGTTAAAGGACATGGCCGACTCGGGCCGCCAAAGTTCGGCGGATGTCGCTGCCGCAGAGTGCCGGGCGGAAAGCCCGCTGACCGTGAAGAAGAGGGCGCAGCAGTCTCCAGGTCCCCGGTCCAAGTACCAGAGCTCCGCGCAGGACCACTGCTTCAAAAAGGTGACCCTGACCAAACCGACCTTCTGCCACAGCTGCAGCGACTTCGTCTGGGGACTCATCGGCTTCCAGTGTGACGGTAAGAAGCTCTGAGTGAAAACGAGTCAACGAGCCGTTTTATATGGACCCACTTAGTGGTCTGGCCTCCAGACCTCCAGATTTATACTAAAGTCTCACCTGAAGCCGGAAACACAAAGATGATGTCAGAAGTAGGAAACATCAAAGAGTTTTAACTCCTTCCCTTGTCTCCTATTTCCTTTACTGTTTCCTCATCTCCTTCACACAGCAGGTAGAACACAGCAGGTAGAACACACAGGTAGAACACACACAGGTAGAACACAGCAGGTAGAACACACAGCAAGTAGAACACAGCAGGTAGAACACACAGTGGTGGAACACACACAGGTAGAACACACAGCAGGTAGAACACAGCAGGTAGAACACACAGTGGTGGAACACAGCAGGTAGAACACACACAGGTAGAACACAGCAGGTAGAACACACACAGGTAGAACACAGACAGGTAGAACACACTACAGCAGGTAGAACACAGCAGGTAGAACACACAGTGGTGAACACAGCAGGTAGAACACGTAGAACACACTCAGGTAGAACACAGCAAGTACAGGTAGAACACAGCAGGTAGAACACACTCAGGTAGAACACAGCAGGTAGAACACAGCAGGTAGAACACACTCAGGTAGAACACACTCAGGTAGAACACACGAACACAGCAGGTAGAACACACTCAGGTAGAACACAGCAGGTAGAACACACAGCAGGTAGAACACACTCAGGTAGAACACAGCAGGTAGAACACACTCAGGTAGAACACACTCAGGTAGAACACACTCAGGTAGAACACAGCAGGTAGAACACACTCAGGTAGAACACAGCAGGTAGAACACAGCAGGTAGAACACAGCAGGTAGAACACACACAGGTAGAACACAGCAGGTAGAACACAACAGGTAGAACACACTCAGGTAGAACACACTCAGGTAGAACACAGCAGGTAGAACACACTCAGGTAGAACACAGCAGGTAGAACACAGCAGGTAGAACACAACAGGTAGAACACACTCAGGTAGAACACAGCAGGTAGAACACACTCAGGTAGAACACACACAGGTAGAACACAGCAGGTAGAACACAGCAGGTAGAACACACTCAGGTAGAACACAGCAGGTAGAACACATCAGGTAGAACACAGCAGGTAGAACACACTCCACTCAGGTAGAACACACTCAGGTAGAACACACTCAGGTAGAACACACTCAGGTAGAACACACACAGGTAGAACACAGCACACACTCAGGTAGAACACAGCAGGTAGAACACACTAAGGAGAACACAGCAGGTAGAACACAGCAGGTAGAACACAGCAGGTAGAACACAGCAGGTAGAACACAGCAGGTAGAACACACTCAGGTAGAACACACTCGGTAGAACACAGCAGGTAGGGTAGAACACACAAGGTAGAACACAGCAGGTAGAACACACCCAGGAAGAACACACCAGGTAGAACACACAGCAGGAAGAACACAATAGAACACACTCAGGTAGAACACAGCAGGTAGAACACAGCAGGTAGAACACAGCAGGTAGAACACACCCAGGTAGAACACACTCAGGTAGAACACACCAGGTAAACACAGCAGGTAGAACACAGCAGGTAGAACACACTCAGGTAGAACACAGCAGGTAGAACACCGCAGGTAGAACACACTCAGGTAGAACACAGCAGGTAGAACACACTCAGGTAGAACACACTCAGGTAGAACACACAGCAGGTAGAACACACTCAGGTAGAACACAGCAGGTAGAACACAGCAGGTAGAACACAGCAGGTAGAACACACTCAGGTAGAACACAGCAGGTAGAACACAGCAGGTAGAACACACAGCAGGTAGAACACAGCAGGTAGAACACACAGCAGGTAGAACACACTCAGGTAGAACACAGCAGGTAGAACACACTCAGGTAGAACACAGCAGGTAGAACACAGCAGGTAGAACACAGCAGGTAGAACACACTCAGGTAGAACACACAGCAGGTAGAACACAGCAGGTAGAACACAGCAGGTAGAACACACTCAGGTAGAACACACTCAGGTAGAACACACTCAGGTAGAACACAGCAGGTAGAACACACTCAGGTAGAACACACTCAGGTAGAACACACTCAGGTAGAACACAGCAGGTAGAACACACACAGGTAGAACACAGCAGGTAGAACACAGCAGGTAGAACACAGCAGGTAGAACACACCCAGGTAGAACACACTCAGGTAGAACACACTCAGGTAGAACACAGCAGGTAGAACACACTCAGGTAGAACACACTCAGGTAGAACACACACAGGTAGAACACACACAGGTAGAACACACTCAGGTAGAACACAGCAGGTAGAACACACACAGGTAGAACACACAGCAGGTAGAACACAGCAGGTAGAACACAGCAGGTAGAACACACTCAGGTAGAACACAGCAGGTAGAACACAGCAGGTAGAACACAGCAGGTAGAACACACTCAGGTAGAACACACAGCAGGTAGAACACAGCAGGTAGAACACACTCAGGTAGAACACACTCAGGTAGAACACACTCAGGTAGAACACAGCAGGTAGAACACACTCAGGTAGAACACAGCAGGTAGAACACAGCAGGTAGAACACACTCAGGTAGAACACAGCAGGTAGAACACAGCAGGTAGAACACAGCAGGTAGAACACACTCAGGTAGAACACAGCAGGTAGAACACAGCAGGTAGAACACACTCAGGTAGAACACACTCAGGTAGAACACACAGCAGGTAGAACACAGCAGGTAGAACACAGCAGGTAGAACACACTCAGGTAGAACACAGCAGGTAGAACACACTCAGGTAGAACACACTCAGGTAGAACACAGCAGGTAGAACACAGCAGGTAGAACACAGCAGGTAGAACACACTCAGGTAGAACACACTCAGGTAGAACACAGCAGGTAGAACACAGCAGGTAGAACACACTCAGGTAGAACACAGCAGGTAGAACACAGCAGGTAGAACACAGCAGGTAGAACACAGCAGGTAGAACACACTCAGGTAGAACACACTCAGGTAGAACACAGCAGGTAGAACACACTCAGGTAGAACACCGCAGGTAGAACACACTCAGGTAGAACACACAGCAGGTAGAACACAGCAGGTAGAACACACAGCAGGTAGAACACAGCAGGTAGAACACAGCAGGTAGAACACACTCAGGTAGAACACAGCAGGTAGAACACACTCAGGTAGAACACACTCAGGTAGAACACAGCAGGTAGAACACAGCAGGTAGAACACACTCAGGTAGAACACACTCAGGTAGAACACAGCAGGTAGAACACAGCAGGTAGAACACAGCAGGTAGAACACACTCAGGTAGAACACACTCAGGTAGAACACAGCAGGTAGAACACACTCAGGTAGAACACACTCAGGTAGAACACAGCAGGTAGAACACAGCAGGTAGAACACAGCAGGTAGAACACAGCAGGTAGAACACAACAGGTAGAACACACTCAGGTAGAACACACTCAGGTAGAACACAGCAGGTAGAACACAACAGGTAGAACACACTCAGGTAGAACACACAGCAGGTAGAACACAGCAGGTAGAACACAGCAGGTAGAACACAGCAGGTAGAACACAGCAGGTAGAACACACACAGGTAGAACACAGCAGGTAGAACACACTCAGGTAGAACACACTCAGGTAGAACACAGCAGGTAGAACACAGCAGGTAGAACACACTCAGGTAGAACACAGCAGGTAGAACACACTCAGGTAGAACACACTCAGGTAGAACACACAGCAGGTAGAACACAGCAGGTAGAACACAGCAGGTAGAACACACTCAGGTAGAACACAGCAGGTAGAACACAGCAGGTAGAACACACTCAGGTAGAACACAGCAGGTAGAACACACTCAGGTAGAACACACACAGGTAGAACACACAGAGGTAGAAAGCAGGTAGAACACACTCAGGTAGAACACACTCAGGTAGAACACAGCAGGTAGAACACACTCAGGTAGAACACACTCAGGTAGAACACACTCAGGTAGAACACACAGCAGGTAGAACACAGCAGGTAGAACACACCAGGTAGAACACAGCAGGTAGAACACAGCAGGTAGAACACATCAGGTAGAACACACTCAGGTAGAACACACTCAGGTAGAACACAGCAGGTAGAACACACAGTGGTGGAACACACACAGGTAGAACACACTCAGGTAGAACACACAGCAGGTAGAACACACTCAGGTAGAACACAGCAGGTAGAACACAGCAGGTAGAACACACTCAGGTAGAACACAGCAGGTAGAACACACTCAGGTAGAACACAGCAGGTAGAACACACAGTGGTGGAACACACACAGGTAGAACACACTCAGGTAGAACACACAGCAGGTAGAACACAGCAGGTAGAACACAACAGGTAGAACACAGCAGGTAGAACACAGCAGGTAGAACACACTCAGGTAGAACACAGCAGGTAGAACACAGCAGGTAGAACACAGCAGGTAGAACACACTCAGGTAGAACACAGCAGGTAAAAACACACAGGTAGAACACAGCAGGTAGAACACAGCAGGTAGAACACACTCAGGTAGAACACAGCAGGTAGAACACAGCAGGTAGAACACAGCAGGTAGAACACACTCAGGTAGAACACACTCAGGTAGAACACACACAGGTAGAACACAGCAGGTAGAACACAACAGGTAGAACACACTCAGGTAGAACACACAGCAGGTAGAACACACAGCAGGTAGAACACAGCAGGTAGAACACAGCAGGTAGAACACACAGCAGGTAGAACACAGCAGGTAGAACACAACAGGTAGAACACACTCAGGTAGAACACACTCAGGTAGAACACACAGAACACATAGAACATTGTATGTTTGGTCATTCCTGGATGGTAAAACTGTGTGCTGTACTTCCTCTTGTTGGCATGGCAACAGGAGACTGAGTGGCAGAGATGCTGGGAGTCGTGTGTGTGTGTGTGTGTGTGTGTGTGTGTGTGTGTGTGTGTGTGTGTGTGTGTGTGTGTGTGTGTAGTTTTCCAGCGTCCTGTAAACATGATGTTTACATAACATTTCTTCTTTAAGCTGTCACTTGGATTAATTTGAAGCAGGAATGTCGTGGAAGGTTTTAGCTGTGATGCTGTAAAAGGGCAGATGTCACCAGCCGCCACGCTCTGAACCAATCATATGTGAGCAAAGGAAGAAACACACCTGAAATATGAGGCAGATAACCAATCAGAAAAAAAGTGGAAAAAATTGTCCTATTTATTGGTCAGCCTGCAAAATCAATTATCCTTTGATTGTGAGTTTTTTTACCTAATGGGGGCGGGGCTACATCAGAAGGAGTTTGTTTACTAACCTAACTCTGGTTCGGTTTAAACCACCGAGCAAACGTTTTAGTCTAGAACTACCACCCACCCACTGTTCTGCCTTGCAGACACTATGGCTGGTTCACACTGAGCATCAGGTTTCGTTAAAATGTAAAAGACTCCGCCCACATCAGGAGTCACACTCTGGATTAAGTGTCACTGATCATCTTGTGTGATGTTCTGGTTTCCAAATGGACCCAGAACATTATTACTATCTTCAACCCATTTGGCCTCAGATTTTTATAATGCAATTATATTATTTATTTATATATCGCTTTGGGAACAGTCTTCAGTGTCCCCCCCCAACACACACACACACACACACACACACACACACTTGAAATCCACGTCTTGTTCCTTCTCTTTGTGAAGCGTCGTTGGTTTTTTGACGGCACTTCTGTAAAGTGATGATCTGATAATCTGTAGGAAGGAAAATAAGAGTATGATGCATTTATGTCCTACAGCTGTAGAAGTTTGAGTCTCAGCTGACATGAAACACAGAAACAGCTGGAATTTGAACCTTCACTCTGGACATTTGCATGTCTTTAAAATGGCAGAAAGAGGTTGTAATGGTGATAAATGTTGGTGCTCAGTTACAGGCTTTGAACCGGTTCCTTTATCACATGTATTCATGTTGCGTTTGAGCTCCGACAAGAAAAACCTGACTGTTCTCTGGCTCTTCAGAGCTGAGCAGATGTGTTTGTTGTGTTGATGTGAATGTGGTTTACTGCAGCACTAAAGCACAAGCTGACATGAACTTCACTGACAAAACCAAGGTGTAAAAACTATTTCTCATGTCATGCACGACCCTACTCAGACTCCTATCAGTAGATCTTTATATAAATATTTTTGTTATAGTTATATATGTATTTATGTGAAAGAGACAAGCTGAACATCAGTATTAAACACAGATTCAGCTGCTCTTTAGTTTCCACCCAAAGTTTCTCAGCAGAAAACCAAAAATAAAACAATATCAGGGTGTAAAGTAACAACAGACATCTAGTGAAATGTGCTGATTACATACACTATTCATTAAAGTTAGATGTGTTCAGGTGAAGGAAATTGCAGCTTCTTAGATGTAATTTGCTTCATCTATGTACATTTGGATTTGAATCTCTTTGCATTTGATTGATGTAAAGGAAGAAAAGAACTGGTTCAAGTCTGGAACCTTGTGGAACACCTACTGCTAATGAGACCACTGGACCTGGATAGGTTTGATTGACATGTTGATTCAGTGGAATGAAATGAAAACAAGCTGCATATGATACAGAGAAGTGTGGCTGTTATTGAGCTGCTCAGTTTATCGATTATCAGCACATTTGTCTCTAATTTTTGAAGTTGTTATTTATCTCCAGACTGAAAACTGAAGCGACTGTATTAACCTTCCAAGTTGAAGTTAAAATGCAACTTACCCCCAAATCAACTTGTTTTACCTGAGTAACTCTATAAATGAGTGTCTAATAGTCTAGTCTACATTTCTGGTTATTATTTTTAGTATTTTAGCACATTTTAATAAAACTATTAATTTTCTACCAAAAACTGTTAGTGGCGCACCCTCTTCAGGTTAAAACGTTACACTGTACTTGAATTTGAATCGGACTTTGCTATTGGCTGAGACCTTATTGTCTCTATACGTGATGTCATCATTCTGCTGCTGTGGAGTATAAAAGAAGCTCCGCCTCAGCCACACCTCCGTAGCAAGGTGGAGTTTGAACAGGAAGTGTTTACGGTATTTATCAGAGTTTTAGTCTTTGACTGTGTGAAAAAAGGCATTTTTCTCTCATTGGCTAGTTTATTAGCCAATCAGAGTCCAACAAATTCAAACAATGATTATGAACGAGCTGCTGACGAAGCAGCCGAATCAGCCTGACGGAAGGAGCCGTAACCACCCGAATTTTAACACAGACAGATTGAAAGGTCTGTTAATCAGTGTTTCCTGATGTTTTTTAGATATAAAATGTTTCATATTACTGGTTAATACTTAATAAATAACCACAAAGTCCTGAAATGTGTATGAAATGGAATCTTTAAGCATGCTGGTATGACTCGCTGCAGATGTGAGGTTTTTGTAACTTTTTTATTTTTAACACACAAACAACAACTGGGAAGAACAAACATGAACATACATGTGAAGCACACCAATAGTCAAAGATGGAGTTAACGGTCTAAAGTCCTATTACTCTAATAAAATCACATAATCAGTCCACTTAGTCCAGATTTTGTAAAACATGTCAGAGCGAGCAAAATATCTCTATATTTTTTTATTAAAAGTATTATAATAAAAGGTTTGATAGTTTTTTATAACCTGTTTCCAGTGAATGGGGAAATTACTGCATGCAAAACAATGGAGTTGCAAAAGTCTGTGAAAAAAGCCACACAACACAAGCGCTACTCTAAATATTGTGTCAAGGTTGGCAGCTCTGGAATCATCAGCAGTAACTCGGGCGTCTGGGCTCGTGCACATTGACAAGACTTTTGCAGAAGACAAAAAGTTTGATAGAGACGATCCGGGGCTGAAGCAATTAATGAGAAAATTATAGTTAAAGACCCGGGATTTCACCAACTAATTCACCATGTAGAGCCGCTATTTTGTTATCGGTATCAGATACGAAAAGCAGGAAGTTATTGGTTATCGTGCATCCCTAGTGTTAATAAGTTTTTAAATACATTTTGTGAGTTTTCTTGTAAAACAGACTGATGAATCACTTTGAAGGTCACAAGTCTTAGTTTCTTTCAAACTTATTTTTTTAATAGTAGTTTGTTTCTCTTTATTAACTGTGAAAGATTGAAACGATATACGTATAATTACTTTAATATGGTTTTTAATTCTTCTTTAATCCCAGTTTATGTTGAAGTCACCAAACAGAATGTGGTCATAAATGAATCTGTGTATGTGTTGCAGTGGATTTCTATATAACAATAACAGACATTTGTGCAGAGTTGGATGGTTAACTTCAGCACATATTAAATACTTTAACCTTTACCCTGATGTCTGTCTTTTCTAAAATCCAGCATCAAGTGATGAGCCAGTTTCAAAGAAAATGACTCTGTAAAAGAACGTGTCTGTAGTTGCTCTTGTTTGGAAGTCATCCTCCAGATACTTTAAACATCACATTTACAAAGTTATATAATGTAAATTTAACCGTTTTCTGGCATCAGTTTAATAAATTCAGTAAAAACTGTCAGATTTTAATAAAAACAGAAACAAAACCTGAACGATTGATTAATAAAACCCTCTTTAGTGTTGTACTCCTGCAGGGATTTGAACCTTCACCCTGTTTATTTTTTATTCTCATCTTCAGTGTGTAACTTCATGTGTCATGAGAAATGCCTGAAGACGCTGCAGATGGTTTGTACCTGCATGTCTCCCTCTCAGGTGCAGGTGAGTCAGAACATTGGATGCTGTCTTGTGACAAGATGTTTATAATGATGATCACAAAAAGAAGAGTCTCAGCAGGAGGTCCAATGTTGTGTTTTCTCATTGTTCAACCCCCACCACCCCCACCACCACCACCACAGACACCAGTGTCGCACTGCTTCGGTCCAGCGGGTCAGAAGAAACGTTTCTGCTGCATCTGCAGGAAACAGGCAGAGGGAAGCGCAGCGCTGAGATGCGAAGGTGGTAACAGCTTCATCACCAGTTTGAGAAGTTACACCAGCAGAGACCAGAACCTTCAACATGTTGAATTAATGTGATGAAACAAGAACCAGCAGACAGTCAAGTTACTGCTAAGTCATGCTACTGCTAAACTGCACCAGATCAGGTGTTTAAACTGGACAGCATCTGCTGTTTAAACTGGACAGCATCAGGTGTTTAAACTGGGCAGCATCAAGGGTTTAAACTGGACAGCATCAGGGGTTTAAACTGGACAGCATCAAGGGTTTAAACTGGACAGCATCAGGTGTTTAAACTGGACAGCATCAGGGGTTTAAACTGGACAGCATCAGGTGTTTAAACTGGACAGCATCAGGTGTTTAAACTGGGCAGCCTCAGGGGTTTAAACTTCACCGCATCAGGGGTTTAAACTGGACTGGATCAGGGGTTTAAACTGGACAGCATCAGGTGTTTAAACTGGACTGGATCAGGGGTTTAAACTGGACAGCATCCGGTTAGGGACTCTTTAGTGGTTTTGATGGTAGATCTGTGTTTGTGTTTCAGTGTGCGAGCTGCACGTCCACACTGACTGTGCTGTGTTCAGCTGTGCTGACTGTCGCAGCGTACACCTGGATGGGAACCTGCAGCAGGTAAGTGATGCTTCATGTAACTGTTGCAGTGAAAACACCATCGTAACTCTGATCAGGTGTGTCAACCCTGAACCAATAGAATCAGGTCTCGGCTGTGTTGTGTCAGCAGGAAACGCTGCGTCATCACTGGAGGGAGGGAAATCTGACGTCAGTGGCAAGATGTGAAGTTTGTCGGCGTTCTTGTGGATCGTCTGACGTTCTGGCAGGGATGAGGTGCGAGTGGTGCGGCATCACGGTGAGAATTAGCCTGACGTTTCTCACCAACATACTGAGTGATGAGTTTCAGGAAGTCAAACATGTTGACTAACGGGATCCTGTACAGTTTGTCCTTATGTACATTCAGTCTGGACGTCTCTCAGAATTACACAGTAAAGGACCTCTGCAGGGTCGATTTTTGTCTTTTGGTAAATTATTTTAAATAATTTGTCAGAAACATGAATTTTACACGTATTTCAAAAACAATTATTTTATCTGCAGTTTGAAAGAAGCTGCTTTTTTAACATTTGTTGTGATAAATGAAACAAAATAAAATATTAGACCTTCAAACAGCGTTACAGATTGAAATAAGGTCCAGGACTCCTGAAGTCCAGGTCCAGGACTCCTAAAAACCAGGTCCAGGACTCCTGAAGTCCAGGTCCAGGACTCCTAAAAACCAGGTCCAGGACTCCTAAAGTCCAGGTCCAGGACTCCTGAAGTCCAGCTCCAGGACTCCTAAAAACCAGGTCCAGGACTCCTGAAGGCCAGGTCCAGGACTCCTGAAGGCCAGGTCCAGGACTCCTGAAGTCCAGGTCCAGGACTCCTGAAGTCCAGGTCCAGGACTCCTAAAGTCCAGGTCCAGGACTCCTGAAGTCCAGGACTCCTAAAAACCAGGTCCAGAACTCCTGAAGTCCAGATCCAGAACTCCTGAAATCCAGATCAGGAAGTCTTCTAGGTTTTCATTCAGACGGATTCAAGCGGTGAAAAATAAAAAGTGTAAAACAGAATCCACCTCTGTAGCCGGCTGCTGGAAACAAGCACACTAGAGTTTCCTAAGAGTTTGAACGTTCTGGTTCTGGTTCTGGTTCTGGTTCTGGGTGTGTTGCTAGTCTGACCATAACAAAAGGCTGAAGTCCTTGAGCTGTAACTCTGAATGTCTGTGTGGGTTGATGTGTCTTGTATGTCTCTATGCAGAGCCATGCAACCTGTTACCTCAGCCTACCACCAGAGTGCACTCTGGGACGTCTACGCTGCATGCTGCTGCATCCGGACTGCGTCCGCCTCGACTCCAGGAACTTCAGTAAGATGCAGGTTTACCGCATCAACGAGAACTGCAGCCATGAACTGGGTACGCGCACACACTCTGAGACCACATCCTGTCATGCATGTCTCATTTCCTGTTAGTGTTGCTGGCTGCTCGTCCAACCTTCACCAAGCATCACGTTTAAATTCACTTTACTTTAACATCCTTCAATGTCCCCTCAATGTCCTTTAACATCCCCTCAGTGTCCCCTCAATGTCCCCTCAGTGTCCTTCAATGTCCTTTAACATCCCTTCAGTGTCCCTCAATGTCCTTTAACATCCCCTCAGTGTCCTTCAATGTCCTTTAACATCCCTTCAGTGTCCTTCAATGTCCTTTAACATCCCCTCAGTGTCCTTCAATGTCTTTTAACATCCCCTCAGTGTCCCCTCAATGTCCCCTCAGTGTCCTTCAATGTCCTTTAACACCCCCTCAGTGTCCTTCAATGTCTTTTAACATCCCCTCAGTGTCCCCTCAGTGTCCTTCAATGTCCTTTAACACCCCCTCAGTGTCCCCTCAATGTCCCCTCAGTGTCCTTCAATGTCTTTTAACATCCCCTCAGTGTCCCCTCAGTGTCCTTCAATGTCCTTTAACATCCCCTCAGTGTCCTTCAATGTCCTTTAACATCCCCTCAGTGTCCTTCAATGTCTTTTAACATCCCCTCAGTGTCCCCTCAGTGTCCTTCAATGTCCTTTAACATCCCCTCAGTGTCCCCTCAGTGTCCTTCAATGTCCTTTAACACCCCCTCAGTGTCCTTCAATGTCCTTTAACATCCCCTCAGTGTCCTTCAATGTCCTTTAACATCCCTTCAGTGTCCTTCAATGTCCTTTAACATCCCCTCAGTGTCCTTCAATGTCCTTTAACATCCCCTCAGTGTCCCCTCAATGTCCCCTCAGTGTCCTTCAATGTCCTTTAACACCCCCTCAGTGTCCTTCAATGTCCTTTAACATCCCTTCAGTGTCCCCCAATGTCCTTTAACATCCCCTCAGTGTCCTTCAATGTCCTTTAACACCCCCTCAGTGTCCTTCAATGTCCTTTAACATCCCCTCAGTGTCCTTCAATGTCCTTTAACATCCCCTCAGTGTCCCCTCAATGTCCCCTCAGTGTCCTTCAATGTCCTTTAACACCCCCTCAGTGTCCTTCAATGTCCTTTAACATCCCCTCAGTGTCCTTCAATGTCCTTTAACACCCCCTCAGTGTCCCCTCAATGTCCCCTCAGTGTCCTTCAATGTCCTTTAACATCCCTTCAGTGTCCCTCAATGTCCTTTAACATCCCTTCAGTGTCCTTCAATGTCCTTTAACATCCCCTCAGTGTCCTTCAATGTCCTTTAACATCCCCTCAGTGTCCTTCAATGTCCTTTAACATCCCCTCAGTGTCCTTCAATGTCCTTTAACACCCCCTCAGTGTCCCCTCAATGTCCCCTCAGTGTCCTTCAATGTCCTTTAACATCCCTTCAGTGTCCCTCAATGTCCTTTAACATCCCTTCAGTGTCCTTCAATGTCCTTTAAAATCCCCTCAGTGTCCCTTAAATTCCCCTTCCGTGCCCTTCAATTTCCTTTAACACCCCCTCAGTGTCCTTTAATGTCCTTTAACACCCCCTCAGTGTCCTTCAATGTCCTTTAACATCCCCTCAGTGTCCTTCAATGTCCTTTAACATCCCCTCAGTGTCCTTCAATGTCCTTTAACATCCCCTCAGTGTCCTTCAATGTCCTTTAACATCCCCTCAGTGTCCCCTCAATGTCCCCTCAGTGTCCTTCAATGTCCTTTAACACCCCCTCAGTGTCCTTCAATGTCCTTTAACATCCCTTCAGTGTCCTTCAATGTCTTTTAACATCCCCTCAGTGTCCCCTCAGTGTCCTTCAATGTCCTTTAACACCCCCTCAGTGTCCTTCAATGTCCTTTAACATCCCTTCAGTGTCCTTCAATGTCCTTTAACATCCCCTCAGTGTCCTTCAATGTCTTTTAACATCCCCTCAGTGTCCCCTCAATGTCCCCTCAGTGTCCTTCAATGTCCTTTAACACCCCCTCAGTGTCCTTCAATGTCCTTTAACATCCCCTCAGTGTCCTTCAATGTCCTTTAACACCCCCTCAGTGTCCCCTCAATGTCCCCTCAGTGTCCTTCAATGTCCTTTAACATCCCTTCAGTGTCCCTCAATGTCCTTTAACATCCCTTCAGTGTCCTTCAATGTCCTTTAACATCCCTTCACTGTCCTTCAATGTCCTTTAACATCCCCTCAGTGTCCTTCAATGTCTTTTAACATCCCCTCAGTGTCCCCTCAGTGTCCTTCAATGTCCTTTAACACCCCCTCAGTGTCCTTCAATGTCCTTTAACATCCCCTCAGTGTCCTTCAATGTCTTTTAACATCCCCTCAGTGTCCCCTCAATGTCCCCTCAGTGTCCTTCAATGTCCTTTAACATCCCTTCAGTGTCCTTCAATGTCCTTTAACATCCCCTCAGTGTCCCCTCAGTGTCCTTCAATGCCCTTTAACATCCCCTCAGTGTCCCCTCAATGTCCCCTCAGTGTCCTTCAATGTCCTTTAACATCCCCTCAGTGTCCCCTCAGTGTCCTTCAATGTCCTTTAACACCCCCTCAGTGTCCTTCAATGTCCTTTAACATCCCCTCAGTGTCCTTCAATGTCCTTTAACATCCCTTCAGTGTCCTTCAATGTCCTTTAACATCCCCTCAGTGTCCTTCAATGTCTTTTAACATCCCCTCAGTGTCCCCTCAATGTCCCCTCAGTGTCCTTCAATGTCCTTTAACTCCCCCTCAGTGTCCTTCAATGTCCTTTAACATCCCCTCAGTGTCCCCTCAGTGTCCTTCAATGTCCTTTAACACCCCCTCAGTGTCCTTCAATGTCCTTTAACATCCCTTCAGTGTCCTTCAATGTCCTTTAACATCCCCTCAGTGTCCCCTCAATGTCCCCTCAGTGACCTTCAATGTCCTTTAACATCCCTTCAGTGTCCCTCAATGTCCTTTAACATCCCCTCAGTGTCCTCCAATGTCCTTTAACACCCCCTCAGTGTCCCCTCAATGTCCCCTCAGTGTCCTTCAATGTCCTTTAACATCCCTTCAGTGTCCCCTCAATGTCCCCTCAGTGACCTTCAATGTCCTTTAACATCCCTTCAATGTCCCCTCAATGTCCTTTAACATCCCCTCAGTGTCCCCTCAATGTCCCCTCAGTGTCCTTCAATGTCCTTTAACACCCCCTCAGTGTCCTTCAATGTCCTTTAACATCCCCTCAGTGTCCCCTCAATGTCCCCTCAGTGTCCTTCAATGTCCTTTAACATCCCCTCAGTGTCCTTCAATGTCCTTTAACATCCCTTCAGTGTCCTTCAATGTCCTTTAACATCCCCTCAGTGTCCTTCAATGTCTTTTAACATCCCCTCAGTGTCCCCTCAGTGTCCTTCAATCACCTTTAACACCCCCTCAGTGTCCTTCAATGTCCTTTAACATCCCTTCAGTGTCCTTCAATGTCCTTTAACATCCCCTCAGTGTCCTTCAATGTCTTTTAACATCCCCTCAGTGTCCCCTCAATGTCCCCTCAGTGTCCTTCAATGTCCTTTAACACCCCCTCAGTGTCCTTCAATGTCCTTTAACATCCCTTCAGTGTCCTTCAATGTCTTTTAACATCCCCTCAGTGTCCCCTCAGTGTCCTTCAATGTCCTTTAACACCCCCTCAGTGTCCTTCAATGTCCTTTAACATCCCCTCAGTGTCCCCTCAGTGTCCTTCAATGTCCTTTAACACCCCCTCAGTGTCCTTCAATGTCCTTTAACATCCCTTCAGTGTCCTTCAATGTCCTTTAACACCCCCTCAGTGTCCCCTCAATGTCCCCTCAGTGTCCTTCAATGTCCTTTAACATCCCTTCAGTGTCCCTCAATGTCCTTTAACATCCCTTCAGTGTCCTTCAATGTCCTTTAACATCCCTTCAGTGTCCTTCAATGTCCTTTAACATCCCTTCACTGTCCTTCAATGTCCTTTAACATCCCCTCAGTGTCCTTCAATGTCTTTTAACATCCCCTCAGTGTCCCCTCAGTGTCCTTCAATGTCCTTTAACATCCCCTCAGTGTCCTTCAATGTCCTTTAACATCCCTTCAGTGACCTTCAATGTCCTTTAACATCCCTTCAATGTCCCCTCAATGTCCTTTAACATCCCCTCAGTGTCCCCTCAATGTCCCCTCAGTGTCCTTCAATGTCCTTTAACACCCCCTCAGTGTCCTTCAATGTCCTTTAACATCCCTTCACTGTCCTTCAATGTCCTTTAACATCCCCTCAGTGTCCTTCAATGTCTTTTAACATCCCCTCAGTGTCCCCTCAGTGTCCTTCAATGTCCTTTAACATCCCCTCAGTGTCCTTCAATGTCCTTTAACATCCCTTCAGTGACCTTCAATGTCCTTTAACATCCCTTCAGTGTCCCTCAATGTCCTTTAACATCCCTTCAATGTCCCCTCAATGTCCTTTAACATCCCCTCAGTGTCCCCTCAGTGTCCTTCAATGTCCTTTAACACCCCCTCAGTGTCCTTCAATGTCCTTTAACATCCCCTCAGTGTCCTTCAATGTCCTTTAACACCCCCTCAGTGTCCCCTCAATGTCCCCTCAGTGTCCTTCAATGTCCTTTAACATCCCTTCAGTGTCCCCTCAATGTCCCCTCAGTGTCCTTCAATGTCCTTTAACATCCCCTCGGTGTCCTTCAATGTCCTTTAACGTCCCCTCAATGTCCTTCAATGTCCTTTAAAGAGTCCATTTCATACACATTTCAGGACTTTGTGGTTATTTCTTAAGTATTAACCAGTAATATGAAACATTTTGTATCTAAAAGACATCAGGAAACACTGATTAACAGATCTGTGGTTCCGGCTCCTTCCGTCAGGCCTCGTCAGCAGCTCGTTCATATTCATTGTTCGAATTTGTTGGACTCTGATTGGCTAACAAACTAGCCTATGAGAGCAAGGTATACTGTTTCCTGTCCCGCTGTGCATGACAACAGCAGACGTTCTCTCTTCTTGTTTATTACGTCTTATGCTAACAGCTTTTAGCCAGCAGCATGCTAGGTGTGGTTTCAACTGCGGGAGCTGATGAATACTAACGAACAAAGGAGTTGTGATGAAACAGATACAGGCCATTAGAACTCGGGAGAACTCGGGTTTTATCACCACCTGCGTAGTTTGAGAGATTAAAACTGAAAGAGAAGTTGTTGACCTGTTTTCACCCACTATGAAGGTAAGAACACCTGTGGAGCTAAAATATTCAACAGAAACCTCAGAAAAACTGTTTTAATGGAAGGGACTCTTTAACATCCCCTCAATGTCCTTTAACGTCCCTTCAACGTCCTTCAATGTAATTTAATGTCCTTTAATGTCCCTTCAATGTCATTTAACATCCCCTCCATGTCCTTCAATGTCCTTTAACATCCCCTCAATGTCCTTCAATGTCCCCTTAATGTCAATCAGTGTTTTTCAATGTCCTTTAATGTTACTTTAGCCTGACGTCTGTCACTGTCATGTCCTTTTAATGTTACTGTTGTGTTAACGTTACATGAGGTTGCAACACATCGACACTGTTGGGACGTACACCAGGATGCTGTTCATGGACTTCAGCTCAACATTTGACACCATCCTCCTAGAAGTCCTCCAGTCCAAACTGTCCCACCTCTCTGTCCCAGCCTCCACCTGTCCAAACTGTCCCAGCTCTCTNNAAGAGACAGGTCCTGGACTCCACCTGTCAGGGGATCACAAACTTTCTGACAGACAGGAAGCAGCAGGTGAGGCTGAAGCACCTGGACCATCAGCACTGGTGCCCCCCAGGGATGTGTCCTGTCCCCCCAGGGACGTGTCCTGTCCCCCCCTTTTATTCTCCCTCTACACCATCGCTGCTCCTCCAGTGATCCATCTGTTAAACTCCTGAAGTTTGCAAATGACACAACGGTCATTGTCCTCATCAAGGACAGAGACAAGTCTGCTTACAGACAGGAAGTGGACCAGCTGGTCCTCTGTTGCAGTCAGAACCATCTAGAACTCAACACTATGGGGAGATATCAGTCATCTTCAGGAGGAGTCTCCACCTTGTCCCCCAGTATCATACACAACACAGCTATAACTATGGTGGACAGGTTCAAGTTTTTGGGGACCAGCATCACCCTGGACAGCCAACATAGACCCAGTCATTAAGAAGGTCCAGCAGAGGTTGAACTTCCTGCAGCAGCTAAAGAAGTTCAACCTGCACCAGGAGCTGCTGGTGAACTTCTAAAGAACTGGTTCATCACAGTCTGGTTTGGTTCCACAACCAAACAGAAACAGGACCCGCACCCTTCCGTCCAGGACCCGTGCCCTTCCGTCCAGGACCCGCGCCCTTCCGTCCAGGACCCGCGCCCTTCCGTCCAGGACCCGCGCCCCTCCGTCCAGGACCCGTACCCGTACCCTTCCGTCCAGGACCCGTACCCGTACCCTTCCGTCCAGGACCCGTACCCGTACCCTTCCGTCCAGGACCCGCGCCCCTCCGTCCAGGACCCGCGCCCCTCCGTCCAGGACCCGCGCCCCTCCGTCCAGGACCCGCGCCCTTCCGTCCAGGACCCGCGCCCCTCCGTCCAGGACCCGCGCCCTTCCGTCCAGGACCCGCGCCCTTCCGCGCCCCTCCGTCCAGGACCCGTACCCTTCCGTCCAGGATCAAGTTTATTTATAAAGCACATTTAAAAATAACTGAGGTTAACCAAAGTGTTGTACAACAGAGTAACATAGAAACAATAAAAAAGCTCTAAAATACATAAAACACCTGATTAATAAACCAATCAGATGAAACCTTGTTAAAAGAGAAGAGGTGGTTTAAGAGGAGATTTAAAAGTTCCTGAGCTGATGGAGAATCTGATCTGCTGACCTCAGAGATCTCCTGGACAGGTACAGGTTTAGAAGCTCTGTCAGGTATGGAGGTGCAGAACACAAGGAGAACAGCATGCATGGACTAACCAGGAGAACCCTACAGAGGATGGAATGAAGCCAAGGAGAACTCATACAGAGGAGCTGCGATAGAGGCGTGAAGCAGGGACGGTGTGGACAAGTGTAGAGACAGAGGACAGAGTGATGGCACAGAGACGATGAGTCAGAGACTGATCAATAACAAAATACAAACACACAGAAATCCCAAGAGAACCGAGGACACCGAGGAAGAACAGATCAATAAGAAAGAACACAGATGAGCCTGAACTGAAACTAAACACAGGAAGTGAAGCCAGAAGAATCAGATGTCCAACCCAAAACCCAAAACCCAGAACCCAGTAAACCTGAAACTGAGCAAACGAGACGAGTCTGAAAACCGATTCAGCAGCTTGTTGTCAAAGTTTCTCTTCTGATCAGGAAACTTGTCTTACAGTAATCCTTCTGTTTGTCTGTCCCTCAGATCATTCAGACGACATCGACCCGTTTGCTGCAGCTCTGAAAGAAGTTCAGCCAGCTGCGTCAGAATCAGGTGAACATCAGGTTCTGGTTTCTGGTCCTGCACGGCTCTGATCTTACTGATGGTTCTAATCCTCTTCCTGTCCTGAACAGCAAACATTTCTGTTTCTGCAGCAGCTGTAATGAATCTGATGTTTGAAGACTTACTGATTTCACCTGGTTCTGGTTCTGGTTCTGGGTTTAAACTTGAAGCTGAGCCTGTTGACGTGTTTGTGTCACATAGTAAAGTTTTCCTGTTTCTTTCTGATTGACAGGTAAACAGTTTCTGAAGGTGTTTGACGGTGACGATGCCGTGAATCGAGGATCCTACCGGATGGTTTCCGTCTCTAGAGTCATGGAGAATAAAGAAGTCGTGGTGAGAAAACGTTTCCTTCCTGCTGTTTCTTTCACTTCCTGTATTACTCACAAACTCTGACCTCAGGAGCTCTACAGCAGGTTTCTGTCTTTAAAAGTCAAATTTTTAGTAAAATTGATCAGAGACTCGGGTCAGGATTCACTAACGAGGACGTTAACGAGTTCAGATACAGTTTTACATGATGAGGGAAGCAGCTGATGCTGCTCATCAAGCCCAGAAGGGTCAAAGGTCATTTCCAAGCTCTTTGGAATCCATCATTCTATAATGGTAAACATTAAGCTCTGGGGGTCAGAGGTCAGACCGTACCACCCTCAGAAACAAGGAGCCTCCACATCAGACTCTCCAGGCCTCCATCAGCAGGTCAAAGGTCAAAGGTCATGGCAGGAAAATAAGAAAAAGACTGAACAGGTTTGGAAGGGACACAGAAGGAAAGTGACATGGCTGCTCAGCTCAGGTGTTTACCCATAATGCACAGCAGCATGTCTGACCTGAACCGTGTGTCGTCTCAGACTGCTGGAGGACAAACTGTCCACATTTACAGGTTTTTATATGTTACTTTATTTATTTACTAAAACACTTTTAAATTCCAAATAGTTAAACAAACTAAAAAGTTTTTGTCTAAAGAACCAGCAGAACCAGAACCAGGACGAGTTCTACTGGACCCACTGGGGTCCGAGAGGACGGGAAGAAACCTCCAGCAGAACCAGAACCAGGACGAGTTCTACTGGACCCACTGGGGTCCGAGAGGACGGGAAGAAACCTCCAGCAGAACCAGAACCAGGACGAGTTCTACTGGACCCACTGGGGTCCGAGAGGACGGGAAGAAACCTCCAGCAGAACCAGAACCAGGACGAGTTCTACTGGACCCACTGGGGTCCGAGAGGACGGGAAGAAACCTCCAGCAGAACCAGAACCAGGACGAGTTCTACTGGACCCACTGGGGTCCGAGAGGACGGGAAGAAACCTCCAGCAGAACCAGAACCAGGACGAGTTCTACTGGACCCACTGGGGTCCGAGAGGACGGGAAGAAACCTCCAGCAGAACCAGAACCAGGACGAGTTCTACTGGACCCACTGGGGTCCGAGAGGACGGGAAGAAACCTCCAGCAGAACCAGAACCAGGACGAGTTCTACTGGACCCACTGGGGTCCGAGAGGACGGGAAGAAACCTCCAGCAGAACCAGAACCAGGACGAGTTCTACTGGACCCACTGGGGTCCGAGAGGACGGGAAGAAACCTCCAGCAGAACCAGAACCAGGACGAGTTCTACTGGACCCACTGGGGTCCGAGAGGACGGGAAGAAACCTCCAGCAGAACCAGAACCAGGACGAGTTCTACTGGACCCACTGGGGTCCGAGAGGACNTGAACTAAAGTTTCTGCATCTCTTTGATTCAAAATGCTCCTAATTTTATCAACATTACGCAGGTGGAAGTAGGTCGTCATGGTAACATGCTTTATATGAGAACTAAAGGACATGTCCTGGTCAAAGATAACACCCAGGTTCTTTACCTTCTTGTTGGAGGATAAATTAATGCCATCCAACTTGTTCCTATAAGGTTCTCAGGCCCAAAAACCAGAACCAGAACTAGAACCTCTGGCTGTCTGAGTTGACCTGGGTTCAGTGCAGTACCTGTGGTGTCCTGCAGGAGGCGGCGTTAAAGGCTTTCTACCTGCCTGATGAGCCACACAACTTTGAGCTGCATGAGATTGGTGGAGTGAGACGTCTTAACAGCGACGACATCCTGAACCAGAACTCCGGTGGTCCAGAAAACAGAGTGTCTCTGAAGGATGCAGGTGATTCTTGGCTGTTGAGGGCGAAACCACAAAATAATGAAGTCATCAAGGTGTACAGCAGCTGCCCCAGGTGAGACGAATGCAAGGTGTTCTGATGCTGACCTCTTTCTTTGATCCACTAGAGAACAATCATTTGTTTAACAATGAAACTCCTATTTACTGATGTCAAAGATGGAAGGACAGGAAACTTCTAGAGAACATGTTGTCTTACCGTTAGATCATTCCCGTTGTTTCACAGCTGGATTGGACAGTTAGTTACTTGTGTGTGTGTGAGAGTGAGAGTGTGCGTGCTGCGTGTGTGTGTGTGTGTGTGTGTGTGTGTGTGGGTTTGTATTTCTGACCTCCTGGGGACCAGTTTCCTGACTTTTACTATCTTTCTGGGGTCCGAGGGTTCTTGTGGGGACCGAAGCCTGGTCCCCATGAGGGGGACTCCCCTTTTTAGGGTTAGGGGTTAGGTTTATAGGTATGGTGTGAATAGAGTTTTAGTTAGTCTTAGGGTTAGTTATAGATCAGTAGAACCCAAAAGACTCTGATGGACCCGACTCGGACCTGGAGGCTGAGAGAACCCGGCCTCTCAAGTCGCTGCGTGTGTAGACAGTTTGTTGGTTCTGATGTTCTCACCTGTTCTGTGAATATGATCAGAGTTAGATCAGGATGTTTACATACAAACATTCTGTCAGGAACACGCGTCTTCCCTCTGAGGATGATGATGATGTCACTCAGTCGTGGGTCTGTTCATCATCAGTATCAGCGGTTGTCTCAGTTTTCTTCACTCATCCCTCAGATCAGCTGCTGCAGTGTTTGTGGATAAAAAGACCTTCGAACTCTGATAAAAAAAACTGTCATTTTGATTTTTCCGTCTCAGGTCAAGTGCAGCTTTTGTCTCCGTCTCTGCCTCGGAGACGAGCACTGCATCGTCCGTCCTCAGCCAAGTCCTTTTTCTGTTGGGCAGACAGGCGGACAGCCGCTCCGGCAGCCTGGAAGACCCTGGAAAGGTTCTGGTCATTAAATCCTCTTTGCATATATAAACCATGTGGAGTCCAAGCTGAAAACAGTCTGTTCAGTTTGGTGTCAGGAAGTCTGAAGGTTTTCTTTTCAACAGTTGAAAGTTCTAAATGTCTTCAGAATTTTTTAGCAGAACCATTTAGATCATCTTTTAGAGGAGTCAGACTTTAAGCTTGTGTTAACGGTTCTGCTGATGAAGAGGATGATGTGTTTCAGGATGAAGACGCATCAAACTTGAGTCTGCAGGAGGTTTACATGAGCAGCAGACAAGGTGAGAACCACACCATGTGATTCAGTCTGAGATGTTTAAAGGAACATCACCGATATTTATTCTGATGTTTCTGTCGTGCAGTTCAGAGACAAACGCTGAGTCCTCAGGAAAAGATTCTAGACAAACTGCAGGAGATCAGAAAGGTGAGAGAAGGTCACAGCAGCAGCTGCCATGTTCTCCGTCACAGAACAGAACTCATCTGTTCTGGATTATTCTGCTCAAACACAACTCCCAGGGAATTTTAAAACTCAGCAAAATGATGCAGTTTCATTAAATAAATAGTTGTTTTTATAGAATATGATAAAGAGACGATGAAAGAAGAACCCAAAGACATCTTGAACTTTGTTCAGGTGTTATTGTTGTGTTGATCAGTGCTGCTTGCTGACTCCTCACATCTCCACCGTGGGATAAAACAACAACATCTTTGTCTTTTGGCAGCTTTCTCTGAGGCAGATGAACCAGACCCGGTTCTACCTGGTGGAGAACAGGAAAGCAGCTGTGCAGGTGAGCCTGCTGATTGGGGGACTGCCCACTGAGAAGCCCAATGATATGTACGGTCAGCTGATCCAAGAGCACCTGGTCATCAAAAGTGAGTCTGTGTCTGTAGCTGCTCATCACAGTAGAACTGTTCCGATAGTTCACATTAACTAGCTGAAAGAACTGAAGAACATGTTCTGCTGAAGAAAAACCCAAAACAGATCAGCTAGAGGTCAGCTGGGGGACAGCAGGAGGTCAGCTGGGGGACAGCAGGAGGTCAGCTAGAGGTCAGCTGGGGGACAGCAGGAGGTCAGCTGGGGGACAGCAGGAGGTCAGCTGGGGGACAGCAGGAAGTCAGCTGGGGGACAGCAGGAGGTCAGCTGGAGGTCAGCAGGAAGTCAGCTGGGGGACAGTAGGAGGTCAGCTGGGGGACAGCAGGAAGTCAGCTGGGGGTCAGCAGGAGGTCAGCTAGAGGTCAGCTGGGAGACAGCAGGAGGTCAGCTGGAAGTCAGCTGGAGGACAGTAGGAGGTCAGCTAGAGGTCAGCTGGGGGACAGCAGGAGGTCAGCTAGAGGTCAGCTGGGGGACAGCAGGAGGTCAGCTGGAGGTCAGCTGGAGGACAGCAGGAGGTCAGCTAGAGGTAAGCTGGGGGACAGCTGGAGGTCAGCTGGGGGTCAGCTGGAGGTCAGCTGGGGGACAGCAGGAGGTCAGCTGGGGGTCAGCAGGAGGTCAGCTAGAGGTCAGCTGGGAGACAGCAGGAGGTCAGCTGGAGGTCAGCTAGAGGTCAGCTGGGGGACAGCAGGAGGTCAGCTAGAGGTCAGCTGGGGGACAGCAGGAGGTCAGCTGGAGGTCAGCAGGAGGTCAGCTAGAGGTCAGCTGGGGGACAGCAGGAGGTCAGCTAGAGGTCAGCTGGGGGACAGCAGGAAGTCAGCTGGGGGACAGCAGGAGGTCAGCTGGGGGACAGCAGGAGGTCAGCTAGAGGTCAGCTGGGAGACAGCAGGAGGTCAGCTGGAGGTCAGCTGGAGGTCAGCAGGAAGTCAGCTGGAGGACAGTAGGAGGTCAGCTGGGGGACAGCAGGAGGTCAGCTAGAGGTCAGCTGGGGGACAGCAGGAGGTCAGCAGGAAGTCAGCTGGAGGACAGCACGAGTCAGCTGGGGGACAGCAGGAGGACAGCTAGAGGTCAGCTGGGGGACAGCAGGAGGTCAGCTAGAGGTCAGCTGGGAGACAGCTGGAGGTCAGCAGGAGGTCAGCTGGAGGACAGTAGGAGGTCAGCTAGAGGTCAGCTGGGGGACAGCAGGAAGTCAGCTGGGGGACAGCAGGAGGTCAGCTGGGGACAGCAGGAGGTCAGCTAGAGGTCAGCTGGGAGACAGCAGGAGGTCAGCTGGAGGTCAGCTAGAGGTCAGCTGGAGGTCAGCAGGAAGTCAGCTGGGGGACAGCAGGAGGTCAGCTAGAGGTCAGCTGGGGGACAGCAGGAAGTCAGCTGGAGGACAGTAGGAGGTCAGCTGGGGGACAGCAGGAGGTCAGCTAGAGGTCAGCTGGGGGACAGCAGGAAGTCAGCTGGGGGACAGCAGGAGGTCAGCTGGGGGACAGCAGGAGGTCAGCTAGAGGTCAGCTGGGAGACAGCAGGAGGTCAGCTGGAGGTCAGCAGGAGGTCAGCTAGAGGTCAGCTGGGGGACAGCAGGAGGTCAGCTGGAGGTCAGCTGGGAGACAGCTGGAGGTCAGCAGGAGGTCAGCTGGAGGACAGTAGAGGTCAGCTGGGGGACAGCAGGAAGTCAGCTGGGGGACAGCAGGAGGTCAGCTGGGGGACAGCAGGAGGACAGCTGGGGGACAGCAGGAAGTCAGCTGGGGGACAGCAGGAGGTCAGCTGGGAGACAGCAGGAGGTCAGCTAGAGGTCAGCAGGGGGACAGCAGGAGGTCAGCTGGGAGACAGCAGGAGGTCAGCTGGAGGTCAGCTAGAGGTCAGCTGGAGGACAGCAGGAGGTCAGCAGGAGGTCAGCTGGAGGACAGCAGGAGGTCAGCGGGGGGACAGCAGGAGGTCAGCTGGGGGACAGTAGGATGTCAGCTGGGGGACAGCAGGAGGTCAGCTGGGGGACAGCAGGAGGTCAGCTGGGGGACAGCAGGAGGTCAGCTAGAGGTCAGCTGGGGGACAGCAGGAGGTCAGCTGGAGGTCAGCAGGAGGTCAGCTGGAGGTCAGCTGGGGGACAGCAGGGGGTCAGCTAGAGGTCAGCTGGGGGACAGCAGGAGGTCAGCTGGGGGACAGCAGGAGGTCAGCTAGAGGTCAGCTGGGGGACAGCAGGAAGTCAGCTGGGGGACAGCAGGAGGTCAGCTGGAGGTCAGCAGGAAGTCAGCTGGGGGACAGTAGGAGGTCAGCTGGGGGACAGCAGGAGGTCAGCTAGAGGTCAGCTGGGGGACAGCAGGAAGTCAGCTGGGGGACAGCAGGAAGTCAGCTGGGGGACAGCAGGAGGTCAGCTAGAGGTCAGCTGGGGGACAGCAGGAGGTCAGCTGGGGGACAGCAGGAGGTCAGCTGGGGGACAGCAGGAGGTCAGCTGGGGGACAGTAGGAGGTCAGCTGGGGGACAGCAGGAAGTCAGCGGGGGGACAGCAGGAGGTCAGCTAGAGGTCAGCTGGGGGACAGCAGGAGGTCAGCTGGGGGACAGTAGGAGGTCAGCTGGGGGACAGCAGGAGGTCAGCTGGGGGACAGTAGGAGGTCAGCTGGGGGACAGCAGGAAGTCAGCTGGGGGACAGCAGGAGGTCAGCTGGGGGACAGTAGGAGGTCAGCTGGGGGACAGCAGGAGGTCAGCTAGAGGTCAGCTGGGGGACAGCAGGAGGTCAGCTGGGGGACAGCAGGAGGTCAGCTGGGGGACAGCAGGAGGTCAGCTAGAGGTCAGCTGGGGGACAGCAGGAAGTCAGCTGGGGGACAGCAGGAGGTCAGCTAGAGGTCAGCTGGGAGACAGCAGGAGGTCAGCAGGAGGTCAGCTGGAGGACAGTAGGAGGTCAGCTAGAGGTCAGCTGGGGGACAGCAGGGGGTCAGCTAGAGGTCAGCTGGGGGACAGCAGGAAGTCAGCTGGGGGACAGCAGGAGGTCAGCTGGGGGACAGCAGGAGGTCAGCTAGAGGTCAGCTGGGGGACAGTAGGAGGTCAGCTGGGGGACAGCAGGGGGTCAGCTGGGGGACAGTAGGAGGTCAGCTGGGGGACAGCAGGAGGTCAGCTGGGGGACAGTAGGAGGTCAGCTGGGGGACAGCAGGAGGTCAGCTGGAGGTCAGCTGGGGGACAGCAGGAGGTCAGCTGGGGGACAGCTGGAGGTCAGCTGGAAGTCAGCTGGAGGACAGCAGGGGGTCAGCTGGGGGACAGCAGGAGGTCAGCTGGAGGACAGTAGGAGGTCAGCTGGGGGACAGCAGGAGGGCAGCTAGAGGTCAGCTGGGAGACAGCAGGAGGTCAGCTGGAGGTCAGCAGGAGGTCAGCTAGAGGTCAGCTGGGAGACAGCTGGAGGTCAGCAGGAAGTCAGCTGGAGGACAGCAGGAGGTCAGCTGGAGGACAGCAGGAAGTCAGCTGGGGGACAGCAGGAGGTCAGCTGGAGGTCAGCAGGAGGTCAGCTGGGGGACAGCAGGAGGTCAGCTAGAGGTCAGCTGGGGGACAGCAGGAAGTCAGCTGGGGGACAGCAGGAGGTCAGCTAGAGGTCAGCTGGGGGACAGCAGGAAGTCAGCTGGGGGACAGCAGGAGGTCAGCTGGGGGACAGCAGGAGGTCAGCTGGGGGACAGCAGGAGGTCAGCTGGGGGACAGCAGGAGGTCAGCTGGGGGACAGTAGGAGGTCAGCTGGGGGACAGCAGGAGGTCAGCTAGAGGTCAGCTGGGGGTCAGCAGGAAGTCAGCTGGGGGACAGTAGGAGGTCAGCTGGGGGACAGCAGGAGGTCAGCTAGAGGTCAGCTGGGAGACAGCAGGAGGTCAGCAGGAGGTCAGCAGGAGGTCAGCTAGAGGTCAGCTGGGGGACAGCAGGAAGTCAGCTGGGGGACAGCAGGAGGTCAGCTGGGGGACAGCAGGAAGTCAGCTGGGGGACAGCAGGAGGTCAGCTGGAGGTCAGCAGGAAGTCAGCTGGGGGACAGTAGGAGGTCAGCTGGGGGACAGCAGGAGGTCAGCTAGAGGTCAGCTGGGGGACAGCAGGAAGTCAGCTGGGGGACAGCAGGAGGTCAGCTGGAGGTCAGCTGGGGGTCAGCAGGAGGTCAGCTGGGGGTCAGCTGGGGGTCAGCTGGGGGTCAGCAGGAGGTCAGCTGGGGGACAGCAGGAGGTCAGCTGGGGGACAGCAGGAGGTCAGCTAGAGGTCAGCTGGGGGACAGCAGGAAGTCAGCTGGGGGACAGCAGGAGGTCAGCTGGGGGTCAGCTGGGGGACAGCAGGAAGTCAGCTGGGGGACAGCAGGAGGTCAGCTGGGGGACAGCAGGAGGTCAGCTAGAGGTCAGCTGGGGTCAGCTGGGGGACAGCAGGAGGTCAGCTAGAGGTCAGCTGGGGGACAGCAGGAAGTCAGCTGGGGGACAGCAGGAGGTCAGCTGGGGGGCAGTAGGAGGTCAGCTGGGGGACAGTAGGAGGTCAGCTGGGGGACAGCAGGAGGTCAGCTGGGGGTCAGCAGGAGGTCAGCTAGAGGTCAGCTGGGGGACAGCAGGAAGTCAGCTGGGGGACAGCAGGAGGTCAGCTGGGGGACAGCAGGAAGTCAGCTGGGGGACAGCAGGAGGTCAGCTGGGGGACAGCAGGAGGTCAGCTAGAGGTCAGCTGGGGGACAGCAGGAAGTCAGCTGGGGGACAGCAGGAGGTCAGCTGGAGGTCAGCAGGAAGTCAGCTGGGGGACAGTAGGAGGTCAGCTGGGGGACAGCAGGAGGTCAGCTGGGGGTCAGCTAGAGGTCAGCTGGGGGACAGCAGGAAGTCAGCTGGGGGACAGCAGGAGGTCAGCTGGGGGACAGCAGGAGGTCAGCTAGAGGTCAGCTGGGGGACAGCAGGAAGTCAGCTGGGGGACAGCAGGAGGTCAGCTGGAGGTCAGCAGGAAGTCAGCTGGGGGACAGTAGGAGGTCAGCTGGGGGACAGCAGGAGGTCAGCTAGAGGTCAGCTGGGGGACAGCAGGAAGTCAGCTGGGGGACAGCAGGAGGTCAGCTGGGGGACAGCAGGAGGTCAGCTGGGGGACAGCAGGAGGTCAGCTAGAGGTCAGCTGGGGGACAGCAGGAAGTCAGCTGGGGGACAGCAGGAGGTCAGCTAGAGGTCAGCTGGGGGACAGCAGGAAGTCAGCTGGGGGACAGCAGGAGGGCAGCTGGGGGACAGCAGGAGGTCAGCTAGAGGTCAGCTGGGGGACAGCAGGAGGTCAGCTGGAGGTCAGCAGGAGGTCAGCTAGAGGTCAGCTGGGAGACAGCTGGAGGTCAGCAGGAAGTCAGCTGGAGGACAGTAGGAGGTCAGCTGGGGGACAGCAGGAGGTCAGCTAGAGGTCAGCTGGGAGACAGCTGGAGGTCAGCAGGAAGTCAGCTGGAGGACAGTAGGAGGTCAGCTGGGGGACAGCAGGAAGTCAGCTGGGGGACAGCAGGAGGTCAGCTGGGGGACAGCAGGAAGTCAGCTGGGGGACAGCAGGAGGTCAGCTGGGGGACAGCAGGAGGTCAGCTAGAGGTCAGCTGGGGGACAGCAGGAAGTCAGCTGGGGGACAGCAGGAGGTCAGCTGGAGGTCAGCAGGAAGTCAGCTGGGGGACAGTAGGAGGTCAGCTGGGGGACAGTAGGAGGTCAGCTGGGGGACAGCAGGAGGTCAGCTGGGGGACAGCAGGAAGTCAGCTGGGGGACAGCAGGAGGTCAGCTGGGGGACAGCAGGAGGGCAGCTAGAGGTCAGCTGGGGGACAGCAGGAGGTCAGCTGGGGGACAGCAGGAGGTCAGCTGGGGGACAGCAGGAGGTCAGCTGGGGTCAGCAGGAAGTCAGCTGGGGGACAGTAGGAGGTCAGCTGGGGGACAGCAGGAGGTCAGCTCGGGGTCAGCTGGGGGTCAGCAGGAGGTCAGCTGGAGGTCAGCTAGAGGTCAGCTGGAGGACAGCAGGAAGTCAGCTGGGGGACAGCAGGAGGTCAGCTAGAGGTCAGCTGGGGGACAGCAGGAAGTCAGCTGGGGGACAGTAGGAGGTCAGCTGGGGGACAGCAGGAGGTCAGCTGGGGGACAGTAGGAGGTCAGCTGGGGGACAGCAGGAGGTCAGCGAGAGGTCAGCTGGGGGACAGCAGGAGGTCAGCTAGAGGTCAGCTGGGAGACAGCAGGAGGTCAGCTAGAGGTCAGCTGGAGGTCAGCAGGAAGTCAGCTGGAGGACAGTAGGAGGTCAGCTGGGGGACAGCAGGAGGTCAGCTAGAGGTCAGCTGGGGGACAGCAGGAGGTCAGCTGGGGGGCAGCAGGAGGTCAGCTGGGGGACAGTAGGAGGTCAGCTGGGGGACAGCAGGAAGTCAGCTGGGGGACAGCAGGAGGTCAGCTAGAGGTCAGCTGGGGGACAGCAGGAGGTCAGCTGGGGGACAGCAGGAGGTCAGCTAGAGGTCAGCTGGGGGACAGCAGGAGGTCAGCTAGAGGTCAGCTGGGGGACAGCAGGAAGTCAGCTGGGGGACAGCAGGAGGTCAGCTGGGGGACAGCAGGAAGTCAGCTGGGGGACAGCAGGAGGTCAGCTGGAGGTCAGCAGGAAGTCAGCTGGGGGACAGTAGGAGGTCAGCTGGGGGACAGCAGGAGGTCAGCTGGGGGACAGTAGGAGGTCAGCTGGGGGACAGCAGGAGGTCAGCTAGAGGTCAGCTGGGGGACAGCAGGAAGTCAGCTGGGGGACAGCAGGAGGTCAGCTGGGGGACAGCAGGAGGTCAGCTAGAGGTCAGCTGGGGGACAGCAGGAGGTCAGCTGGGGGACAGCAGGAGGTCAGCTGGGGGACAGTAGGAGGTCAGCTGGGGGACAGTAGGAGGTCAGCTGGGGGACAGTAGGAGGTCAGCTGGGGGACAGGAGGAGGTCAGCTGGGGGACAGCAGGAAGTCAGCGGGGGGACAGTAGGAGGTCAGCTGGGGGACAGCAGGAAGTCAGCTGGGGGACAGCAGGAGGTCAGCTGGGGGACAGCAGGAGGTCAGCTAGAGGTCAGCTGGGAGACAGCAGGAGGTCAGCTGGAGGTCAGCTGGAGGACAGTAGGAGGTCAGCTAGAGGTCAGCTGGGGGACAGCAGGAGGTCAGCTAGAGGTCAGCTGGGGGACAGCAGGAGGTCAGCTGGAAGTCAGCTGGAGGACAGTAGGAGGTCAGCTAGAGGTCAGCTGGGGGACAGCTGGAGGTCAGCTGGAGGTCAGCAGGAGGTCAGCTGGGGGTCAGCAGGAGGTCAGCTGGGGGACAGCAGGAGGTCAGCTGGAGGTCAGCAGGAGGTCAGCTAGAGGTCAGCTGGGGGACAGCAGGAGGTCAGCTGGGGGACATCAGCAGGAGGTCAGCTAGAGGTCAGCTGGGGGACAGCAGGAGGTCAGCTGGAGGTCAGCTGGAGGTCAGCTAGAGGTCAGCTGGGGGACAGCAGGAAGTCAGCTGGGGGACAGTAGGAGGTCAGCTGGGGGACAGCAGGAGGTCAGCTAGAGGTCAGCTGGGGGACAGCAGGAAGTCAGCTGGGGGACAGCAGGAGGTCAGCTAGAGGTCAGCTGGAGGACAGCAGGAGGTCAGCTGGGGGACAGCGGGAGGTCAGCTGGGGGACAGCAGGAGGTCAGCTGGGGGACAGCTAGAGTCAGCTGGGGGACAGCAGGAGGTCAGCTGGGGGACAGCAGGAGGTCAGCTAGAGGTCAGCTGGGGGACAGCAGGAAGTCAGCTGGGGGACAGCAGGAGGACAGCAGGAGGTCAGCTGGAGGACAGTAGGAGGTCAGCTAGAGGTCAGCTGGGGGACAGCAGGAGGTCAGCTAGAGGTCAGCTGGGGGACAGCAGGAAGTCAGCTGGGGGACAGCAGGAGGTCAGCTGGAGGTCAGCAGGAGATTCCTGGAAACCAGTAACTTATTTGTGATCCATGTTTCACTCTAAGGGTCTCTGATTGGTGTATTTTCAGTCTCAGTCTTAATTGAAGTGATTCTGATAATTTTCATTATTTTTACCAGAGTTTTAGGGAGATGGAGGTCTCTCTGCTCCTCTAACGTCTCTCCTCCTCTGTCTCTGTAGGTCACCTGGTCACTGTCAGCCATGTCTATAATAGTCAAGGTGAGGTTGTTGTCATGGAAACCATTCGGTTGGGTAATTTAAAGGACCGAGATATTGTCTGAACTTTACCTTTAAAATATTCTACATCTGTACAAACAATAGAACATAAAAGCTGTTCAGTAATAGGAGACGTAGAATCTTTGGGAGACATTAGTTGTTCCAAGTGACAGATACGTGATCAGAAGCTGCTGCAGGGACACATCTATTACCTGTGTGTGTGTTCAGGTGCAGTAGGGTTGCAGATTTCATGTTTCTCTGAAGCTGAAAGGATCTACATGTTGGCCAAAAACACTTCCATTGAAAACAAGACTCTCACGTCTCTGGTGATACCTGAGATCCAGGTAAGCATCAGTCTGTAACAGACCAGTCCTACTTACAGCTTCCTGTTTCCTGTCAAACTGAGTTCACTTTGAATTTTAATCAATTCTGCTAAAGAATCAGGAAGTTTTAACAAAACCAGATCAGGAGGTTAATTAGGACCAGATGTTAAAGTCCACTGGTTCTGAACCTAACCCTGCTCCGGGTTCAGAGATCTTTGTTGTTTGTTCAGATCAACAGGTTGGGACACGATGTCTGTCCCTTGCTGGTGTTTGTAAACCCAAAGAGTGGCGGGCTGAAGGGCAGAGAGCTTCTCTACAGCTTTAGGAAACTTCTGAACCCTCACCAGGTCTTTGATATTTGTAATGGAGGACCGCTGGCGGGGTAAGAACATCAACACACCCAGAAATTCTGTGTAGCTGGTTGACTTTATTTGGACTGTCTTCAGACTCCTGCAGGATGCACCAAAACTCCAGACTCCAAACCTTTTTCAGTCTGGTCAGAGCAGGGCCCTGAGCTGCATGGTGCCCGAGGTGAAAACAGAGTTTGGCTCCCCCTACTGTCTGGAACAGAAACATCTCAATAACTGCATTACGTTTCAATAAATATTTATTTATACTAAAATGAATGATACAGACTATGAATGAAAAAGTGCAATAAAAACACTCTCAAAACAATATTAACAATAAACAATTACAAAAAGTAACAACAGATAAAATGCCTTTACTTTATGTCAATCATTTGGATTTGGCGCCCCTCCTGAGCAATGGGTCGGGCCCGGGTCAGGGAACAGTTTGCTAAAAGCTCTGAGATGTTTTCAGAGTGGATGATTTAAAACTTGTTGTTTCTGTTCTTTAACAAATTCTTAAAATCGACCCATTTCATCATGTTCTGTTCAGGCAGCAGATAAACGGGTCCGAGACTGGAAGCTGCTGACCTGAACCAGATCTGAGTTCAGGTCCTGGAACAGAATAGTAAATGTTCTCTTCATCTTCC
Organism: Pachypanchax playfairii; assembly: GCA_006937955.1. Classification (NCBI taxonomy): domain Eukaryota; kingdom Metazoa; phylum Chordata; class Actinopteri; order Cyprinodontiformes; family Aplocheilidae; genus Pachypanchax; species Pachypanchax playfairii. The sequence continues at coordinate 639,997 of SSNP01000185.1, read as the reverse complement.
TCCTCTTTGCTCTAGCCTGCACACCTTCAGGGATGTTCCCAGGTTTCGGGTTCTGGTCTGTGGGGGCGATGGGACGGTTGGCTGGGTGCTGGGGGTTCTGGAGTCTATTAGACACAAACTGGTTTGCAGAGAGCCCCCCATTGGCATCGTACCACTGGGAACAGGTGAGTCCTAGCTGTCTTTAACTTTCTGTTGGTTTGTTCTGGGGTTCATGTTGAATGTGTTTCCTAACGTCTCATCAGGTAATGACTTGGCTCGGATCCTGCGATGGGGGACAGGTCACAGCGGAGAAGACCCCCACCACATTCTGGTCTCTGTTGATGAGTCTGATGAGGTTCTGATGGACCGTTGGACCATCCTGTTAGATGCTCAGGACATCTCAGAGGATGGAAAGGAAAATGGCTTCTTGGAACCACCTAAGGTCAGTGTCCTGTTTACTCAGGAGGTGTTGAACCTCAGACTACAGCTTCCAGGTCTAGGTGACCCGTGTGCACCGAACCCCTTAAACTCACCGTCAGCCTGAAGTCTGACATTTTGAAACACGATTTTGGTTTTCGATGAACGCCAACTTTGATATGTAAAGCTTTGAGGGTCCTGTTGGTTTTAATCCAATATCACGCTTGACCAGCTGCAGCTGGTGAGATATTTTTTGGGTGGAGCTACATAAATCCAATTGAGTGACGGTCAATAAAACATTTGTAAAGATGAGTTAATGTAAACACTGTATATAAAAATACATTTTCAACTTCAGTTAAATATTTAACAAAGACTTTATTCAAATGTAAAATAAAAAACTATTTACCAGAACAGGTTCATCTAGTCAGTCAAACAGGTAAATTTTGTGTATTAACATTAAATGTTGTATTTTTATATTTAATATAATATAAACATTAAATATATTTGATCATTTTAATTGTCCAGTACTAGATAAACCTCCACAGTTGTGTCCAGTGTGTCTCAGGAAACGTCCCACTGTGCTGTAGAAACAGTTCTCCATGCAGCAGGTCACACTGACGAGATGCTGAGTGAAGACAAAACACTCCTCAATGTGCAGCAGGATGATGTCACACACCTGGAAAACTGGTTTTATATTATAATTAACTTACAGACATCTACTAGTTATAATATTAAACTTCCTAACAACTTGTTTTTCTTTACAGACTTCTCTATCACTGGGTTTAACAAGTTTCCCTGCTGTTCAGTTTTATTCTACCAGAAAACAAAAAGAAAACATTGTTCTTACTTCTGTTATCCACGTGTCTCCTGGTGTTCTCTTCTTTATATTTTCCCTCCTCACTCCTGTAACCATCCAGGATCAGAGCTGCTTGTTTTAAACAAACCCAGTTAGCATAGCTACATCCAGCTAGCTCCGAGTGAAGCCTCGACTACTTTCCTTTCTCATTTAACGGCTGTTTGATAGCAGATAATCTCGCGGTATTTAACGTGGTTTGGAGCGCTTCAAAAATCACCCTTTGTGTAGTTATTTTCTCTGCATTTATTGGCTAAATGAAGTTCTTCCGTTTGGCAATGCAGATCTGTTATTGGCTAATTCGATCTAAGAGCCCGCCTCCTGAGGGCGATTTCTCCAGAGCTGAGCTAGACACATGAGAAGTGAAGAAGCAGGAAATCATGTTTTACAAAGTAATTTCTGTCTTTCAGAAATTATTTATACAATCTTCTCAGTATATAAATATACATATGAGTGTTTTAAACTCTAAATACACGAAATTAAAAAAAAAGAAAAATTTCTTATTTGTTGCCACATCGTGTTTTTGATAGGGAAGACGGCGCCCTAGCGCCCTCTATTGGCCAGCCGCCACTGCGCTTTACTGGTCCTTCAGATTACAGGGACACCAGTAGGATTAACAGATCTAGAAACCATATTAATATGTTCTTTAGTTCCAACTGATTCATCAGAACTGTTTGATGTTATAACTAGAAAATCACTCAGAGAGCGCGGCCCTCCACCAAGCGGACATTTTGTGGAAAGTACTATGTCCATATCCTTAAAAAATTTCCTGGAACTAGACTGTAATCCGGATCACCCCCAAAATCTAATCAATTCTTCCTTGAGTCATTTCTGACCTTTCCTGAAAATTTCATCAAAATCCATCTATAAGAGTTATCCTGCTAACAGACAGACAGGCAGACAGGAAGGCAGACAGGAAGGCAGGCAGACAGACAGACAGGAAGGCAGGCAGACAGACAGACAGGAAGGCAGACAGGAAGGCAGGCAGACAGACAGACAGGAAGGCAGACAGACAGACTCCGATGAAAACATTACCTACTTGGTGGAGGTAATAAGACTTTTAAATGTTTTATTAGGTATTACACACACACACACACACAGAACAAACTTGGATCACATGACTACTGCACATGATATAAACAGGAAATGATCTCTCTTCCTCTCAGATTGTTCAGATGAACAACTACTTTGGTCTCGGCATCGATGCGCAGCTCAGTCTGGACTTCCATCAGGCCCGAGAGGACGAACCAGATAAATTCACCAGCAGGTAACCAGCTGAACTAACATGTCACGTTCCATCAGGTTCCATCAGGTCGTTTCAAATCAGGTCACGTCTCGTCTCATCAGATCTGGTCACATTATATGATCATTATAAGATCACTTGGATGGACCATCCCTTCATCCACAGCTTCCCTGTCTCACCTCAACTGTCTCACCTTCTACCTCAGTCATGGATGCTGTTTCTGGTGCTTTTCCATCATCTCCAACATCAGAAGAAACTGGTGTCCCCATTGTCTCCACCTCCCACCTGTCTGTATCTAGCAGTCAGGTAAAGAAGCAGCTGGAGAGACTGAACAGGAACAAGGCAGCTGGTCCAGATGATTTTAGTCCCAGAGTCCTCAGCATCACCCAGGAGAAGGTATCAGTTCTATGGAAAACATCCTGCCTTGTTCCAGAACCAAAAACATCTTATCCATTGTCCCCTAAAGACTACAGACCTGTTGTCCTGAACATCCCACATCATGAAAGTCTTAGAGAGACTCATGTTGGTCCACCTAAATAACCAAACAAGCACGTTTCAAGACCAACTGCAGTTTGTTTGACACCATGTGGTTGGAGTGGAAGACGCCATCATACACCTGCTTCAACAAACTCACTGTCATCTGGACAAAGCAGGCAGCACTATGAGGATCATGTTCTTTAATTTCTCCAGTTTATTTAACACAATTCAGCCTGTTTTACTGTGTAAAACCTCCAGAAGACACAGGTAGATGCCTCCACCATCACCTGGATTAAGAACTACCTCACAAACAGACTGAAGAGTTGTACATCTGACCAGGTGATCAGCAGCACAGGAGCACCACAGGGAACTGTACTCTCACCATTCCTTTTCACTCTATACACCTCAGACTTTCAGTCCAGCTCAGAGTCCTGTCATNCTGGAGGAGATCCTTCCTGTCTACAGCTAGAACCCTCTACAGGAGATCCTTCCCATCCACAGCTAGAACCCTCTACAGGAGATCCTTCCCGTCTACAGCTAGAACCCTCTACAGGAGATCCTTCCTGTCTACAGCTAGAACCCTCTACAGGAGATCCTTCCTGTCTACAGCTAGAACCCTCTACAGGAGATCCTTCCTGTCTACAGCTAGAACCCTCTACAGGAGATCCTTCCTGTC
>SSNP01000185.1:590130-634558 GCA_006937955.1 Pachypanchax playfairii | reverse complement strand
GGACACACCTGTCTCAGCTGGACACACCTGTCCCAGCTGGACACACTTGTCTCAGCAGGACACACCTGTCTCAGCTGGACACACCTGTCTCAGCTGGACACGTCTGTCCCAGCTGGACACACCTGTCTCAGCTGGACACGTCTGTCCCAGCTGGACACACCTGTCTCAGCTGGACACACCTGTCCCAGCTGGACACACTTGTCTCAGCAGGACACACCTGTCTCAGCTGGACACGCCTGTCTCAGCTGGACACGTCTGTCCCAGCTGGACACACCTGTCTCAGCTGGACACACCTGTCCCAGCTGGACACACTTGTCTCAGCAGGACACACCTGTCTCAGCTGGACACACCTGTCTCAGCTGGACACGTCTGTCCCAGCTGGACACACCTGTCTCAGCTGGACACGTCTGTCCCAGCTGGACACACCTGTCTCAGCTGGACACGTCTGTCCCAGCTGGACACGCCTGTCTCAGCTGGACACACCTGTCCCAGCTGGACACACTTGTCTCAGCAGGACACGCCTGTCTCAGCTGGACACACCTGTCTCAGCTGGACACACCTGTCCCAGCTGGACACACTTGTCTCAGCTGGACACGTCTGTCCCAGCTGGACACACCTGTCTCAGCTGGACACACCTGTCTCAGCTGGACACGTCTGTCTCAGCTGGACACACCTGTCCCAGCTGGACACGCCTGTCTTAGCTGGACACACCTGTCTTAGCTGGACACGCCTGTCTCTGCAGGACACGCCTGTCTCGGCAGGACACACCTGTCTCAGCAGGACACGTCTGTCTCGGCAGGACACGCCTGTCTCAGCAGGACACGTCTGTCTCAGCAGGACACACCTGTCTCGGCTGGACACACCTGTCTCGGCAGGACACGTCTGTCTCAGCAGGACACACCTGTCTCAGCAGGACACACCTGTCTCAGCTGGACACGTCTGTCCCAGCTGGACACACCTGTCTCAGCTGGACACGTCTGTCCCAGCTGGACACACCTGTCTCAGCTGGACACACTTGTCTCAGCAGGACACACCTGTCTCAGCTGGACACGCCTGTCTCAGCTGGACACGTCTGTCCCAGCTGGACACACCTGTCTCAGCTGGACACACCTGTCCCAGCTGGACACACTTGTCTCAGCAGGACACACCTGTCTCAGCTGGACACACCTGTCTCAGCTGGACACGTCTGTCTCAGCTGGACACACCTGTCCCAGCTGGACACGCCTGTCTTAGCTGGACACACCTGTCTCAGCAGGACACGCCTGTCTCAGCTGGACACACCTGTCTCAGCTGGACACGCCTGTCTCAGCTGGACACGTCTGTCCCAGCTGGACACACCTGTCTCAGCTGGACACACCTGTCCCAGCTGGACACACTTGTCTCTGCAGGACACGTCTGTCTCAGCAGGACACACCTGTCTCAGCTGGACACACCTGTCTCTGCAGGACACGTCTGTCTCAGCAGGACACACCTGTCTCAGCAGGACACACCTGTCTCAGCTGGACACACCTGTCTCAGCTGGACACGTCTGTCCCAGCTGGACACACCTGTCTCAGCTGGACACACCTGTCCCAGCTGGACACACCTGTCTCGGCAGGACACGTCTGTCTCAGCAGGACACACCTGTCTCAGCAGGACACACCTGTCTCAGCTGGACACACCTGTCTCTGCAGGACACGTCTGTCTCAGCAGGACACACCTGTCTCAGCAGGACACGCCTGTCTCAGCAGGACACACCTGTCTCAGCTGGACACACCTGTCTCTGCAGGACACGTCTGTCTCAGCAGGACACACCTGTCTCAGCAGGACACACCTGTCTCAGCTGGACACACTTGTCTCTGCAGGACACGTCTGTCTCAGCAGGACACACCTGTCTCAGCTGGACACACCTGTCTCTGCAGGACACGTCTGTCTCAGCAGGACACACCTGTCTCAGCAGGACACACCTGTCTCAGCTGGACACACCTGTCTCTGCAGGACACGCCTGTCTCAGCAGGACACACCTGTCTCAGCAGGACACACCTGTCTCAGCTGGACACACTTGTCTCTGCAGGACACGTCTGTCTCAGCAGGACACACCTGTCTCAGCTGGACACACCTGTCCCAGCTGGACACACTTGTCTCAGCAGGACACACCTGTCTCAGCTGGACACGCCTGTCTCTGCAGGACACGCCTGTCTCAGCAGGACACACCTGTCTCAGCTGGACACACCTGTCTCTGCAGGACACGTCTGTCTCAGCAGGACACACCTGTCTCAGCAGGACACACCTGTCTCAGCTGGACACACTTGTCTTCATCACACTCCTCTTCTGTAAACAGTTGGGGTTCTGGTGCTGATCTGTGGGGGTCGGAGACTGATGGTCGCTTTAAGAAACCGAGCATCAACGACGGTCTGCTGGAGGTGGTCGGGGTCACCGGCGTCGTCCACATGGTAAGATGAGTCCTGTTTAAAGAAATATTGTCTCCTAAGCAGCAGATAACTTTGTTCTTCTGGGGTTCTACAGGGTCAGGTCCAGAGCGGCATGCGCTCAGGCATCCGGATCGCTCAAGGGAACTACATCCGGCTCACAGTTAGAAATCCCATACCTGTACAGGTGGATGGAGAACCGTGGATCCAAGCACCGGGAGTCATTATCATCTCTGCTGCAGGACCAAAGGCACGTTCTGATTGTCCCTTCAGGGCTTCTGTACTTCAGTCCTTCCTGTGATGCAAAGTTTTCCTGTTTGCTTCATTCACTTTTAATAAAACTTAATAATCTTTATTAGAATTTTATTTGTTTTAAAAAAACTTAATACTTTAGTTAATACTTTAAAACGACTCTAATTAGACTGAATCCTGGTTTTATTCTGCTCTTCGTTGTTGTATGAAGGTTCGGATGCTGAGGAAGTGTAAGCAGAAGCAGAAGAAGTCTTCAGCCATCAGGGACGTACGATCGGCGAGTCCGTCTTCCAGAGACGGAGGACACTGAACCGCGTCCAGCCTTTTACCTGCTTCCTGCTGGCTGGGGAAGCTGCTCTGGTGCAGCAGATGTGAATCCACTCATGTAGCCATGGTAACAGGCCGTAGATCAACCTGAAGGCTGTGAACATCCCGCCCAGAGGAACGAGGAGGAGGGACAGAGTCACGTCTCGTACCTGCTCCTTCTGTATTTAACAAGCTCTAACATCATCACATGACGTGAGTCCAACCTGTTGGTTCATGCATCAGATCAGAACGGATCTGAAGTTGGACTGGAACACAATGATGTGACTGTAAATGTGGAGATAGAAGAAGAAATCATTTCTTTATAAGATGAATGTGCAGCTGTTGCATCATGTGACCTCAACGTTGGTCGTATAAAAGCTGACGTGCTCGTTAAGAGACTTACAGGCAGTTTCTAAAAAGCTGCATCAACATGAAGTTAATCTGAACCAGAACGTCTCTTCCTGAAGCTGCTTGTGTGTCAGAATAAAAGTCTGATCAGTCTGAGCTGCATGAAGCTGCTGAAGAATCCAACTGATTCATCTTTATTAACTCTAAATATTCATTATTATTAGTTTAATGATGTTTTCCAAGAGAACAGGAAGTCGTTGTTCTCTAACAACTTGAGTCTAATATAAAAACATGATCAACTGTAGAATGTTTTAACAGGAATCAGCTGATTGAGACCTGATGATAATCTGGAATCTGAAAGCGTCAGTCAGCTCCGTCTTCATTAGACCTGCCCCCCCCCCACCTGGAGGTTCAGGTGTTCGTGTCTTCCCAGGTAACAGGTCTCAAAGGTTCATCTAAATGCAGCACGAAGAACATTTACTTCTCAATCTCTGGCATTTAATTCAACAGAAAGTGGAAGAACGTGGATCACCATGTTTTATTCTTACAGATTTGAAGGATATTTAAACATTTTCTATTTGATAAAATGTAGTTTTATTTTGATGATGCCAGATCATCATAAACAGGATGTGAGTTCAGTTTAAGTGACAATTATTTCCCTGCAGTTTAATCCAACGATGACGCAGTTTATTCACATAATCCAGTTTACTCCAGTTTCACCTGCTGGTTCCTGTTCAGGTGTCATTAGGCAAGAGGCGGGGCTACACCTGGACAGGTCACCTGTCCATCACAGGGACACATAAAGACACACAGTCACACTGAGGGACAATTTAAAGCTATCAGTTAACCTCCTGCATGTTTTTGGTCTATGGGATGAAGCGGTGGTATAATCTAACAGTTAGACGTGTATTCATCATCATCAGTTAACTAACGATGTGTAAACTCATATAAACATGTAGAGGATCTGTTCTCCAGGAGAAACTAGTTTCTTCTTTATGAAAACAACCAGCGACGTCAGGCTGTGAATAGAAATCTATTCTTTAACAATATGAACTGAAAACTGACCAGACCACAGGATTATTAATGGAGCTCAGATACATCGATGACATGATGACTATCTGTTTGACAGTAACTTCATCCCATAGAAACCTTTACATGCACAGGGAGAACACATCAATACCCTGCAGAGAGGTGCTGGCCGGGTTTCGAACCCACGACCTTCTCACTGCACAATTTAACTTGATGTTATTATTATAAAACAATCAAACTAAGCTGAGGAGTTTACACACCTTTATCTCCAAGATCAAATTATTTTATTGAAATGTGTTAATTTGAGCTCAGGTGGAACCAGTCAGTTCAGTTCTGATTCTAAATGCTGAAGGAACAAGTTGGAGATGATCTTCATGCTGTTTAGATGGATTTCATAAAGATTCACTTCATTCACATTCCAAGACGTTCAGAACATAAACTCATCATCCAGATGAAGGATTCGTTGCTCCATGTTGACTCAACAGTTTTTAACTTACTGAACTTTGGCAGTAATCTGGACTTTGTAGGAACCCGATTTCTACATGAACTTATTTGAATGTTTTTGGTGCTAAATAATTACAGTGTATTTAAATTTGGTGTTTAAGCTTCAGATCGTGTTTTTAAAGAGCAGTTATACTGGAACTGGTCCGCAGGGGGCGCTGCAGAGAGCAGTTATACTGGAACTGGTCCGCAGGGGGCGCTGCAGAGAGCAGTTATACTGGAACTGGTCCGCAGGGGGCGCTGCAGAGAGCAGTTATACTGGAACTGGACTGCAGGGGGCGCTGCAGAGAGCAGTTATACTGGAACTGGACTGCAGGGGGCGCTGCAGAGAGCAGTTATACTGGAACTGGACTGCAGGGAGCTCTTGAGGGTTTAGAGCTTCACTAAAACAGATCTGAGGTTAGTTGCTGTAACATCGGTGGCATTACCTGTTGAAATGTGGAGTGACATCTCTGTTCTTGTGCAGATGTTTTGTGTACTGACAGCCTGATGTAGCCGTGATGTATTTACCTGTACAGGTGTAAAGACGAGCATGAAGGACTCTAGTTCTTCTTGTAGAACTCAGTCTAGTTTCTTCTGCTGAGTTTTAGTTCAGACTGATGAGTCTGTTTACTGTCCAACAACAAACCTGCTGCTTTATTCTTATTTAATGTTCTCCTGACATTGAAACTACGTTCCTCAGGTTTCAGATCGTCTCTCTGAAACTAAACACAAGATCTTTGTGCAGCTTTTCAAAAATTGTATATCAAAACTGAAAAACAGTGATTGTGTACATTGTATCAGGTTCTATACGTTTAGTCATGTGCAGCTTTTTCCAGATCAGTTAAATATTATAAAACAATTACAAGCAAATAAAACTCTGATTTCAGTTTCAGTCTGTTTGTTTAATCAGTTACAGACACACAAGAGACTTTTACCTAAATGATGGATCTGCAGCTGTTTCATTTGAAAACAACTTTACTGAATGAGTCTAAATTAACGGGACATTTTTGAATCAAAACACATGAACTGAAGGACATTTTAACCTCTGACCTCTATGATATTTTGGAAACGTGAACAGATGTTTCTGTTAGTTTCTGCTGAGACTTGACAGGAAGTTTCACTTCTCAGCAGTTTAATTTTGACAGAAATGAAATAAAGTTATTCTAAATATCTTTTAACACGGGTGAAGCTCACTACACGTTACACATAATTACAGCTGATAGAAACCAACATTCCATGTTCATGTGTTTTGAACCTTCATGTCAGTCTGAGACTTCGTTTCCACGTCATTCAGTCAGACAGAATAATTGATTTACTTGACCGGGTTGTTCGGGGGCCTGCGTGGACCCGGACCCTGTCAACTCCAGATCCACCAGTACATTTAAAGAACTTGGTCACACTGCCAGCAGAGGTGATTCTAGGGTCTGCCGGGCCCCCTTCAACCAGTGTTTGTCATAATACGTAAATAATTATTAGCTGATAGCTCTTCTTCATTTTTCAGTCAGAGTTTCCCTTGTTAATATAATAAATTATAGTTTTATCAAAACAAAGTTCTTGTTCTCCATCTAGTGGTTCGGGGGCCCAAACAGCCGCCTGACCGTCACTCTGTACGTGTTGTAACATGTTGATGCTGCTTTGATGGAACTTTTCTGCTTCTTTACATATGTTGTGCCTCCAGTGTGGTGACTTGTGGCTCCGCCCCTCAGAGCCCAGGCTGAGTGGTGTGTTGATGTTTACCGTGTCTCCTGCAGGTGCGTCCTGTGTTCACCTGTTAATGTGCTGATGTGCAACTGAATGTCAGCTAACACGTAACCTCTTTATTTTTGCAAACTCAAACTGTTTTAGTTGTAAAGTTTTAACTGCAAATTGCACTAATTCTTTTAAAGAACCTCGTTGTGCCGTTAAGATTCTTCTGATTGTCGTGATAATAAAAGTTAAATATGAGACGTGTTTGTTTAAATAACAGATTCTGTTTATTCATAATAAACTCATTTAGTTAATAAACATCGTGTTCTGCTTTCATTTCCCCTGGAGTCTGTTTACAGTCCTGACCCGGTTCTGTTTACAGTCCTGACCCTGACCCGGTTCTGTTTACAGTCCTGACCCGGTTCTGTTTACAGTACTGACCCGGTTCTGTTTAAACCCCTTATGATGTTGAAGATCTTTTTTAAGTCTGTTGTGGAGAGTGTGATCACACCTGCAGTCACCTGTTGGGGCGGAGCATCAGAGCAGGTAAACAAACCCTCTACAGGAGATCCTTCCCGTCTACAGCTAGAACCCTCTACAGGAGATCCTTCCTGTCCACAGCTAGAACCCTCTACAGGAGATCCTTCCCGTCTACAGCTAGAACCCTCTACAGGAGATCCTTCCCGTCTACAGCTAGAACCATCTACAGGAGATCCTTCATGTCTACAGCTAGAACCCTCTACAGGAGATCCTTCCCGTCTACAGCTAGAACCATCTACAGGAGATCCTTCCTGTCTACAGTTAGAACCCTCTACAGGAGATCCTTCCTGTCTACAGTTAGAACCCTCTACAGGAGATCCTTCCTGTCCACAGCTAGAACCATCTAGAATGAGTCTCTGAAGAAACACTAAATTACTACATCTCATTTACCTCCAGGGATCATAAAGTCTGATTAAATCAGGTGTATCTATTAACTGATCATTAGATGTATTGATTATCTGATCATCATCAGCTCTTCTGTAAAGCAGCAGTTTCAGTTCTCTGTTCTGGAGCCTACAGATGCGTGTTAACACAAAACCAAGGAGGAAACACCAGATCACCTGGAAAGGGTCAAAAATAATTTCCAAAAGTATCCAGAGTTTTTCATCCTACAGAGATTATTCATTATGGTTAGGGTTATGGAGTTCCTCAGGGTTCAGTGCTCGGGAAGATCCTCTTTACTATATATGCTGCAACTTGATAACATTATTGGGCAGCATGATATAAAGTTCCATTTTTATGCTGATGATACTCAGTTATATTTATCACTGACCCCAGTGGGTCCAGGCAGAACCCATCCTGGTTCTAGTTCTGCTGCTCAGGGTGGAGGATTGTGTTGATCTGATGATTCAACACAATCAGCTGGTTCTTTGGTATTTTTTTAACTAATTAACTTGATGTTTCTGTAAAGAGCCTTTAAATTACTTTGTTATGAACTGGTGTCAGTTAAAGTACTGGGCCGGTAACTGGCAAGGTCAGTTAGAGACAGACTGAACAAGACTGTGCAAAGAATGTCTGCAAACCTTAGTGCAGTGAAGCAGGACTGTAAAGCCCAGGTTGAAGGGCCAGATACGAAACCCCAAAAACTGGCCCCCGAGCACTGGACACGCAACCTGCTGCTCCTCAGAGTCTAATGAAGAGAGATAATTGTCCACAAGGGGATCAATAAAGTATCTATTATGATTATATGAAGGAGGACTGGGCCAGGATTCCTCCTCAGACACTGATCATAGAACGTTATTGTTGCTAAAGGAGGTTCTACAAACTGCTTGATCGTCAGGTGGACTTGTTCTTTATAAAACTTATTGTTTTAGCTTTTAGTTTTATATGAATGTACTGTTTTTCATTTGAGATTGGATTTACTTGATAAAAGGACCTGACAAACATTTTGCATCGTATCCTAAAACCAAATATCAAGATGAAAATGTGACGTTTCGGTTTGAATATGTTTGTGATCACGTTTCAATGTGAGAGTGAGACCTCTTCACTTTTCTTCCCTCTTTGGCTAATCTATACGTCACAGGGAATTTCCAGTAGGGAAGGAAACCAAGTCATTTTATTCTGAGATAAACTCTTTGTCACCTGTTGGACTCCGGTTCCATTAATTTACTTAGATTAACAACTTTTCATGGTTCTAAACGGTGATGTGTGACTGAAGCGAGGCGGGAAATGCTGGTTCAGCTCGGCGGAGAAATAATGAGTCAATTGAAGTCAAGCGGAACGAGTCGATGACAAACTGACTTTCACCTGAGCGAACTGACCAGGTAATCACCTGCTAACTACACATGAACCACAGTAACTGGACACAAAGCCGTGGAAACCCGAACTTTATCGTGAACCGTTCCGACTGCTTTGTTACGCTACTTCCTTATTAGCTGCGTTACTGAATGTAAGAGAATAAATTTACTTTCTTATCAGCAAACACAAAAAACTCTTTACAGTTAATGCATGTAATCCAACGGTAAATTCGGTGTGACCTTATTAAAACATGAGTATTTGCTTCTGTCACCTTTAACTCTTCACTGAACTTTGCTCACTCATTGGACAGTAACAGAAGACAAAATGTTTAAACAGACAAAATTATTTAAAACTTTTTCAACGATACACATTCCGAAATTGCAGCCTTTATCAACTGTTTCTCTTATTCATAAAAGTGTCGTGTGTTGTTTTGTTTTAAAATGAAATTTGAAGGTCTTTTAAAATACCAGTTTTCTCTATGGAGTTTGGTGTGACATTCTCCGCATAAGGAACCTACTGGCTTGTTCCGGGGGGAGCGGTGAGAGTTAGCCGTTAGCAGCACCAACAGGACCGTAAACATGCAGGCATACAGTCGGTCTGGAACTCAGCCACCGTCACCGCAGTGGAGCTGCTGTCTGCTTGTGACTGCTATTAAACGGTCAGTTTATTGATATAAACAACAACAACAGTTCCGTGGATACGATTAGATGTTAGCTAGGGAGCGAATCGACACACTGGCTCGTTCACGTTGAAGCAGTGCGGGAACGCGCGAAGTCAAACGTCACAGGAAATGTAAATCCTCACAAGGCGTGGAGATCAAAGAAAACTAAGTTTCATCAGTCTTTGTGTTTTAATGAATCCAGGTTTTAATAATAAAATGTTAGAAACGTTTTATGTAAACCAGCTGTTTTTAAAATCTGCAGGTTAAACACAGCATTTATGTAACATTAAATTTAAAAAATGTAAAGTGGGTTAAGTGTCTTGCCCAAGGACACAATGGCCAGGTGATCTTTTTCTGCTGGGGGAGCGGGGATTCGAGCTAGTTACCAGACGACCGGCTCTACCGCCGAGCCACGGCTTTATGATACATTATCTGTGTAAAATCCTGGTGATAATGTAACATGTCCTAGTCCTGGAGAACTATCTGTAATATCAGAGTTTGATTAATTATTCAAACTGTTTCATTACTCTTCTAATTTGCATCGTTTTATTTCTAATAGTTGTTGCTTTAAATGGCACATTGTGACTGAAATATGGACAGATGTGGTGTTATTTGGGAAGATGGTTGGATTGTAATGCAGATGTGTGAAATTGTTCTTGTAACTTACATGACGTTTGACCTTTGCAGATACGATGGCTGGCGACGACCATTACCTCCATTCCTCCAACCAGGTAAGCTCACCTGCAGCATGGTGGTCAACCTGTACAGATGAAAAGAGGTGGAAGCTGATCTCAGATCAGATTTCATGCGTGTGCAGATGTTTGTTAGAGACAGAATGAACAAAATTGTCATCTGAGAACAAAATTTAGAACTGAAAGAAACCTGGTAAAAAGTGATTGTTTAAAGGTAATTTATTTGAATAAATTTGTTCTATTTTATCTGTAAAACTGGACAAAGTTTACTGAGCTGTGGAAAAGTATTTGCCCACAGGTTTCTTCCATTTGTGATTTTCTGTTATTTAAATGTTTCTGAAACAGTATTTTACTCTAGATGTAATGGACACACACCTGGTCATCAGTCCACAGAATATTGTCCCAGAAGTCTTTGAGATCAGATGTTTTGGGTAAATGTGAGATGGACCTCAGTCTGGGTTTAGCATGGGAACGCTCCTGTGGAAGCCGTGTTTGCACTTCCTTTTTTAACTTGTGGAATCATGACCTTAGATGAGGTGTGTGAGGCCTGCACAGCTTTAGATGTTGTTCTGGGTTCTTCACTTGGAATCCTGAGACTTAGAAACCTTTGTGTTAGAGAAAGAATAGAAACATTAACGGACTGAACCCAGTGAATGTGGACTGTGTCACAGCTAGATGAATGAATGAGATAAAACTACATTCTGTCTGACAGGAAGTTCAATAAACAAATGTTGTTTGTGGTTGTAGGTGAATCAGAGTTTGTGTAGGCTCATTGTACAGATGCATATTTCATGTTTTTATAGTCACAACTTTATATGTTTTAGATTTTTGACAACATAATGATGGATCCATCCTGGGAGTTTTCACATTTTGCTGCGATGCCTCAGACGACATCTCTACGGACAGGTGAGCGTCTTTAGCTTCCACAGCTTCATTGATCTGAAGCATGGTCCTGTCACACCAGAAGAAGCTCCATAGACTTTTATCCATTTGTTGTTGGGTTTGTGTTTCTTCTCTGTAGGTTTATTTCACCAAACACTGCTATGCTAATGCATTACTATGCTAACATTGTAATGCTAATGTTGCAGTGTTTCATTTCATTGTTTGTATATTAGTAATACAGTACACGTCTTTGGCTACATCTCAGTTGTTTTATTTTGAAAATTCATTGAAAATTAAGGATTCTTCAGGTGATTTTGTGATGCAACCCAGCTCTCTCCTATGCCTGGATTTCCCGTACTGCTATGGCGTTGTTGTTAACCTACACTGATATGCTTGTTCACTGCAGCGCGTCACCTGTAGTCATATAGCTAATTGATCACTCCATAAGATCTAATCTAACTGTTAAGGACATATGATCACATTATAATCTGGACATTTGCCATCTACATTGAAATATGATATTATGTTGTTGTTAGTCAGACCTGGATCTGACGGCTGCAGTTAGTCCAGAACACTGCAGGACCAGATCTCACCTGTACCTGCTTCTCTTCCTGTAGGTTTTCAGATTGATTGACAGGATCTTAATAAGCAGATCCTGTTTATCTGTCTGACCTCCTGCAGCCTCGTGATCCTCCAGATCACTTAGATCCGTTCCTCATGAGCTTCTATCTGTCCCGAGGTCCTGAGGTCTGGAATCTGTCCCAAGGTCCATGCTGGTCCACAGACGGGATCAGGTCTGTTCAGTTGTGGTTCCAGAACTGTGGAAGCAGCTGCTCCGATATGTTAGACAGACCCAACGCTGCTGTTTCTGAGGCTCATCATAAAACTCTTTAATACTTCAGTCCTCTTTTTTTCTGTAATATTTTAGTTTTTTGGTTTTCTTGACGTTCTTTGTTCGTCATGTTTTCATTCTGGCATGTTTTTTAGAGTTTCCTGCTCTTTCTTGTTAAGACTTTTGATTGATCTTAATCAACTCCAGGATTGATAGAACTTAGTTGTTTGTGAGCAGTTTTTTTCAGTGTTGAGTCACAGAAAAGCATTGTGGGATATTTCAGATCTACCCATCATTATAAAGAGAAAGCATAACACATCCTGTGTGTTTGGAGTGAAAAACAAACACATTTTATGAATCTGTTTGTTATTTTTGTTTGAAAGTTTGAGAAGGAATCATTGATCCAGTGAACTGATGGCTGCAGTATGTTGGGGGTTAAAGGTCAGCTGTGTTGGACTGTTAAACAGCTGTTTCTGTTGTGCATCACAGCTGCAAGGAGGAGAAACATCTGAAACTTTTTTGTAAAAATGAAATGATTTTGAGGGAAAATGAAGGTAAAGTGAAAGAGGAGTTTCATGACGTGTCCTGTGCAGTGAGACAGGAACAGACACTCACTGCTCTCACTTCCCTTTTTGTTTCATCAGCACGTCAGTGAGTGAAAGACAACCAAAGGTTGAGGATTAAATGGAAGGCCCCATGTTGAATTGTAGAACGGGGGAAAAGTCCTACATGATGTGACACAAACTGGGGTGCAGGACGTCATGCATGATGAGCATATTAATCAATGCTACTCTTGAATTTATCTGGACTCTTTAGTGATCATTGGGTGTGATAGTTTCTGTCATCCTGTGTGTCTTCTGAGAGCACATGATGTCATCGCCAGTGTAATCACACCAGGGTTACATCCACTGAGGGTAAAACCACCTTGATGATGATCTCAGACCAGAAAAACCCCGTGTTTCAGTCCTGTTGTCGAACTCGTCTTGAGCAGTATGTTGGTGTAAAAGGCACCACATTAAAATGGTTTAAGTCCTACTTATCTGACAGAAGCTTTTCTGTCCAGTTGGGGCACTTTTCATCCTCAAAGGCCCCACTTAAATATGGGGTACCTCAAGGCTCAATTCTAGGCCCGGTGTTATTTTCTCGATACCTGCTTCCACTGGGGTCCATTAAACAATATATAATGTGTGTTTCCACTGTTTTGCAGATGACATCCAGGTTTATTTGCCAGTAAAACCTGGCGGAGCCCGGTGTCTTCAGAATTTGCAGAACTGTTTAGAGGAGGTTGAAACCTGTATGGGACTAAACTTTCTCTGCTTAAAATATAATAAAACAGAGGTTTGGGTTTTTGGAACAAATGACCTGCCCAAAAGATGCATTAACGTTGTTGGATCACTGGATTTTAAGCATTCTTTTATCAGGAATCTCTGGGTTGTTTTAGATGGTGATTTTAAATTTGATAGACAGGTAAGTAGTACGCTCTAGTTTTTATCATTTAAGGCTTATAAGCAAAACCAAGCCTTATCTTCCTCATGAGACTCTTGAAACAGTTATTCATCCTTTTATGTCTTCAAGACTGGATTACTGCAACTCTCTGTATTCTGGATTGAACCAGTCTTTTCTCCGGCGTCTCCAGCTGGTTCAGAATTCAGCTGCCCGTCTGCTAACGGGGACACGACGTTGTGAACACATCACTCCTATATCGCACTCTCTTCACTGGTTGCCTATTTCTTTTAGAGTTGCTTTTAAGATTTTACTCTTGGTTTTTAAATGCTTGTATGGTCTGGCACCTTCTTACCTTTCTGAGCTCCTGCTTAGTTATTGTCCTCGTAAAGCTCCGAGGTCTGAAGATCAGATGCTCTTGGTGGTTCCCAGGTCTCGACTTGTAACTCATGAAGCTTTCTCAGTGGCAGCTCCTAAGCTGTGGAATCGTCTCCACCTTTCTGTGTGATATGCCAGGACTCTAGATGATTTTAAATCACTTTTGAAAACGCATCTTTTTATGTTGGCTTTTATTTCTAATAGGAGTTGGCATATAAGTGGTATACAGTAGAAACGATATAAACTTAGCCATCAGTAGAGAATTTAACTCGACTACCCTACCACAATTGAGCATAGTGATGTTAGTGATGTAAGAGACTTTTCTTTTGATGCTTTTACTTTGATGTCTGCCTGGGAGTGATCATAAAGTTCCTGTTGAGAGTTTAATAAAGACTGCTAATATTGGACCAGGTGACCCGCTCTACTACTGTCATTATATCCCCGTAATTAAAGTGCAACTCGCCCTCAGATCAACTTTCTTTTTCCTGATAAACTGTAAAAATGACTGTCTAATAGTCCTATCTACATTTCTGGGCATTATTTTGGGTATTTTGGGACATTTTTGGACTCCTCCAGAGGTAAAGGTCAGACATCATCAGCAGGGACCTTCTCACCAGGATCTCACCTCTTCTCTCCCCTCTGGATGGACATACAGATCACTGCATCACTTCTCGACTTCAAACCACCAGTCAGACTTTCCTGGTGGACAATGCTGCTGATTTGTCTCGTATCTCGTATGTCCAACACTGTCTATTTACCTTTATATGTTTAGGTACAAGCAGAAAGTGAACCAGAACCAAAGTCCTTGTATGTGGAACATACTGGACCAAATGAACCTCATTCTGATTCTTTGATGCAACTGCTTTCACCAAATGTTCAAGTTCCGTGAACTTGTGTTACAGTGTAGATGTATTAGGCAGACGATGTTTGATGCTTCAGACGTGTGTTTCCTGTCTCTTTCCAGAAACACAGGCTCAGTACAGGTTTACCTGAACTTTCAGCTGTTGGTAGTTTTAGGTTACCATGTGGTGCATTTTCTGTTGTTCTGCACTAATTAAAACTCACCAGGCTGGTAGAAACAGCCTGATGTAGGAAGAATTCCCTGGTGACTTTAATATTCAGTACCTTTTAAAATCATCTCTACAAGAATGTATCAAATAATAAATGATTCTCTGGAAGTGACTGAAGGTCTAAATCTGTTTTTATAAACAGACTTTGTGTCAGCTCTCAGCTTTTATTATTACATTTTAAATGAAATTAGAAAACAGGATTTTCCCCTTTGCAACACTGCATTTGCTTAACTGCAGCAACTCTGAAGACGTAACATGTTTTTGTATCTGTTTGCAGTTGACGGTCCATTTCTGCAGATTCTGGAGCAGCCCAAACAGGTAGACCTCTCATTCTAAATAAATAAAGATGTCTCAGTTCCTGTGTTGGTGTAGACCTACTAGAATATTTTTAGTGGCTTTGCTTTATTCTTCAAACTGCTTTTGTATCTGAAGCTCCTGGTTGAGCCATTTCACATCTTAAATCACAGATATTCTTTATGTTGTTCAGGCGTTTTTAAGAGAGAGTGAGATTATTTAGAATTAACAATATTTTATTCAGTCATATTAAAACTTAAGTACATTTTATTTTACTTACCTGAGGACCAACTGTCAAATTACTCTGCCCCTTGTCACATTTAAAGATACTATAAATCAAACTTCAGATTATCAACACAACATATCCCACTGCAAATGCTTAATATTTATTATTTGTCTCAAATGTTTTAAAGTGCAACAAGTAGTTGGTGTTGGCGCCTCTTCCTGCTGTTGATACCACAAACATCTCTGTTGTATTCTGACTTGTCCTGGTTCAGTCTGACTGCTGAGCAGCACAGCCTGCAGGTGTAGAGAGACTGTGTCTGTGTTTCATCCCACACTCTGTCTGTTTCAGCGTGGCTTCAGGTTCAGATACGGCTGTGAAGGTCCGTCTCACGGCGGGCTGCCAGGGGCCTCCAGTGAGAAGAACAGGAAGTCCTACCCCACTGTGAAGGTAACACCTCCTGTGTGTGGTTCTTTGTTGGAGCTTCTGCTGAATGTTAGTGTGTTTGTTTCTGTCTAAAGTCACATCAGGTTCGACTGCTGCTGGCAGTTTGACTTCAGTCCAAAGAAAGATGCTGAGGTTTAAAGACAAGGTCTCAGGCTGGAGTTTACTGCTCGGTGCGAAGGTCTCAGGCTGGAGTTTACTGCTCGGTGCGAAGGTCTCAGGCTGGAGTTTACTGCTCGGTGCGAAGGTCTCAGGCTGGAGTTTACTGCTCGGTGCGAAGGTCTCAGGCTGGAGTTTACTGCATGGTGCGAAGGTCTCAGGCTGGAGTTTACTGCACGGTGCGAAGGTCTCAGGCTGGAGTTTACTTCATGGTGCGAAGGTCTCAGGCTGGTTAGGGAAACATTATCTGTAGGATAATTGTATACGTTTTAGGAAACAGCTTGTAGTGATTGTGGATTTGTTGTCATTGCCGAGCAGCTTAATCTTTTTCTGGTTTAATCGTTAATGATCATCACTGATTGACACATTAGGATTTGGATCCTGCTGCTGCTTCAGTCGTCTCAGTTTAAATGTCCTTTACAGTTTTTTTGTAGTTTCGTAGTTGGATGTTTTCTGTTAGGAATAAGATGAGGAACGAAGCAGTAAACTGTCTGTGCAGGTTCTGGACAGGTAGACTCATGCTGCTGTATGTTGAGTCTGCAGAGCGGGAAAACCCCAGCTGGTCTGTATCTACCTGTGGAACGACTTCCAGCAGAATGATGATAGAGATTCTTCTCTCTCTACTGTTTTGCTATAGTTTTTGAGCCATCTCCAAAATTTACAAACTATACCAAACATATCAGTGTTGTCAGTTTTTTTCACACTTTGAAAAACCTGTAATTTGTCAGAGATTTTGACAGATTTCTTCAGAAGTTTAGATAAATGATTCTCTTGTTCTATGAAAGGAACAGTTGTGTTGAAACGGTTAATATTCATCCATTAGTAACAGTCTGTTCCTGCTTTTTGGACTCGTTTGTTTTTTAAACACCGAAGGCCTCGACAGTCAGCTTCTGTTTTTCTCTCTTAAAGGACAACGCCCGTTTTTTGCAATTGGGGCCTTATTTATTCTGTGAGATGTGTTTTACTCGTCATCAGTGGGACTTTTTTGCAATTCGGATTCGTCTCAGAGATTTTTGATTCACACGGTAAACACCTAAACGAGCCAATAAACGAGAATAAACGAGAGTCGGTTGGGCCTGCGGCGAACGCAGCGGCGAACGCAGCGGCGAACGCAGCGGCGAACGCAGCGGCGAACGCAGCGGCGAACGCAGGCCCAACCGACTCTCGTTTATTGGCTCGTTTAGGTGTTTG
The DNA here is from genome assembly GCA_006937955.1 of Pachypanchax playfairii. NCBI lineage: Eukaryota > Metazoa > Chordata > Actinopteri > Cyprinodontiformes > Aplocheilidae > Pachypanchax > Pachypanchax playfairii. The sequence continues at coordinate 617,500 of SSNP01000185.1, read as the reverse complement.
CCGTGTGAATCAAAAATCTCTGAGACGAATCCGAATTGCAAAAAAGTCCCACTGATGACGAGTAAAACACATCTCACAGAATAAATAAGGCCCCAATTGCAAAAAACGGGCGTTGTCCTTTAAAACTCAGAGTCAATTTAAACTAATAGTTTGAATTCATTAACACTGAACTGTAGAACAACTTCTAATGGGAAAGAATCAACGTGGATCCTTTTATAAAATGGTTATTTGTTCACTTATTAAAATCAGTGAATATTCTTCTGACTTCCTGGTGATCTTTTAACTCTGTGAGGTGAAATAATAACCAAATAAATGAAAGCCATGAGTTCTGCAGCTGGATGTACATTTACTATCTTGATCTAAACATCTGCAGGATTTTGATGTTGTCTTCAGACTCATGATGTAAGTAAGAACTTTTTGCAGAATGTTGGACAACATGGGAAGTTTCTGCACAAGCCTAGCTTCAGAAGAATCCTCTGCTGGTTCAAACCTGTCCGAAATGTTCATACAAACCACACAAACACCTCCGCTGTGTTTCATGTCTGTTGGGAATTTCCTCCGCACACAACACCCACCGGTAGTTACAAGGAAGCAGAGCTGCGTCACAGACAGGAAAGGTGATGAGTTTCATCTCAGAGATGAAGAGCCCTTTGTTCAGAGGTGTTAAGTTAGTTCAGGCGCCCACTCTGACCCAGAAATACTGACATGTTTAACCCTTCGTTTGTTCCTGTTTGAGCAGAAAAAACACCAGGCGAATCTTCTCTAAAAGGTATTTTACTGGACGGAGCACACACTGATGTCTGAAGGGTCGAACAGTCACTGAGAGTTCAGAGCTGATTTCTGATTGGCTGAGAGTGCTTGCCATGCAGAAGCACTGAACAGGCACAACAAGAAAACATCTTCATCATTACTTTGTACAATTCAAAGACGTTTCAGTTGACTGTGAAGATTCTGCTGTTTTCGTGTTGACAGGATGCAGCATCTGAACTGTGCGCGCGTGTGTGTACATAGACACTGTCTTTCTGCAGGTTGCTTTGTGTTAAACTCATCAGGATTGTTCAGGCTCAACTCAGCGGCTGCAGACTGCTGGGAGTTGCACTGATGTACAAGGTAAAACAACGTGTAACCAGGAAACCCTCAAGCGGAAGCTTTCGCTGTGTTTCTAGGAACTGGGCTCATCTTTTGATGCTTCAAATGGCCAACAGACCCGGGAAGAGGAAGTGGGCTTGTGTTGACTTATTGCAGTTGCAACGCTTCTGCAGGCAGATATCTTCAGCAACATGAGCAATACAAGGAGAGCAGGAACAGAAACCTTTTCTGATCTGACTGCCCCTAAAGTAAAGCAAGTATTGTGACCTGTTGAAGACAAGAACCACATGAAGAACAGAGACAGAAGAAACTCATCAAATGGAAACTATAAAATAAAAAACCACTACCAGATAAAAAAATAACATAGCCACGTTATAACAGAAAGAATTATAAATCTTTACCACACACATTCTAAAATTTGCAGCATGTTTGAACAGAAAGCTTTAGATTTAAAAAAATTGATGTCGTGCATCATAACCAGTATTATTGGCACCTGACCAATGCATAGCATTCTTTCCACTCAGACTAATCTTCACCTCAAAACAGGACTCTTTCTGGACAGATTTTTTTCTTTTCTTTTATCTTCTTTACATGGTTTAAAAGAAGGAATAAGAGAAAAAAGATCGAAGGTGTGGGAGAGAAAAACACTAGAGATCTGCTTCAATACCTGCTGAGAGACAGAAACAAGAGCCGAGACACCACAGCATCCACCAACATCTGGATTTAAACACTCATAGGGCCTGATTTATTAAAGGTTTGCGATTGTTAAAACAGGCACAAACCACTCAGCAGCAGGTGATTTACGAACAACATGCAGGCAAAATTACGCCTGTTAAACCTGCCGCTAGACGCGCAAAGTCATTTTAGCGCTTTTCCCCTTTATGAATATGCTGTCAGAAGATGTTAAATATTGGGTAAATACGTGGGTGTTCCATTAAACCTGGAAATGTTTGTGGCTTCTAATTTTGCACGTATTTTTACCACTTTTGAAAAGCGTCTTAACTCGGCGCAAAAATGATTGCAGTGATTGTTGCGTGGAGAAGGACACAGACAGACACGTGGATCCTTCTATCACACTGTGACAGAGCTGCGTCTGCCAGGGTAGATGGTCTAGTGTGTGTCACATGTTTTGATTGCAGTGTTACGCGAGCAGATATATTAATTTTCCAAACATCTGTGATGCAAAAGTGGCAAATTATCCAGACTCACGATTCTTTCATTCTGAAGAACAGTGTTATATTTATGAGGTTGAGAGATGGTGAATATGGAGATGACTCTTGGATTAGTGTGTTACGCTATTCGTGCTGTAAATATCATTCCACACATTTATGGATCTAATATCAGTTCATCGTCTATTCCTAAGGTGACGGTGCAGACCCCCTTTACCCCCCTCCTAACACCTGCTCAACCCAAATACTGAGCGGAAACATGGATATAATCTGGCCCACACACGCACTAGAAACATTGTGGCGTGCACCGCATCCTGAAAAGCAGGTCTTTGGACTGCACTGGAGGGAAACTTTACGCACCAGGTTGCTCTGATCGCTAGTGTGTTGCACATCACAGAGTGGAGCCTGAAGATGTCTTTGCTAATCAGGAACACGCCTTTGGCATAAAATTTTTGCCGATCTCCTTACTTGGAATATTGATAAATCAGGCCCATAATGTTTCTGTAGATAGAAGTAAATAATGACACACTGCTTAACTCACAATGTTCTTAGTAGTAGCTGCAGCCCAAGTTAGTGAGTGTCTGAACACCTGTGTGAACACCTGCACTGTGTGTTATGGAGAAATCTTGTGTCCATGCACACAGGTGTTTACACAGGTGGCTCTGGGGTTCCTGGTGTGGATTAGTAAACTCCAGGCTGAGACCATGAGATAAATTGTTTAACAGTGGGTGTGAAAAGCCCCTGCCCCGCCTCCCAGACTCCGAAGAAGATCACTAGGGAAACCCAGGCCCAGGGCATCCGCCCCCCCTCAGAAAAGAGTCCAGGCAGACCACCTCAGGGGCAACCACAGCCCCGGACAAGACCACCAGTGACCCTGAGGCCAACCGCCCTACTACCGCAGTACAGATACCCCAAGGGGGCCGTAGCAACAACCCCACAGGTCCCCTCCGTCATCCAGCAACCTCTGAGCACACCGGGATGTGGATCCAAAGTACAAGACCCAAGGGTAGCCCCCCCAAGTAGGCTCCCAATTAAGCCAGGAAGTGCTAGGCCCCACCAGCCGCTGAGAGCAGGCCAGCACAGACATACTTACACTCCAGAGTCTAGGTACTAGTACCCCCAAAGTGGTAACCAGACCCAGGAGCTGTTCCCTTCCCCCCGAGGACGAGCAAAGCAGACCACTGCTACCCATCTCTGACCTTGACCAGATGGTCATGTCCTCCCCCGTCCCCCAGCCCAGGATGACAGGCAGAAAACCGGGATGTGAGAAGACCCTACACCTCACTCCTCCCACTCAGATGAACTGATGGTGTGGGATGTTCTAAAGTGTATTTTAAACAGAGGGCAGGGAACCAGCCCACCCTCAACAACCCTATGTGTGTGTAATGTAAATGCATATAGTGAGAGTGTCTAAAGTGTGGGTTAACATTGGGTTTTAGTCTGCCACCAGGACAGCGAGAACCTGCATTCCAAGGCCCTGTGTTTGTTGGAGGGATTGTGTGATGGAGCGGGAGGAAGAAAACTTAAAGGGATGGGGAGGAAAGGACTAGGAGGGAGATTTCCCTCTTCCAGGGAACCAGCTCCCCTATTGACCCCCATAAGCAACCCTGTTCCCCGCAGCCCACCAAGGGTAGGGGCACCAGGCAGCAGCTACACTGAGATCAATGTTGGCCGAGGCTGGCCTCCCAGCACACCCCAAAGGAAAACCTATACCCACCCCAGCTGTCATTCAGTACTCATATTTCAAGAGGCAAAAGACACCCAGGATGAGTGTGTGTCCCCCACTGCCAGAGCAATCCCCCCGTAGGAGGGATCACCTGGGTTGATGGTAGAGCCCAAGATGCCCCAGTCCCATCAACTCACCAGAGTCTCCTGGCCCAGGGCCAAGCACAGGGAAAAGTACTGACCCTCAACCCCAGCAGCCTACCAGCCGGACAGATTTAGACATTAAACCGGCTCTGTCATGGCACCATTGCTGAGCTGAAGGGACTGATTTTCTTGAAAGGTTACTTGTGAGTCTGCAGTGAGTAGAAATATTCAGAGTCCTGAATCCAACAGAAATCATCAGTTGGAATCTACTTGAGACAGACTGGTACTGAGTTCTGCTTTGGTTTGTTCATCACACCATCTCTCTGGTTCTGGTCTGTGATGACAGTGGAGGTTAGCTGTAAAATCATCTGTACCAGGACAAGGTTTCTGTGAACCACAGCACAAAAGAGTCCAAACTGGTATCTGTGGAATCAGACTGACAGCAGAACCCACCATCGGTCACCCGTCTCCTCACGTCCATATCAAACCTCTCTGACTTCATCTTCTACATGTTTCTGTGATCTCTGGATCACATTCAGAGTTTCTGACACTTTTTTGTTGTTCTGTATTTGTTTCAGATCTGTAACTACCAGGGTCAGGCTCGAGTGGTGGTCCAGCTGGTGACGGCACTGACTCCTGTCCCTCAGCTTCACGCTCACAGTCTGGTGGGAAAACAGTGTGATAAAGGCATCTGCATCGCTGACCTGCAGTCCAAAGACTCCAGCATTAGGTCTGCATCACACAGTCAGGGGCGGAGCTAAATACTGACTCCTCCAAATTACATCTGGAACTATAAACTCAGAACTGCTGCATAAAGTCCCACTCTGTCAATTCTTAAGGCTTTATCACTTTTCTCAGATTAAATTAATCTTCTTTGAGGAATGCAAAACATAAAAAAAAAAAGTAAAAAAGCAAAAAGGCAGCGTTCACAATGACATCTGACATTTTGTTTCTCTTAGTTTTCCCAACTTGGGGATCCTCCATGTGACGAAGAAGAATGTAGCAAAGACTCTAGAAGAGAGGATGATCGAAGCCTTCAGGATGGGATACAACTGTGGAGTCTCCATCCACCCTGAGATCGACGCCCTGCAGGGGGAGGTTCGAGTCCCACGAGAACTCAGCGGTTAGTGATGCCAAGAGGCTCAGCTGCTGTCAGCGTCTCTACGTGTGATTATATGTCACTTCTTTACAGCTTTAATTACGCATAAACTGACTGTCGACATGAAGAACATGTTCAATATTCTGCTGTCAAACATCTCACCAAACCTCACCTGACAGTTAATAGAAAAGGAAAATAAGATCAAATAATGACATTTGTTGTCCTTTAAAACTCAGGATATTTTCTCTCTTGGTCAGAAGTTTTATTTTACCAGGAATAATCTCACTTCCATTCAGGATCTTTGTTAGAAGTGAGTCCTGATGGTGTTTGAGTGGCAGACAGATAACAGCAATTCCAACTTTTCTCTGTATTTATGATTTAATCCTTTTTTATATTATTGTGTGGATTGTCAGTCGTTTAGAAGGTGTCAATCCAACAAGTCTTTCACGAAGTACCAGCTGTTTACGATTCATTATTCCTATTGACCTTCACCTTTTGACCATGCATGTGTGTGTGTGTTTTCTAAATAGGTAAACATAAAACATTTAGGCCCTGATTAATCTTTCTCCTTGTCACATGAACCACCCAAGTATCAGCCTTCAGAACTAAAAAGCTAAAAATAGAAACTGATGAAATGTTCTAGTACATTGGCTAATTAATTAGCTTATTTTTACTTGATGGCCGGCAAAATAATCTTCTGCCATATAACCCCCGTCCTCTCATCAGTTTCTTCTTCTGGATCAAAGTCCTGGACCAGAACCATCAAGCATCTTTGATGTATCACATGTTAAAATAAACTTCTGAAAGCAGCAAATCAGCTGATGGAATCACAAATTTTCAGACTTTCACACACGTTTTAAATACAAAAGAAGTTATGACCTCTTTACAACATCAGGACAGTTCTGTAAAACTTAGAGCGGATTCTTTTGTACAAATCAACAACTCTGTCTGTCCGTCCGTCCGTCCGTCCGTCCGTAGATTGATTGATTGATTGATTGATTGATTGATTGATTGATTGATTGATTGATTGATTGATTTATTTATTTATTTATTTATTTATTTATTTATTTATTTATTTATTTATTTATTTTCCCAGACCACCAACGCAGCATAATAAGCCTTGCAGCAGCCAATCAGGCCAAAGACATGGACCTCAGTGTGGTTCGGCTCATGTTTACAGCGTTCCTCCCTGACAGCGATGGAGGTTTTTCCAGACGGCTTGAGCCCGTGGTGTCGGAGCCCATCTATGACAGCAGTGAGTTCATACAGCCAGAAACAACTCAGAATCACACCAGTTTAACCAGAAATCTAATTTGAAGGTTTTCCACCCTAAAAGCACCTTATTATACAAGTTCTTATTATGTTTCTGGTTTTACCTCCATCAGGAGGTGGATTTCATCTGTCTGACTGTCTGATGGTCAGGGGAAGAAGTGAGTAGATTTTGGGGGGGATCTGGATCACCGTCTGGATCCAGGAATGTTTTTAACATCTCAGAGTTCCCAAAAAGGTTCTACATGGTTCCAAGGAGATCCAGAAGAAAACCTCCATTACTGAATAAATGATTTCTATAAATATCTACTGAAGTAATAATGAATCAATGTGCTGAAGGTGAATCTGATCATGTTGATACAACAACACTGAGACTGTTATTGTTGGTGTAAATCACATTACGGGGGTCTGAGGTACCGGGTGGAGGTCTGAGATCCACCGGGGGATTCTCTAGTTTTAATGTTGTATTTTTAATTAATTCTTGATATAAAGTGTTTGTTTTTATGCATGCATGTATAAGTTCTTTACTCATCCAAAGTCTTTCTTTATAATTGTGTTTTCTGTTGTTTTTTTTATCTCCAAAGAATTTTTACTCAACCAATGTTTTAAATATCTCCAACGATGTTTCACATTATACTAATTGTTGCTTTGGCAGTTTCTATTTAAAGATGCTTAAAGTCTTCTCTGGTTTGTATCTCTGTTGTCCTTATAGTAACAGTTATAGTAGATAAATAAACAACATGCTGCTGCTGATGAAAATGTTAAAGGAGTTTACGCCCTCTTCAGTCATGTCACCTGGTTTCACTTCCTTCCTGTTGCTTCTTTGGTTTCAGAGCTGCAGAGTTTTCTCTGAGGACTGAAACTCTGTTCATCACTAAACCAGTCACAGAATGTCCAAGACAAGCCACATGTTTCTGTTTCATGCAGTTTCTACTTTCGCTTTTTACAAAATTTCAAAGCACGATGTAAGCTAGTAAATAGCTTTTGAAGATGCAGTTTAATATTTGTGCTGCTTGTTTATAACCTGCTTCATGTATTCAGAGGAAACAGCAGATGATTTCTCTTCTTGATGTTCAAACTTTATTTTTATTATTCTTTCTTTCCTCAGAGGCACCGAACGCCTCTAACCTGAAGATAGTGAGAATGGATCGGACTGCCGGCTGTGTGACCGGAGGAGAGGAGGTCTACCTGCTCTGTGACAAAGTCCAGAAAGGTCAGGCGGGACTTTGCCACAAAGGAACTTTTGCAGCATAAATGTACAGGAGCAATCCGTGTTACTTGTTAACCTGGAAGGTGTTGATGCAGGAAGGATAACCCTCAACATGTCATGCTGTCATACTGTCTGAGAACCAAGTTCATCCTGGTTGGATGCTGGTTACAGGGTGTTGTTGGAGGAAGTTTAGCTTCAGGCACTTCCCCTCTAATATGAAAATCCCAAAGGAGGAAGAGTCAGTCTACATTTGTTCTGTTTTCCTGCATCAAGCTTTTGTTTAGTTTGATTTGAACCTTTGCAATCCTCTAGATTCAGATACTTTATCACATTTAGAAATCTGTCCCCATAGAAAACCATTTCCCTGCAGGTGTGTGAACGTAGCACACCAGTAAATGAAACAAATGTGTGTTTGTTTGTGTGCAGATGATATTCAGGTGCGGTTTTATGAGGAGGATGACTCAGGATTGACCTGGGAAGCTCTGGGAGATTTCTCTCCTACAGATGTACACAGACAGGTCAGTGTCTCCAGTAACTTCTTAATACCTGCTGCAGTATATCTGCTGCTGCTAATAAAACACCACGCCAGGTGTCTGTTCACCACAACTGGGTAAGTATGTGTCACCTAACTGCATCAAATGTGATCCAGATTCAAGTCCACCTTCATCTTAGAAAAACATCTGGAACAGTAATTCAAGTCAGCTTCGTTTATTTCTAGAGTCCGTTCATAAGAAACTAATTTCAAAACAATAAGCAGAAGCAACAAGTCCATTTCACATCAACAGTCCACATTCAAAGTTAGTTATATACAAACAGTTCAAACAAACTGTAATATGATCAGATTCAATAAGTTCTAAAATGTTTCTGTCTAAAGAACCACCAGAACCAGAACCAGAACCAGGACGAGCGAGTCTTAAATCTAACAGTTTGTGTCTCATGGATTAAAAGTAGAAGCTGGTTCTACCTGTTCTACTTTAGAACCTCTAAGAACCAGAATCAGACCTGCAGTCTGAGAGTGTTCTGTTAGGAACATCTAGAACAATAAGATCTTTAATATCAGATGGATCCTGGTTGTTTAGATCTTTATTCTAGACCTTACAGGGAGCCAATGAAGTGATGCTAAAACAGGAGAAATATGATCTCTCCTTCTAACTCTCATCAGAACTCTGGCAGCAGTATTTTGGATCAGCTGGAGGTCTTTAACAGAACTATTAGAACATCCTGATAATAATGAATTACAGTAATAAATACATGAACTAAAGTTTCTGCATCTCTTTGTAAAGAATTTCATGAAGTCATCATTACTGAGAGTTACAGAGATACACGGTTCAACAGAATCTGGATTGTTTATTAGTCTGGTTATAGAACTAAATAGAACCCTGGAGTTGTTCCTGTTCTCCTCTATGAGGGACGAGTAATACTCAGTTCTAACTGTGTGAAGGTCTCTGGTATGTGGACAGAGTCTCTACAAGTTAAATAACATTCTTCTAACTTAGTGGAACATCATGTTTTTTATAACTTAAATTATGCAGCTCTGAATGAAACCAGAGTCTCGTCTGACTGATGACCTTTCAGAGGAGCAACATTATCTAATGAAGTTCATCTTTACCGGTAACAATAAATCATTTAAATACTTTTTATACTGCAGTACTCTCAAACAAAAATAGCTCCAAATGTGTTGTTAATCTAATTCTACAATAACAAATGACACTGCAGCAGTCTAATACTAATCTGGAAAACACAAAAATCCTTTTATTAACACTAAAGTTTACTAAATAAATGTTCAAACAAATAAATCAGACAACATCTGCCTTTCCTTTAGTTGTTTTTTTTTTTCTTTCTTCTATGATTCTCTGGTGGTACGTTTGTGTAAATTCTCCAAACATGATTAGAACAGAAGAAACTTTTTATCAAGAGACAAAAAACACTTCTAGTCTCCCTTTTTTCAGAAACTTTTTGGATTCCATCTAATCTCTAAAATTAACCCAAATTAACCAAATCGAGGGACCTGAATCTGAGTCAGAGTGAGACCTCCTACTCCCGGTGACTTGAATCTGAGTCAGAGTGAGACCTCCTACTCCCGGTGACTTGAATCTGAGTCAGAGTGAGACCTCCTACTCCCGGTTCTCTGACAGCTGCCGTGTGTAACGGAAGACATTTTGAGCTGGTGCGGTCGGTCCGGTTTGTTAGTGGAGTTCTTACTTGAGTTCTGGGTTGACGTGCTGAAGATTAGACAAAAAAGAAAACCGTTTTAACGAGGAATTAGTGAAGTTTTACCGGCGTATGTGTAACCAGACTCAAAGATAGTACAGTCCTGGATGCTAGTTAGTTAGCGTCACCTAACTGGCCTCCTCTTCTTCCTCCTCCTTCTCCTCTTCCTCTTCGACAGCCTTTCCCTTCTGTCAGACACAATGGCTTTAAAACGAATTTCTAAGGTAACTCACCGCCTTTAATCACCTTCAGATTCGAAGACCCACAGCTTGTAGCTTCCGTTAGCATGTTAGCATCAGAGCCTGGACATAAACCGCTAGTTATTTTTGCGGTTCGGTGCTGGACGGTGGAACAACACCTGCTATTTCTAGGTGTCGTGTTAACAGGTTTAAGCGGTTCTGATTGGCGGGTTTGTACAGGAATCCCCTGTACCGAAGAGTCCGGTACAAATCCAGTCTGCAGGGCCTGGAGAGGGAAGGTGGTTCTGTAGAACTCTGTGGGACTCAGAGGTCCATTCAGTGGCTGGAAGGTGTCCAGGTCCTAAGCTGCGAACTAGTCCAAACCAACATGTTCCTTCTGGTCTCCAGAGAACAGGATCCGGAAGTCTAGAACTTCATAATCAATATGCCTGCTGATCAGGTGATCAATACACCTGATCAGCAGCTCAGGGCTGGTTCCGTCTGCACTCGTGGACCCGGGATCTGTTTGTATGCACATCATGGGGTCGGATGTGTCATGTGACCACCGGAGGTTGAGTCCAGTTGGTCTCGTCTTCATCACATGAAGACTCATGTTTGTGTTTTGGCCTCAAAGGTCTGAAAACAGAACCAGACTGGATCATATCAGTGATCCTGTAGTTCCAGACCTCCTTAAGTCAGTCCCACCTGAAAGATGAGCTGCATGTGCCCGTCTTGTATGTCACGTGCACACACACACAGCCTAAAGTAAAAATAGTCTTCTGCTTACACATCGATACCAGCCTGCACTCAGTCCACGTCCCGTCAGTTTGAACTCTGGTTCTGATTGTCTCTCTGACGGATCTCCTAAACATCTGGATTTAAATCCTGTCTGAACATCATCACAGAGGACGGCGACGCTCAGTAGCAACCACAGCTTCAACACACACAGGTTCTTAAAAATCCCTCTTATTTTGGTAAAACAACCCACTTCCTGTGAGCTCCGTGCTTTTCTTTTGCTTTTTATGGTTTGGGTCAGAGGTTCTGTCCCCCTGAATGAAATGTGTTGGACTCGGCGGGCCGCTCGGGGACTTTCAGACTTTCTCTTCTGTCTGCGTGTTGCGCGCGTGTTCTTCCTGTACAGGCTCAAAACATTCCAGCTGGAATCACGAGTTCCAACATGTGGGACAGTTTGTGTCCCACATGTTGACACAAAATGTTGGGCTTCGCTGTGGAGGAGACCGATGAAACGCAGCAGCTGGACAAGTTGAATAATGTCTCATTAGACAGCTGTGGACGTCCAGTATGTCTCTCCTCTCAGACCAGCCTACTCATTTCTGATGATTCTCTTCTTTATCGATCTGTAGGAGCTAACTGACCTGTCCAGAGATCCTCCGGCTCAGTGCTCCGCTGGACCCGTCGGTGAAGACAGTAAGACACGAATTTAAACTCTTAAATCCAAAATCCAGAAATAAATGAGCTGCATTAATCCTCCTGTCTCTCTTCCAGTGTTTCACTGGCAGGCCACAATCATGGGTCCAGTAAGTATTAGCTGCAGACAGACAGACAGATGCAGACAGACAGCTGCTGACAGACAGCTGTTGACAGATGCAGACAGACAGATGCAGACAGACAGCTGTTGACAGATGCAGACAGACAGCTGTTGACAGCTGCAGACAGACAGCTGATGACAGATGCAGACAGACATCGGCTGACAGATGCAGACAGACAGCTGTTGACAGCTGCAGACAGACAGCTGATGACAGAGAGACAGCTGCAGACAGACATCGGCTGACAGATGCAGACAGACATCGGCTGACAGATGCAGACAGACAGCTGTTGACAGCTGCAGACAGACAGCTGATGACAGCTGCAGACAGACAGCTGATGACAGAGAGACAGCTGCAGACAGACAGCTGCAGACAGACATCGGCTGACAGATGCAGACAGACATCGGCTGACAGTTGCAGACAGACAGCTGTTGACAGATGCAGACAGACAGCTGCTGACAGATGCAGACAGACATCGGCTGACAGATGCAGACAGACAGCTGTTGACAGATGCAGACAGACAGATGCAGACAGACATCGGCTGACAGATGCAGACAGACAGCTGTTGACAGATGCAGACAGACAGCTGTTGACAGATGCAGACAGACAGCTGCTGACAGATGCAGACAGACAGCTGATGACAGAGAGACAGCTGCTGACAGACAGCTGCTGACAGATGCAGACAGACATCGGCTGACAGATGCAGACAGACATCGGCTGACAGATGCAGACAGACATCGGCTGACAGATGCAGACAGACAGCTGTTGACAGATGCAGACAGACAGCTGTTGACAGATGCAGACAGACAGCTGATGACAGACAGCTGATAAGAGAGACAGATGCTGACTGACTGATCAGTACGGAGATCAGACACACGATGTTCTCTTTCAGCCAATCAGATGTCAGCGTGAGTGAGATCAGCTGTTTCCTGTTTGTGTTGCAGCCTGACAGTCCGTATCAGGGAGGCGTGTTTTTCCTCACTATTCATTTTCCTACAGATTATCCCTTCAAACCACCCAAGGTCAGTAAACACTCCTCTTCTTATTAATGCTGTCTTTCTTTGTCTTTTATTCTGAAAGTTGTTTTGACGAGTCTGTTTCCTCCTTCAGGTCGCCTTCACAACCAGAATTTATCACCCAAATATTAACAGTAACGGCAGCATCTGCTTGGATATTCTGAGATCTCAGTGGTCTCCTGCATTAACGATCTCTAAAGGTAAGACGGGTCCGAACGGTCGGGGTCAGAACCCCTCGGGTCCAAACACACACAGCTTTTCACAGGAATTCATATCCGTCTCAAAAGCCCAAACAGCTGGAACAGAAGAAAAGAAGGAACTATTGATCAGTCTGACTGGATCTCACCAGATCCAGTTCAGCTCTTCAGAAACCTGTTCCTCTAAGGAGGAAGAGGAGGGTTCTCTCAGTCAGCATACAGGAAGAACCAGAACACTCTGGGACGTGGACTCTTTAGTGTTAGAAACTCTTTTAGCTTGTGTTCAGACCCGATGAAACATGTCGGTTCTGATGAAGGTCCAAAGGCCTCCACATCAGCGGTGAACCCGTCACAAACACATTTCANTAAATACATGAACTAAAGTTTCTGCATCTCTTTGTAAAGAATTTCATGAAGTCATCATTACTGAGAGTTACAGAGATACACGGTTCAACAGAATCTGGATTGTTTATTAGTCTGGTTATAGAACTAAATAGAACCCTGGAGTTGTTCCTGTTCTCCTCTATGAGGGACGAGTAATACTCAGTTCTAACTGTGTGAAGGTCTCTGGTATGTGGACAGAGTCTCTACAAGTTAAATAACATTCTTCTAACTTAGTGGAACATCATGTTCTTTATAACTTAAATTATGCAGCTCTGAATGAAACCAGAGTCTCGTCTGACTGATGACCTTTCAGAGGAGCAACATTATCTAATGAAGTTCATCTTTACCGGTAACAATAAATCATTTAAATACTTTTTATACTGCAGTACTCTCAAACAAAAATAGCTCCAAATGTGTTGTTAATCTAATTCTACAATAACAAATGACACTGCAACAGTCTAATACTAATCTGGAAAATAATCAGCTAATCAGAAATCCATTGGATCCATGTGAGTAAATGTTTATTTGGCTCTGAGCTTTAAGAAGCATCCTTTTTGTTTTCAGTTTTCATGTCTCAGTTTAATATTTTAACTGTTTTTTTGTTGGAGGTAATTTGCTGAGCCAATCTAAAGTGTTGTCTTCTGTTAACATGTTACCTTGACAACAGTTTGCCATCGTCTTCAAGACTCCAAAATATCGTGACCAGAACTTGCAGAAGCCGACATCAGTGTTTGTCCAGCTAAAGAGGAAATCTGACAATGAGACCAGTGAGCCAAAACCCTTCACCTACCACCCGCAGATCATAGGTAGGTCAGGTGACTCCGCCCTCAGATCTCAGGTAGATCAGCTGACTCCGCCCTCAGATCTCAGGTAGATCAGATGACTCTGCCCTCAGATCTCAGGTAGATCAGGTGACTCCGCCCTCAGATCTCAGGTAGGTCAGGTGACACCGCCCTCAGATCTCAGGTAGATCAGATGACTCTGCCCTCAGATCTCAGGTAGATCAGGTGACTCCGCCCTCAGACCTAAACCAGGCTGAATCATCCTGTTTATTTTCTTTTATATTTTTAGTGTGTTTTCAGACCAGAACAAGCAGGGATTTCAGTAGAGCAAGGTAACAGATAATTCAGGTGTGGTAGGTTTCGATTTTCGTTGACTTCCGGGCGAAACTGGTGACGCGGGTTACGTAATACTCTGGCGGAAATACGTGACGCGGGTCACGTGATTTGAGGCGAAAAGGCGGTCACGCAGGTGTCAGCCTGTTGCAATTAGCTTAGCCAATCAACTGTGTGATTGTTAGGTACATAGCCAGACACATTAGGCTGAGCGTCAGCGAGGCGTCAGCGAGTTTGGTCCCACATCGGTTAAGACCACAGAGGGTCAAGACCTGCGAGTCTACCTGCGCGAGTCCACCGAGCACAGTAAGCAAACCACTACACAGACACCATGTGCAAATCACACATCCCAGTCATAGTTGGGCACAGACCTCGACGCACTCTCTATAGACAGCGTAATCCGCACTGCCTCATCCAGCCCATGGCGTGTCGGGCTGCCACAGCCTCCGTTACCCTCGGCCTCTGGAACTGTCAGTCCGCAGTTAACAAAACAGAGTTCATCAGTTCTCTGCCGCACCTCTCCGATATACAGGTCCTAGCCCTGACCGAGACCTGGATCCGTCCTGACAACACAGTAACACCGGCTGCCCTCTCTTCTCATGCAGAATTCACACACACTCCTCGTCCTGCTGGGCGAGGAGGCGGTACAGGCATCCTGATTTCCAAAATGTGGAAATTTTCTTCCTTGCAAACCACTACTACCTGCTCCTCATTCGAATTTCATGCATTACGAATCTCTAAGCCCGTCGCTGCTTATGTTTTGGTTATTTACCGCCCTCCGGGAGGCAACATGGAGCAATTTATGGACGAACTGGACACAATCCTATCCGACATTCCGGATGATAACTCCCCTTTAATAGTTATGGGCGACATGAACATTCATATTGATAAAACGCAAGCTCATAACTTTCTGGCCCTGGTCCACTCCTTCAATCTCAATCTGGTCCAGACTCCCCCAACACACAGAGCTGGCAACACACTCGACCTGGTACTGACCAGAAACTGCACTGCAGGTAACGTGCAAGTCACACCGCTGCACCTCTCAGACCACTTCCTGATTAAATTCTGCATCTCCATCCCTTACGTACCTAACGCAAAAGTAAAGACTGTCTCCTACCGCAGAAACCTTCAATCTCTCACTCCCTCGCAGCTATCGGAGCATGTCTGCTCCTCCCTCCCTTCCTACTCGGTGCTCTCAACTCTGCCTGTAAATGACGCAACAGAGACGCTCTGCTCCTCACTAGCTTCTTCTCTGGACGAAGTCTGCCCTCGTGTGTCAAAGCTGGCCGCCCGGCAGCGTCCTAGTCCGTGGCTCACAGACACTCTGAGGGATCACAGAGCTGGTCTGAGAGCAGCTGAAAGGAAATGGCGCAAATCCAAAAATCTCTCTGACTTGTCCGAATACCAGCAAATGCTCTCTAGCTTCACATCCTGCTTAAAGGCTGCCAAGATAGCTTTTTATCAAAACAAAATCCAAAATGCTCCTAGCATGGGAAAACTATTCAAGACATTCAATACTCTTATCCGTCCTCCACCTGCTCAGCCACCCACCGGGCTGACTGCAGACATGTTCGCCACCTACTTCACCGACAAAATCGCCTCCATTAAAANGTCTTCAAGACTCCAAAATATCGTGACCAGAACTTGCAGAAGCCGACATCAGTGTTTGTCCAGCTAAAGAGGAAATCTGACAATGAGACCAGTGAGCCAAAACCCTTCACCTACCACCCGCAGATCATAGGTAGGTCAGGTGACTCCGCCCTCAGATCTCAGGTAGATCAGCTGACACCGCCCTCAGATCTCAGGTAGGTCAGGTGACACCGCCCTCAGATCTCAGGTAGATCAGGTGACTCCGCCCTCAGATCTCAGGTAGATCAGCTGACACCGCCCTCGGATCTCAGGTAGATCAGCTGACACCGCCCTCAGATCTCAGGTAGATCAGGTGACTCCGCCCTCAGACCTAAACCAGGCTGAATCATCCTGTTTATTTTCTTTTATATTTTTAGTGTGTTTTCTGTTTTAAAGCAGAACTAAGTAAGTTTTTTCACCTCAATAAATGTTTTCTAGAGTCCCTGTGGGGGTAAACAAGGACTTGGCGGGGTGATTCGTGGGTCCCTCCCCTCCCTCCGGGGTCTGTGTCCTGAAAGCAGCACTTGCAACTTTCAGTGGATCGGACCCGACTAATCTCCCGAGAACAAACCTGCTTTACGGCACTCACACTCACGTACATAAATACAAGCATGAAGCCCTTGCCGTTGTTAGCAACGCCACCCTTAGGAGCGCAAAGATGACAATAATACTCACCTGTCGAGACATTTTCTTGGTTTTGTTTTTCTTTCTCCTTGCAAAAGCGTTTTCTGCACGTTGTTGTTGGGGGGGCGGCGGCGGGGTGGAGGGGGTGGGGGGTGAGTGGGGGGGGCCTGCGGCGGCGGCGGGGGAACGTTACGACAGTGAGCTTTCACAGGGGACCAGTAGGGGGAGAGCGAGAGCAAAACTTACTTAGTTCTGTTTTAAAGTTCAAATATGGAACATTTTCATAAAAACAATATATTTAACAACATAAAACCTCCACAGGGTGTTTAGATGGTTGTAGAATGAAAATACAGTATTTACTTTAAAGATTATATTTGAAGTAAAATATAATAAATATTTATTCAGAGGGGAACAATGTTGGTATTTACATCTACCAGCTAATAGCTGGCAGAGCAGCAGCACCATTGCAGGTTGCTTAATATCGTACATAGTTTGTAATAGCAAGGTTGGTACTGTAGAGGGGGCGGAGTCAACAGGTGGAGAAGCTGCTTCAGAGAGCTGGGGATTTAGTTGTCCTGGAGAGGATTGGGGGTCAGAGGGGGTTAGGGTGAGGAATATTTGCGGCTTCGGAGCGCACGCGGGGGTCACGAGCCTGATGGCTGGAGGTCTTGTTCTGTTGTTGTAGCTGCAGCATCTGCACACCAGATGTTGTTTTGGTGTTCTTGTTTCATATTCCACCTTTAATTTTGTATATTTTTTTCTATAAATAAATTGGATCTAATATTTGCTGTCTGCAGGCGCTGGTACAGTTCTTTATTTAGAGCCTCATCAATCATCTGCTAACTGATTTTAAATAAGATGGGATGCTAGTGCCTCGCTAAAAGCTGATATAACTGTGTTCAGACAAAGAGGAGGTGCAGAGGAAACGACAGAAGACATTACCAAACTTCCAGGACTTCAGTGGGCATGGAGGAGGAGGAGGAGGGCTGTACCGAGGAGGAGGAGGTCCTGCTACCGGAGGAGGTCCTGGATCCACAGGGGGAGGAGGTGAACCTGAATCATGTGATTTGGTATCAGCTGGTTGAGTCTTTGTGAAAATGTTTGTGTAAGCTGATGATGTTTGCTTCGTTTTCCAGCATACTATCAGGGCTTCACCTCCTACAGCTATGGAGGAGGTGGAGGAGGTTTCTCCACAGGATACTCGGTTGGATTAGGAGGAGGAGAAAGTAGCATCAAGCATGGTGAGAAATCAAACCAGTGTCTCATGTACATATCCTAGCTGTCCAAGCGTCTGCATTCAACTTAAAAACTAACAGAAAGAAATGATCCAACTTCAGACGCAGTTAAAAAGGTTAAAGCTGCAAAAAGCTGGAAATGTTTTTAAAAATAAAAACTCTGATGTACGTTGATGTTAAAGCTTCTGACCGTGACGACAACGATGATGACATCAGTCCAGACGAGGGTTCGATGCTGAGGGCCCCGGTGGGGGCTTCTGCCCACCCTCGAGGCCTAGAGGTGGGGGAGAGGACTGAAGGAGGAGGGGTCACTGTTGATGCAGAAGCAGATAGAGGTGTGAATCATCTACTGCAAACTACAAATCTAAGAGAGATCGTTGACTCATCAGCTGCTGATTAATTTAATTAATCTCTACTTTATGTGCTGCAGCGGAGCAGCTGGTTGAGGTGACTCGCAGACAGATAGATGCTCTCTTCCGGTACTCTGCTACAGGTGATTCAGCGTACCTGCTCGCTCCACAGCGCCCCCTGATGATGGCACAGGATGAGGATGGGGATACGTCAGTGAGACTCACTACAGATCTTTACCTTTAATGCTACATTTATTAATGCTTCTCTCTTCTGTTAGTGGGCTGCATCTGGCCGTGTTACACAGCCAACAGGAAGCACTGATGAGTCTGACACAGGTGGTCTCCGCTCTGCCTGGAGAAGAGGTGCTTAACCTGAGGAACCATCTGTACCAGGTACTAAACTCTACCAAGTTGGAAATATAAACCAATAAAGTATTTCAGATAAAGCTGAGCATTTTACACAAGCAAGAAAAAAAATCTAAAAAAACAGATGTTGAAGATTCCTGGTGACAACTTGAACAATGTTTTACATTCCTCGTTTAATTAAAAAAAAATGTTCATATTACCAAACAGACATCTCAGTAGATTAAAATCTAAATCATACTGAGCAACTTCAAAGCAGAAGAAGAATTTACAGCTACAGTGTAGGACTCTGAAGTCTGCAGGACAGATTGTGGATGGTTCTTCTCATCCTGGACATAAAATCTTTCAGTCCATCAGGACCAGGACCTCCTGACACAGTAACAGTTTCTTCTTCTTTGCTACTAGCCTGTTGAATAAGGCCCAGTAGAACTCACTATATCTGTTATATAAACAATCACATGCCATCCCCCATACTGTCAAACTTACTCATTTGCACCATATAGCTTTTTGTTTGTTTGGACTGCAGGCAGGACAGTTCAGCACCTGGACTCTTCTCCTGTGGTGATGGACGCAGGATGTGGTTTAACATTGTCTTCTCTGAGAGGGACGTCATGTAGATGGGAGCAGATGTTAAACTTCTCTGTAGATGGATGGTGTTCACATGTTACTTCTTCTTCACATGATCCATCTTTAACTGGTATTTGTGGATCACATGGTGAACTGTGTTGACAGACTCATATCTGAATGTCTTCTTGAGTCCATGCAGTGATGTTCAGTAGAGAATCAGGTCTAAGATTGTGGTTTAGTCACTTTTTACTGGTATGTAAGGACAGTAAATCAGTAAAATTGTCTGTGATTGACATGTTGCACCGACACAGTTGGTCAGAGAGGGAAAAGATGAACATGGAGGAAGCTGCTTCTATGGACGAGTCAAGCGGGTCTGATCTGTATCGTTTCGAGCTGATAGTTCACCCTGCAGCAGCTTAGCAGCATCGAATGAGGCCCATCTCTTAGTGGTACATTGTTGTTAGCCAGAGCTAAAGCTACATTTAGATTAGCTTGAGTAATATCATGTGACTTTACCTGTGGCCACTGAGCCTCATTGTCCACAACAGTAAACGTGTGCTGTAGAGAGGTGTTCAAGGTATAAATCAAAGTATTCCAGCATGAAGAGAAAATCATTCAGTAATGTACAAAAAACATTTTTCACACAATCACAAACCCTAAAACTCTGATAAACACTATAAACACTTCCTGTTCAAACTACGGAGGTGTGGCTGAGGCGGAGCTTCTTTTGTACTCCACAGCAGAAAAATAATGACATCACTAAGGTCTCAGCCAATAGCAAAGCCTGATTCAAATTCAAGTACAGTGTAACGTTTTAACCTGAAGAGGGCGCTCCACTAACAGTTTTTGGTAGAAAATTAATAGTTTTATTAAAAAAAGTGCTAAAATACTAAAATAATAACCAGAAATGTAGACTAGACTATTAGACACTCATTTATAGAGTTAATCAGGTAAAAAGCTGATTTGTGGGCGAGTTGCACTTTAAGAAGGAATTTTATTTCTATCTGTTTAATTCACAAAAAAAGAAAAATCATCTTGGTCCAAATAGTTGAACTTAAAAACAAAGTGACAGAAACAGTTTTGATGAGCAGCTCTGTAACTTTGATCGTATTTCCCAGACTCCTTTGCACTTGGCAGTAATCACGCAGCAGAAGAACGCGGTGGAAGCGCTGCTGTTAGCTGGCGCTGACCCAACTCTGACAGATCGTCATGGTAACACGGTGCTTCACCTGGCAGCACAGCAGGAAGGAGGTGGCATGGTGGAGTTTTTACTGCAACACAGAGAGCTGAGAGCGCTGCTGCAGTGCTGCAACACAGCAGGTGAACACAAACACACACACACACAAGTGTGTTTTGGTATCCTTATGGGGACCGTCCATTGACTTCCATTGATTTTAGTAACTAGATTTATACCTAACCCAAACCCTTTTACTAACCTTAACCATTACTGATCTATAACTAACCCTAAGACTAACTAAAACTCTATTCACACCATACCTATAAACCTAACCCCTAACCCTAAAAAGGGGAGTCCCCCCCATGGGGACCAGGCTTCGGTCCCCACAAGAACCCTCGGACCCCAGAAAGATAGTAAAAGTCAGGAAACGGGTCCTCAGGAGGTCAGAAATACACACACACACACACACACACACAGACACACACACACACAGACACACGCACACACACACACACACACACACACACACACACACACACACACACACACACACACACACACACACACACACACACACACACCACACACACACACACACACACACACACACACACACACACACAACACTGTGTCATGTTCTGTTTGTCCACATTTACAGGTCTGTGTGCCATACACCTGGCAGTTCTGGCCAATCAGCTGTCTTGTCTCAGGGCGCTGCTGGAGGGCGGGGCTGACGTTGAGGCTCAGGAGCGCAGCTGTGGACGGACTGCCCTGCACCTCGCCACAGAGACTGACAACGTGTCACTGGCTGGCTGTCTGCTGCTGGAGGTACCTGTTGACCAATCAGAGGGAGAGATATGGAAGGCTTTAAGATTTTGTTCTCACAATGAATTATTACCTTCTGTTTACCTGGATTCTAGTAAAACGTTCCCTCCAGAAGACATTAAGTCTAAAACATCACTGACAAAATAAAAGCATCAAGTTTTATGTGAAAACAGTTGAATGAAGTTCTGTTGTTTGTATTTCTGTTAGGGAAATGCAAAGGTGGACTGCTGCACCTTTAATGGCTCCACCCCCCTCCACATTGCTGCAGGGCGGGGCTCCATCAAGCTGACAGCTCTCCTGATGGCTGCAGGTAGAGTAGACTGCTGCATCGTTAATGGAACCAAACATGAAGAGATGTCTTGATGAATTCTGTTCAGCTGTTGGAATGATTCATCAGTCGGACAGTAAAACCTGTTTCTATGAATCTGAGATGCTTTCAGGAAGAAGAGCCCGTACAGCACTACTGTTTTTATTCCACCTTGACTGGAGCTCGTCTCCTGCCGCCCACCTGTTCTCATGTTGTCCTGGTGTTTGGTTCTAACCCAAGGTCCTGACAGATGACTTCATGTTTCAGGTGCTGACCCTCAGAGAGAGAACTTTGAGCCTCTGTTCCCTTCAGAAGAGGAAGAGGAGGACTATAAAGAAGAGAGGGAAGTTGAAGATGATGAAGGTTACATCCCGGGAACTACTCCTCTCAACATGGCCTCCAGTTCTCAGGTACACCTGGAACTTCTTATTTCAATTCTAGTTCTGAAAAACAATCATGGATCATATCATTTAATTAAAAACATTTCTTATTAAATCTTTTTGAAACTGGAGAAAAGCCTTTAAGATTCAGATCTCTTACAACGTGGCTGATCAGGTCAGCAGCACGTCATTAACAGGAAACAAACAGGATGAGATGGAAGTGATTCTCCAGACATGAAGTGTTTCTTAAAGCTATAGTGCGTAACTTTTACATGTCCGTGGATGTCCGTTTCAGCCAAGCCACTATCAGAGGAGATGACACAATGCAGATTAAGCCGATCGGCTCCTCAAACATCTCACGGTATTTTTCAATATATCTCATTTTTACTTTGCATGTCAACCGGCGACATTCCCGCGCTGTCGCATGGGAAATTACGTCTTTTACATCACAACAAGAAAAATAATAAGAAATAGAACGCAGTGTCTCGTAGAGGCCGGCAGAACGTGAAGGTCGACATGGCGGAGAATCCAAATAAACAGCCGAGAGACACTTATCGGGAAGTGGATCCTACCACGAAAAAAAAATAATTCCTGGACGTTCGGCAGAGGGACTATTGGCTAAGAAGGAAAGTGACCGAAGAAGAAGGCAAACGCGAATTTGTATCGGCGTCGCTTTTCCTCGGTGGAGAGAAGAGATCGGGCTGAGAGCAGACACAGATGTTGCCTTGCAGCTGTTGGATCAGTAAGTGACTTGGTTCATAATTATGGTGTGTCGCGAGTGTTACTCTGTAGAGACGGTGTGTAGCTGAGCTGTAGATAACATATGTTATGTTCAGGGGTGCACATAAGTGGTCCGCAGGTCCGCACACACTGTCAAAATATAAAATGCGCACCAGATGAAACCCAGAGCGCCGAAGTTCCAGCTGATCAGCTGATTCTGTCTCTATCTGTGTCAGTTTGTGTCTGTCAGTTTGCCAGTGTAACGGTTTTTCAGTCAGTCAGATCAGTGCAGCTGACTGCAGGATTCTGCATCGTCTCAAAACTGAAAAAATTCACTGAATAAGACAAATAGATCATTGTGGCCCCAACAGCTGACTAATAAATTTCAACACCAAACTGTTAAATGTAGATTAAAGTGAACAATCAAACCTGTAAACAATCCAACCTGAACTCTGAAGGTTTTTTTACCAGTATTTTTATATTTTACTGGTTTCTCTTGATTTTTTCAACAATGAAATGATATTTATTGAAACAAATATAGAGCCAGGTAAAGTAAACAGACTGAATTTGAAGCTTGATTAAGACAGATACCGGTTGGAATAACAACGGCAGAGATAAAGCGGTGGCAGCTGGGCTTACGTCATATGGAAGCGCCAGCTTCATTGTTGTAATGACGCAAAAATTCCGCTAGGGGGCGACAGAAGTTACAGAAGTTACGCACTCCAGCTTTAAATAAAGTGTGTGATATAATGAGTTTAAAGGTGCAATATGGAACAATTTAATAAAAAAACAATATATTTAACACTATAAAACCTCCACGGGGTGTTTAGATGGTTGTAGAATGAAAATACAGTATTTACTTTAAAAATTATATTTTATGTAAAATATAATAAATATTTATTCTGACAGCATGACGTTGGTATTATATTTACATCTACCAGCCAATAGCTGGCAGAGCAGCAGCACCATTGTGGATTGTAATACAGTAGATCGTCTGAGGCTGGTACTGTGGAAGGGGGCGGAGTCAGCAGCTGCTTCAGAGTCCTGGAGATTTCATGATCCTTCTCAGAAGAGGAGCGACCAGAGAAGATCAAAAACCAGAGAGTTTAGGTGAAGTTACAATAGATGGACCCAAATAAAATATGTTTGGGGCATTAAGACGCACGCGTCCACACACTAGATGGTGCTGTGGTGTTCAAGTTCCATATCCAACCACTCACGGCACAGTGTTTACATGTTGAAGCTACGAGTCACCGGCTCCAATAGTCCATCACATAATAAAATCAATGTCTGTAAAACTCCCGCTGATGGTCACTCTGCATGTCCTAAAATATTTAAACCTTTTTTGGATTCATGTTTGTGATCCTCTGGTTGAGAATGATGCTGGGTGGCTAAAAGCTGTTAGCATAGCTCTGTGCCTGGATGTGGCTCAGGCTGATTTCCTCCTAAGCTCCATATCAAACAGGAAGATACTGGGTGTGCTGTTGCACAGTGGGGAGGAAACAGGAAACCATGCTCTCATAGGCTAGCTGTTAGCTAACCTGAGTCCAGTAAATTAGCATAATGAATATGAATGAGTACAGACCCAAATATAGGCGAATCTTCAAGCAGTCAGATTGCTCTAAGCTTGAAAATTAGTGTTTCCTAACATTTTTTAGATATAAAATATTTAAAATTACAGGTTAATACTTAATAAGCACAAATGCAATGTGTGTGACCCCCCCTCCAGGTGTGTGGTGTGTAGAACCCCCCTCCAGGTGTGTGGTGTGTAGAACCCCCCTCCAGGTGTGTGGTGTGTAGAACCCCCCTCCAGGTGTGTGAGGTATAGAACCCCCCTCCAGCTGTGTGGTGTGTAGAACCCCCTCCAGGTGTGTGGTGTGTAGAACCCCCCTCCAGGTGTGTGGTGTGTAGAACCCCCCTCCAGGTGTGTGGTGTGTAGAACCCCCTCCAGGTGTGTGGTGTGTAGAACCCCCTCCAGGTGTGTGGGGTGTAGAACCCCCTCCAGGTGTGTGAGGTATAGAACCCCCTCCAGCTGTGTGAGGTATAGAACCCCCTCCAGCTGTGTGGTGTGTAGAACCCCCTCCAGGTGTGTGGTGTGTAGAACCCCCCTCCAGGTGTGTGGTGTGTAGAACCCCCCCCCAGGGGTGTGGGGTGTAGAACCCCCTCCAGGTGTGTGGTGTGTAGAACCCCCTCCAGCTGTGTGGTGTGTAGAACCCCCTCCAGCTGTGTGGTGTGTAGAACCCCCTCCAGTTGTGTGAGGTATAGAACCCCCTCCAGCTGTGTGAGGTATAGAACCCCCTCCAGCTGTGTGAGGTATAGAACCCCCTCCAGCTGTGTGAGGTATAGAACCCCCTCCAGCTGTGTGGTGTGTAGAACCCCCTCCAGGTGTGTGGTGTGTAGAACCCCCTCCAGGTGTGTGGTGTGTAGAACCCCCTCCAGGTGTGTGGTGTGTAGAACCCCCTCCAGCTGTGTGGGGTGTAGAACCCCCTCCAGCTGTGTGAGGTATAGAACCGCCTCCAGCTGTGTGAGGTATAGAACCCCCTCCAGCTGTGTGAGGTATAGAACCCCCTCCAGCTGTGTGAGGTATAGAACCCCCCTCCAGCTGGGTGGTGTGTAGAACCCCCTCCAGGTGTGTGGTGTGTAGACCCCCCTCCAGGTGTGTGGTGTGTAGAACCCCCTCCAGCTGTGTGGTGTGTAGAACCCCCTCCAGCTGTGTGGTGTGTAGAACCCCCTCCAGGTGTGTGGTGTGTAGAACCCCCCTCCAGGTGTGTGGTGTGTAGAACCCCCTCCAGCTGTGTGGTGTGTAGAACCCCCTCCAGGTGTGTGAGGTATAGAACCCCCTCCAGCTGTGTGAGGTATAGAACCCCCTCCAGCTGTGTGAGGTATAGAACCCCCCTCCAGCTGTGTGAGGTATAGAACCCCCCTCCAGCTGTGTGGTGTGTAGAACCCCCTCCAGGTGTGTGGTGTGTAGAACCCCCCTCCAGGTGTGTGGTGTGTAGAACCCCCTCCAGGTGTGTGGTGTGTAGAACCCCCTCCAGGTGTGTGAGGTATAGAACCCCCTCCAGCTGTGTGAGGTATAGAACCCCCTCCAGCTGTGTGGTGTGTAGAACCCCCTCCAGGTGTGTGGTGTGTAGAACCCCCCTCCAGGTGTGTGGTGTGTAGAACCCCCTCCAGGTGTGTGGTGTGTAGAACCCCCCTCCAGGTGTGTGGTGTGTAGAACCCCCTCCAGGTGTGTGGGGTGTAGAACCCCCTCCAGGTGTGTGAGGTATAGAACCCCCTCCAGCTGTGTGAGGTATAGAACCCCCTCCAGCTGTGTGGTGTGTAGAACCCCCCTCCAGGTGTGTGGTGTGTAGAACCCCCCTCCAGGTGTGTGGTGTGTAGAACCCCCTCCAGGTGTGTGGTGTGTAGAACCCCCTCCAGCTGTGTGGTGTGTAGAACCCCCTCCAGGTGTGTGGTGTGTAGAACCCCCCTCCAGGTGTGTGGTGTGTAGAACCCCCTCCAGGTGTGTGGTGTGTAGAACCCCCTCCAGCTGTGTGGTGTGTAGAACCCCCTCCAGGTGTGTGGTGTGTAGAACCCCCCTCCCGGTGTGTGGTGTGTAGAACCCCCTCCAGGGGTGTGGGGTGTAGAACCCCCCTCCAGGTGTGTGGTGTGTAGAACCCCCTCCAGGTGTGTGGTGTGTAGAACCCCCTCCAGTTGTGTGGTGTGTAGAACCCCCTCCAGGTGTGTGGTGTGTAGAACCCCCTCCAGGTGTGTGGTGTGTGGGGGGGCGTAGTCAGTGGACCTAGAGAGCTGGATGTCTGTCTCTAAGTTGGACAGATATATGGGGTGGGGGTTAAAGGGGGGTGGCAGTTTACCTGATTAACCAGGTCATCACGTCTTTGACAGATTACTTTATAAAGACGTGATTTGTATTTGAACATAATGCAGGAGGATCTGATTGGTCAGGCTAGGTGGCAGTCAGGTTCACCACAGACAGTACCAGAGTTATAATCCTATAACTGTGTGCAGGTGTTGGATCTTCTCCATGGTAACGAGTATGAACCAAATGACCAACATCCTTCTCCCATCCCACCTCAAGGTGAGCTCCGTTTGATCCAACATGAGTCGTTGCAGCTGGTTATCACAGCCTAACCCTTTACAATGTGTTTTATGTGAAGGTGATCTGGCGAGTCTGGACGTGCAGGTAAAACAGTCAGTGTGCTGCATTCTGGAAAGTGAAGGATGCTGGGAAAATCTGGCTCACAGTCTTGGCCTTGGTATCCTCAACATGGCCTTCAGACTGAGCCCGTCCCCTGCCAAAACCCTGCTGGACAGCTATGAGGTAAGACTGTCATGTGACTTGGACGAGACGTTTAGAGTTTTTCTTTCGTTAATGAAAGGAACCAACAGTTTGTCCACATCTGTCAATCACTCCATCAGCAGCTAGTTTGTTGTCATGGATACAAGCTGGAACTGTTGGTTTGAGGCTGTGACATTCTGTACAGTTCAGAGGTTTAAACCGGACCGGATCAGAGGTTTAAACAGAACCGGATCAGAGGTTTAAACCGGACCGGATCAGAGGTTTAAACCGGACCGGATCAGAGGTTTAAACAGAACCGGATCAGAGGTTTAAACCGGACCGGATCAGAGGTTTAAACAGGACCGGATCAGAAGTTTAAACCGGACCGGATCAGAGGTTTAAACCGAACCGGATCAGAGGTTTAAACAGGACCGGATCAGAGGTTTAAACAGGACCAGATCAGAGGTTTAAACCGGACCGGATCAGAGGTTTAAACCGGACCGGATCAGAGGTTTAAACCGAACCGGATCAGAGGTTTAAACAGAACCGGATCAAGAGTTTTGAAATGGAACATCAGACTGAGGCAGATGAAGATGAAGGTGTTTCCTGTTTTGGTCACA
>SSNP01000185.1:577005-590104 GCA_006937955.1 Pachypanchax playfairii | reverse complement strand
TGTGGTGTGTAGACCCCCCCTCCAGGTGTGTGGTGTGTAGACCCCCCTCCAGGTGTGTGGTGTGTAGAACCCCCTCCAGCTGTGTGGGGTGTAGAACCCCCTCCAGTGTGTGGTGTGTAGAACCCCCCTCCAGGTGTGTGAGGTATAGAACCCCCCTCCAGGTGTGTGGTGTGTAGACCCCCCTCCAGGTGTGTGGTGTGTAGAACCCCCCTCCAGGTGTGTGGTGTGTAGAACCCCCTCCAGGTGTGTGGTGTGTAGAACCCCCCTCCAGGTGTGTGGTGTGTAGACCCCCCTCCAGGTGTGTGGTGTGTAGAACCCCCCTCCAGCTGTGTGAGGTATAGACCCCCCTCCAGCTGTGTGAGGTATAGAACCCCCCTCCAGCTGTGTGGTGTGTAGAACCCCCTCCAGGTGTGTGGTGTGTAGAACCCCCCTCCAGGTGTGTGGTGTGTAGAACCCCCTCCAGCTGTGTGGTGTGTAGAACCCCCTCCAGCTGTGTGGTGTGTAGACCCCCCTCCAGGTGTGTGAGGTATAGAACCCCCTCCAGCTGTGTGGTGTGTAGAACCCCCCTCCAGGTGTGTGGTGTGTAGAACCCCCCTCCAGGTGTGTGGGGTGTAGAACCCCCTCCAGGTGTGTGGTGTGTAGAACCCCCCTCCAGGTGTGTGGTGTGTAGACCCCCCTCCAGGTGTGTGGTGTGTAGAACCCCCCTCCAGGTGTGTGAGGTATAGAACCCCCTCCAGCTGTGTGAGGTATAGAACCCCCCTCCAGCTGTGTGAGGTATAGAACCCCCCTCCAGCTGTGTGGTGTGTAGAACCCCCCTCCAGGTGTGTGGTGTGTAGAACCCCCCCCAGGTGTGTGGTGTGTAGAACCCCCTCCAGGTGTGTGGTGTGTAGAACCCCCCTCCAGGTGTGTGAGGTATAGAACGCCCTCCAGCTGTGTGAGGTATAGAACCCCCTCCAGCTGTGTGGTGTGTAGAGCCCCCTCCAGGTGTGTGGTGTGTAGAACCCCCCTCCAGGTGTGTGGTGTGTAGAACCCCCCTCCAGGTGTGTGGTGTGTAGAACCCCCTCCAGGTGTGTGGTGTGTAGAACCCCCCTCCAGGTGTGTGGTGTGTAGAACCCCCTCCAGCTGTGTGAGGTATAGAACCCCCTCCAGCTGTGTGAGGTATAGAACCCCCTCCAGCTGTGTGAGGTATAGAACCCCCTCCAGCTGTGTGGTGTGTAGAACCCCCTCCAGGTGTGTGAGGTATAGAACCCCCTCCAGCTGTGTGAGGTATAGAACCGCCTCCAGCTGTGTGAGGTATAGAACCCCCCTCCAGCTGTGTGAGGTATAGAACCCCCCTCCAGCTGTGTGGTGTGTAGAACCCCCTCCAGCTGTGTGGTGTGTAGAACCCCCTCCAGGTGTGTGGTGTGTAGAACCCCCCTCCAGGTGTGTGGTGTGTAGAACCCCCCTCCAGGTGTGTGGTGTGTAGAACCCCCTCCAGGTGTGTGGTGTGTAGAACCCCCCTCCAGGTGTGTGGTGTGTAGAACCCCCTCCAGCTGTGTGAGGTATAGAACCCCCTCCAGCTGTGTGAGGTATAGAACCCCCTCCAGCTGTGTGAGGTATAGACCCCCCTCCAGGTGTGTGGTGTGTAGGACCCCCCTCCAGGTGTGTGGTGTGTAGAACCCCCCTCCAGGTGTGTGGTGTGTAGAACCCCCTCCAGGTGTGTGGTGTGTAGAACCCCCCTCCCGGTGTGTGGTGTGTAGAACCCCCCTCCAGGTGTGTGGTGTGTAGAACCCCCTCCAGGTGTGTGGTGTGTAGAACCCCCTCCAGCTGTGTGAGGTATAGAACCCCCTCCAGCTGTGTGAGGTATAGAACCCCCCTCCAGGTGTGTGGTGTGTAGAACCCCCTCCAGCTGTGTGGTGTGTAGAACCCCCTCCAGGTGTGTGGTGTGTAGAACCCCCCTCCAGGTGTGTGGTGTGTAGAACCCCCCCCCAGGTGTGTGGTGTGTAGAACCCCCTCCAGGTGTGTGGTGTGTAGAACCCCCCTCCAGCTGTGTGAGGTATAGAACCCCCTCCAGCTGTGTGAGGTATAGAACCCCCTCCAGCTGTGTGAGGTATAGAACCCCCTCCAGCTGTGTGAGGTATAGAACCCCCTCCAGCTGTGTGGTGTGTAGAACCCCCCTCCAGGTGTGTGGTGTGTAGAACCCCCTCCAGGTGTGTGGTGTGTAGAACCCCCTCCAGCTGTGTGGTGTGTAGAGCCCCCTCCAGGTGTGTGGTGTGTAGAACCCCCCTCCAGGTGTGTGGTGTGTAGAACCCCCCTCCAGGTGTGTGGTGTGTAGAACCCCCTCCAGCTGTGTGGTGTGTAGAACCCCCTCCAGCTGTGTGGTGTGTAGAACCCCCTCCAGGTGTGTGAGGTATAGAACCCCCTCCAGCTGTGTGAGGTATAGAACCGCCTCCAGCTGTGTGGTGTGTAGAACCCCCTCCAGGTGTGTGGTGTGTAGAACCCCCCTCCAGGTGTGTGGTGTGTAGAACCCCCTCCAGCTGTGTGAGGTATAGACCCCCCTCCAGCTGTGTGAGGTATAGAACCCCCTCCAGCTGTGTGGTGTGTAGAACCCCCTCCAGGTGTGTGGTGTGTAGAACCCCCCTCCAGGTGTGTGGTGTGTAGAACCCCCTCCAGCTGTGTGGTGTGTAGAACCCCCTCCAGCTGTGTGGTGTGTAGAACCCCCTCCAGGTGTGTGGTGTGTAGAACCCCCTCCAGGTGTGTGGTGTGTAGAACCCCCTCCAGGTGTGTGAGGTATAGAACCCCCTCCAGCTGTGTGAGGTATAGAACCCCCCTCCAGCTGTGTGAGGTATAGAACCCCCCTCCAGCTGTGTGGTGTGTAGAACCCCCTCCAGGTGTGTGGTGTGTAGAACCCCCTCCAGGTGTGTGGTGTGTAGAACCCCCTCCAGGTGTGTGAGGTATAGAACCCCCTCCAGCTGTGTGAGGTATAGAACCCCCTCCAGCTGTGTGAGGTATAGAACCCCCTCCAGCTGTGTGGTGTGTAGAACCCCCTCCAGGTGTGTGGTGTGTAGAACCCCCTCCAGGTGTGTGGTGTGTAGAACCCCCTCCAGGTGTGTGGTGTGTAGAACCCCCTCCAGGTGTGTGGTGTGTAGAACCCCCTCCAGCTGTGTGGTGTGTAGAACCCCCTCCAGGTGTGTGAGGTATAGAACCCCCTCCAGCTGTGTGAGGTATAGAACCCCCTCCAGCTGTGTGAGGTATAGAACCCCCTCCAGGTGTGTGGTGTGTAGACCCCCCTCCAGGTGTGTGGTGTGTAGAACCCCCCTCCAGGTGTGTGGTGTGTAGAACCCCCTCCAGGTGTGTGGTGTGTAGAACCCCCTCCAGGTGTGTGAGGTATAGAACCCCCTCCAGTTGTGTGGTGTGTAGAACCCCCTCCAGGTGTGTGGTGTGTAGAACCCCCTCCAGGTGTGTGGTGTGTAGAACCCCCTCCAGGTGTGTGAGGTATAGAACCCCCCTCCAGTGTGTGGTGTGTAGAACCCCCCTCCAGGTGTGTGGTGTGTAGAACCCCCTCCAGGTGTGTGGTGTGTAGAACCCCCTCCAGGTGTGTGGTGTGTAGAACCCCCCTCCAGGTGTGTGGTGTGTAGAACCCCCCTCCAGGTGTGTGAGGTATAGAACCCCCCTCCAGCTGTGTGGTGTGTAGAACCCCCTCCAGGTGTGTGGTGTGTAGAACCCCCCTCCAGGTGTGTGGTGTGTAGAACCCCCTCCAGCTGTGTGGTGTGTAGAACCCCCTCCAGGTGTGTGGTGTGTAGAACCCCCCTCCAGGTGTGTGGTGTGTAGAACCCCCCTCCAGGTGTGTGGTGTGTAGAACCCCCTCCAGCTGTGTGAGGTATAGAACCCCCTCCAGCTGTGTGAGGTATAGAACCCCCTCCAGCTGTGTGGTGTGTAGAACCCCCTCCAGGTGTGTGGTGTGTAGAACCCCCCTCCAGGTGTGTGGTGTGTGGGGGGGCGTAGTCAGTGGACCTAGAGAGCTGGATGTCTGTCTCTAAGTTGGACAGATATATGGGGTGGGGGTTAAAGGGGGGTGGCAGTTTACCTGATTAACCAGGTCATCACGTCTTTGACAGATTACTTTATAAAGACGTGATTTGTATTTGAACATAATGCAGGAGGATCTGATTGGTCAGGCTAGGTGGCAGTCAGGTTCACCACAGACAGTACCAGAGTTATAATCCTATAACTGTGTGCAGGTGTTGGATCTTCTCCATGGTAACGAGTATGAACCAAAGGACCAACATCCTTCTCCCATCCCACCTCAAGGTGAGCTCCGTCTGATCCAACATGAGTCGTTGCAGCTGGTTATCACAGCCTAACCCTTTACAATGTGTTTTATGTGAAGGTGATCTGGCGAGTCTGGATGTGCAGGTAAAACAGTCAGTGTGCTGCATTCTGGAAAGTGAAGGATGCTGGGAAAATCTGGCTCACAGTCTTGGCCTTGGTATCCTCAACATGGCCTTCAGACTGAGCCCGTCCCCTGCCAAAACCCTGCTGGACAGCTATGAGGTAAGACTGTCATGTGACTTGGACGAGACGTTTAGAGTTTTTCTTTCGTTAATGAAAGGAACCAACAGTTTGTCCACATCTGTCAATCACTCCATCAGCAGCTAGTTTGTTGTCATGGATACAAGCTGGAACTGTTGGTTTGAGGCTGTGACATTCTGTACAGTTCAGAGGTTTAAACCGGACCGGATCAGAGGTTTAAACAGAACCGGATCAGAGGTTTAAACCGGACCGGATCAGAGGTTTAAACCGGACCGGATCAGAGGTTTAAACAGAACCGGATCAGAGGTTTAAACCGGACCGGATCAGAGGTTTAAACAGGACCGGATCAGAGGTTTAAACAGGACCGGATCAGAAGTTTAAACCGGACCGGATCAGAGGTTTAAACAGGACCGGATCAGAGGTTTAAACCGGACCGGATCAGAGGTTTAAACCGAACCGGGAACCGGATCAGAGGTTTAAACCGGACCGGATCAGAGGTTTAAACAGGACCGGATCAGAGGTTTAAACCGGACCGGATCAGAGGTTTAAACCGGACCGGATCAGAGGTTTAAACAGGACCGGATCAGAGGTTTAAACCGGACCGGATCAGACCTTTAAACAGAACCGGATCAAGAGTTTTGAAATGGAACATCAGACTGAGGCAGATGAAGATGAAGGTGTTTCCTGTTTTGGTCACATGATACAGTTTGTTGTTGGTTTGCAGGTTTCAGGTGGAACCATCACAGACCTGCTGGCTGCTCTCAGGTCTGTGGGACAGTCCCGAGCTCTGAGCATCCTGGAGGAGGCGCTGTGTCACAAGCAGGAGACCAGCAGTAAGCAAACACACGTCACATCACATGACTGTGTACTAGCAGCCATCACTATGGCAACAGGTTCTCAGCCAACTGTATTTGCAGGTGCGACACCATGTGCTCCAGTTCAGGTTCTGAAGGTGGACGTTCATATCGACAACGGCGTCTGTGACAGTGGGGTGGAGCTTTCCACGGCGTAACCTTCTGATTGGTCTGTTCTTTCATCATCTTCATCCATGAATCCAGACGCCGCTCCTCCTCTTCATCGCAAATTTTTAGAACTTGGATTCTGTTCAAACGTTTTTAACTGTTTTAAAAAAAGAAGAAAAATGTTGCTACAGGATGCAGCTTCCTGTTTCCAGCTTCTGCGGCTCCACGACAGGAAACAACGTGGTCGGAGGCGTGTGGTGGTTTCTTAAAGCTGAAGACATCCTGAAGACCAGATCACTTCTAGACCAGGATGTCTACCATCCTGATGAAGCAGAGTCTCTGATCCGTGTCTGTTGCTGCTGCTGCAGAGTGAGACGTGTCCTTCAGGTCTCACCTGTCTCCTCCTCGCGGTTCATTTCAGACTGAACAGCTGGATCAGGACTCAAGGTGAGACAGACAACATACAGCTGTAAGGAGGCAGCTGATTGGTTGCTTATTTTGATGCTTCAGGTGTTTCTCAGAAAGTGATTAGTGAGTGAACATCTGGAACATTCCAAGCTGTGGTTAAACATCTGGAATCAGCTCTCATGGAAAGTTTTATATATTTTAAAACAAACAAAAAGAATTCAGTCGTAAATGAACATGGTTGTGATGAAGAGGAGGAGGAAGAAGATGATGGTTGTCACTGGAGTGTAAACATGTTACTGTCTGGACGGGGTTCTAAAGTGATGAGATGGTACAGGATCAATTCAGATCTCAGTCCAAAAGAACTGTTCTGGACTGGACTGTGTGCTCTGAGACCAGGCTCCAAACTGAAGAACCCATCAGCTGATGTACCTGGAGAACGGAACCTGATTCATTAGTGAAGAACTTAATACAGGAGCTTCCAGCTCCTCTTCACGTGCACGCTCACATGCATGTAGCTTCTACAGGCTAACGTGAAACCATTTGAGGTTCTTTTTTTAATGAACAAATCAGTCCAGAACAAAAACAACACGGGTGTAAGAGACGATGACAGGAAAACATCTGGAATAAACAGGAAAACATCTGGAATAAACAGGAAAACATCTGGAATAANCTTCCAGCTCCTCTTCACGTGCACGCTCACATGCATGTAGCTTCTACAGGCTAACGTGAAACCATTTGAGGTTCTTTTTTTAATGAACAAATCAGTCCAGAACAAAAACAACACGGGTGTAAGAGACGATGACAGGAAAACATCTGGAATAAACAGGAAAACATCTGGAATAAACAGGAAAACATCTGGAATAAACGGGAAAACATCTGGAATTACTTCATTCATAAAACGAGCTGATTATAAAAAAAGTTTCCAACTCGGGAATCGCAGGAAGTTTCAGTTGAAGTTCTGGTTCTTCTTTAATGATCCAGGACGAGTGACACCGGCTCGCTAATGTTCACAGAAGATTCTCAGCAGCTCATAAAGGATGTTTCTGTTTGGACCAGTGGTTCTAGGATGTTTCTGTTTGGACCAGTGGTTCTAGGATGTTTCTGTTTGGACCAGTGGTTCTATATTGAGGATGTTTTGGTCTGGGACTTGGTTTAGACGTAGAAACGTCTCAGACTCTCTGACCAGCAGGAGGATCTACTGAAACCAACAGAACCTCGTTCAGGCTGTTGGGTGGAGCTTCTACTGACCTTCACTCTGTCTCCAACTCTGTTTACTGTCTTTATGTTTTTATGAACTTCAGGGATCTTCAGTTTTTCTGTCTTCACAAGTCAAAGGAGGAAAAGCAGTGAGGCATTGTGGGAAATGTAGTCCAGATGTGTGAGTTGTTTGCTGTCAGTGTGGAATCCAAGTTGTTTTCGACAGATATTTATATTCTCGTCATGTACAGCTCATCTTTAACTCATTCTACTGTTTTTTAATAAAGTGGATGTTTTATACATGAAATGTTCTTTTATTTTAAACTCTTATTTCACACCCAAATAAACATTTATTATACTGGAACATCTGTAGAAACATCTGTAAGAACAGCAGCAGAGGACAGACTGACACAGACCTCCAACAACCAGCTGAAGGACCAGAGTGTCCAGTCTCGGTCTCCAGTTCCGTCCCTTGGCAACACCACGTACGAGCACTGCAAGTTCTTCTCAGGCGAAATAATGAAGGTCCAATCAGAAACCAGCACCTGAAATAATCTTTTAAATCTAACGTTTGAAAAACTAAACTAATTTTTAGAAAGTCAGATTTTCATCTTTTAAAAGTTCATTGAACAAAATATTTGAAGTCCCCAAACCCAGAAACTCCAGAAGAAAAAAATCCAAACTGGTAAAGTTGTAGGAACCTCTTAGCTGACAGGTGGAACAGTTAGAGTGATCCTGAGATTTAATGAGTTCTGACTCGACCAGTTTGGTCCATGTTTAATATTTAACACTCAAATCTGAATCTTCAACATTCAACATCTTGTTCCAGACAAGAAAATCAGTGCGAGTCTGACTGAAAACCAGCTGATCCAACCAACGGAGGATTTCTGTGGACTCTGATCCATCAGAGGAACAGCCGATGGACGAACAGCTGATGATCCATCAGAGGAACAGCCGATGGACGAACAGCTGATGATCCATCAGAGGAACAGCCGACGGACGAACAGCTGATGATCCATCAGAGGAACAGCCGACGGACGAACAGCTGATGATCCATCAGAGGAACAGCCGACGGACGAACAGCTGATGATCCATCAGAGGAACAGCTGATGGACGAACAGCTGATGATCCGCGCAGCACGTCATGCGAACAAACATCCTGAATATTTTCTCATCTCACTCAGAATTACAAATAAGAAATAAAAATGACAACAGCAATTTGTTCAACTTTATTGAGAAAACCATGACAGATTGATCAGCTGATCGATCAGCTGATTGATCAGCCACGAGAAGCTTTGTTTCTTTTTCAGTGCAAAACAGGAGAACCGTGTGTGACGAACCAACGGCTCTCGTCCAAAAAACTCAAAAACAAAAAGCTACAAACTGAAGAAACTTGACTTTTTGAAATGTGGACTGTGCTCACATGAGCCAATCACTGACATGCACCGACGAGCTTGTCCAAGTCACCTGTCAGGTGAGTCCGCAGTCACACCTGCTCCTGTTTCTAACACACACTTTGAAAGCAGAAAACAGAAACTTGAACAAACTGCAGGAGGAGGTGGGTGAGGGGGCGTGGCTCAACTCAAACAGGTAAATCCAGAACAGCGAATCACATGGCGTATTTCTGAGTCCAGTCCTGAGCCGTCTTGTTGTACCTGCAGCAGAGAGAGCGAGTAAAGAACAGGTTTCCTATTGGTTCTCTCCCACCTGTCAGACTGTGGACTCACCTGACGGGGTCTGTTTTGTAGATGCGTGCGATCTCGGGAACGAGCGGGTCGTCAGGATTCGGGTCACATAACAGAGAACAAATGGACAAAAGCACTGCAGAGAGAAAAGAGCCGTCACACACACACCTGGACTCTCAGTAAAGACTGCAGCATCAGAAATACTAAGAGTTGAGGTACCTAAAACATGTACTGTTCTATATCTGGGTCATGTAACAGAAATCACTGCTTCAAAAAAGGAACAATATTGGCAGCTGCAAAAAAGGCAATAACCAGGAAATGGAACAATGTTAACCCTCCTACTTTAGAGAACTGGATCGAAATAGTGGAGGAAATTCACAACATGGAGAAACTCACATATATTTTAAAACTGCAACTACCAAAATGTGAAAACTTGTGGGAAAAATGGTCTTCTTATAAAAACAGGCATATGAATCAAAGGTAATTTATATGCACACCTGCCACTTGGTTTAGTTAAGTTGTTATTGTAATTGTTTTATGATGTTGTTTTCTGTTTTGTTACCTGAAAATGGAAAATAAAAACTACAAGTTAAAAAAAAAAAGACTGCAGCATCAAGTGTGACGTCATGACTCCGAAGGATCCTGATTGGCTGAACATCACCTGAGAAATAAACAACCTACAGATGTCTGAGGAGAAACCATGTAGCTAACAGTGACGCCTGCTGCTCAGAGGAAGAACTGCTTTACTAGATCTTGATTCTGTTGCATGACCCAAAACGGTGGAACCATCTTGGTTCCTTCATCGTTCTCCTCCAGGACGGGTTCTACAGGTTAGTAATGTCTGTTTATCATGATGGTGAAATGAAATGTGTTTGTGACGGGTTCACCGCTGATGTGGAGGCCTTTGGACCTTCATCAGAACCGACATGTTTCATCGGGTCTGAACACAAGCTAAAAGAGTTTCTAACACTAAAGAGTCCACGTCCCAGAGTGTTCTGGTTCTTCCTGTATGCTGACTGAGAGAACCCTCCTCTTCCTCCTTAGAGGAACAGGTTTCTGAAGAGCTGAACTGGATCTGGTGAGATCCAGTCAGACTGATCAATAGTTCCTTCTTTTCTTCTGTTCCAGCTGTTTGGGCTTTTGAGACGGATATGAATTCCTGTGAAAAGCTGTGTGTGTTTGGACCCGAGGGGTTCTGACCCCGACCGTTCGGACCCGTCTTACCTTTAGAGATCGTTAATGCAGGAGACCACTGAGATCTCAGAATATCCAAGCAGATGCTGCCGTTACTGTTAATATTTGGGTGATAAATTCTGGTTGTGAAGGCGACCTGAAGGAGGAAACAGACTCGTCAAAACAACTTTCAGAATAAAAGACAAAGAAAGACAGCATTAATAAGAAGAGGAGTGTTTACTGACCTTGGGTGGTTTGAAGGGATAATCTGTAGGAAAATGAATAGTGAGGAAAAACACGCCTCCCTGATACGGACTGTCAGGCTGCAACACAAACAGGAAACAGCTGATCTCACTCACGCTGACATCTGATTGGCTGAAAGAGAACATCGTGTGTCTGATCTCCGTACTGATCAGTCAGTCAGCATCTGTCTCTCTTATCAGCTGTCTGTCATCAGCTGTCTCTCTGTCATCAGCTGTCTGTCTGCATCTGTCAACAGCTGTCTGTCTGCATCTGTCAGCCGATGTCTGTCTGCATCTGTCAGCCGATGTCTGTCTGCATCTGTCAGCCGATGTCTGTCTGCATCTGTCAGCCGATGTCTGTCTGCATCTGTCAGCAGCTGTCTGTCTGCATCTGTCAACAGCTGTCTGTCTGCATCTGTCAACAGCTGTCTGTCTGCATCTGTCAGCCGATGTCTGTCTGCATCTGTCAGCAGCTGACTGTCTGCATCTGTCAACAGCTGTCTGTCTGCATCTGTCAACAGCTGTCTGTCTGCATCTGTCAGCCGATGTCTGTCTGCATCTGTCAGCCGATGTCTGTCTGCATCTGTCAGCCGATGTCTGTCTGCATCTGTCAGCAGCTGTCTGTCTGCATCTGTCAACAGCTGTCTGTCTGCATCTGTCAACAGATGTCTGTCTGCATCTGTCAGCAGCTGTCTGTCTGCATCTGTCAACAGCTGTCTGTCAACAGCTGTCTGTCTGCATCTGTCAGCCGATGTCTGTCTGCATCTGTCAGCCGATGTCTGTCTGCATCTGTCAGCAGCTGTCTGTCTGCATCTGTCAACAGCTGTCTGTCTGCATCTGTCAGCAGCTGTCTGTCTGCATCTGTCTGTCTGTCTGCAGCTAATACTTACTGGACCCATGATTGTGGCCTGCCAGTGAAACACTGGAAGAGAGACAGGAGGATTAATGCAGCTCATTTATTTCTGGATTTTGGATTTAAGAGTTTAAATTCGTGTCTTACTGTCTTCACCGACGGGTCCAGCGGAGCACTGAGCCGGAGGATCTCTGGACAGGTCAGTTAGCTCCTACAGATCGATAAAGAAGAGAATCATCAGAAATGAGTAGGCTGGTCTGAGAGGAGAGACATACTGGACGTCCACAGCTGTCTAATGAGACATTATTCAACTTGTCCAGCTGCTGCGTTTCATTGGTCTCCTCCACAGCGAAGCCCAACATTTTGTGTCAACATGTGGGACACAAACTGTCCCACATGTTGGAACTCGTGATTCCAGCTGGAATGTTTTGAGCCTGTACAGGAAGAACACGCGCGCAACACGCAGACAGAAGAGAAAGTCTGAAAGTCCCCGAGCGGCCCGCCGAGTCCAACACATTTCATTCAGGGGGACAGAACCTCTGACCCAAACCATAAAAAGCAAAAGAAAAGCACGGAGCTCACAGGAAGTGGGTTGTTTTACCAAAATAAGAGGGATTTTTAAGAACCTGTGTGTGTTGAAGCTGTGGTTGCTACTGAGCGTCGCCGTCCTCTGTGATGATGTTCAGACAGGATTTAAATCCAGATGTTTAGGAGATCCGTCAGAGAGACAATCAGAACCAGAGTTCAAACTGACGGGACGTGGACTGAGTGCAGGCTGGTATCGATGTGTAAGCAGAAGACTATTTTTACTTTAGGCTGTGTGTGTGTGCACGTGACATACAAGACGGGCACATGCAGCTCATCTTTCAGGTGGGACTGACTTAAGGAGGTCTGGAACTACAGGATCACTGATATGATCCAGTCTGGTTCTGTTTTCAGACCTTTGAGGCCAAAACACAAACATGAGTCTTCATGTGATGAAGACGAGACCAACTGGACTCAACCTCCGGTGGTCACATGACACATCCGACCCCATGATGTGCATACAAACAGATCCCGGGTCCACGAGTGCAGACGGAACCAGCCCTGAGCTGCTGATCAGGTGTATTGATCACCTGATCAGCAGGCATATTGATTATGAAGTTCTAGACTTCCGGATCCTGTTCTCTGGAGACCAGAAGGAACATGTTGGTTTGGACTAGTTCGCAGCTTAGGACCTGGACACCTTCCAGCCACTGAATGGACCTCTGAGTCCCACAGAGTTCTACAGAACCACCTTCCCTCTCCAGGCCCTGCAGACTGGATTTGTACCGGACTCTTCGGTACAGGGGATTCCTGTACAAACCCGCCAATCAGAACCGCTTAAACCTGTTAACACGACACCTAGAAATAGCAGGTGTTGTTCCACCGTCCAGCACCGAACCGCAAAAATAACTAGCGGTTTATGTCCAGGCTCTGATGCTAACATGCTAACGGAAGCTACAAGCTGTGGGTCTTCGAATCTGAAGGTGATTAAAGGCGGTGAGTTACCTTAGAAATTCGTTTTAAAGCCATTGTGTCTGACAGAAGGGAAAGGCTGTCGAAGAGGAAGAGGAGAAGGAGGAGGAAGAAGAGGAGGCCAGTTAGGTGACGCTAACTAACTAGCATCCAGGACTGTACTATCTTTGAGTCTGGTTACACATACGCCGGTAAAACTTCACTAATTCCTCGTTAAAACGGTTTTCTTTTTTGTCTAATCTTCAGCACGTCAACCCAGAACTCAAGTAAGAACTCCACTAACAAACCGGACCGACCGCACCAGCTCAAAATGTCTTCCGTTACACACGGCAGCTGTCAGAGAACCGGGAGTAGGAGGTCTCACTCTGACTCAGATTCAAGTCACCGGGAGTAGGAGGTCTCACTCTGACTCAGATTCAAGTCACCGGGAGTAGGAGGTCTCACTCTGACTCAGATTCAAGTCACCGGGAGTAGGAGGTCTCACTCTGACTCAGATTCAGGTCCCTCGATTTGGTTAATTTGGGTTAATTTTAGAGATTAGATGGAATCCAAAAAGTTTCTGAAAAAAGGG
>SSNP01000185.1:537322-557322 GCA_006937955.1 Pachypanchax playfairii | reverse complement strand
TTCTGATCCGTTTTATCTGATCTGGTTTAATTTGATCTGGATGTGACACCTGAAGCAACAAACCAAGTGGTTCATTGAAGTATTATTATTTAACTCAGTAACTCCTGTATTCTTTATGTTAGAACTTATAACTGGGTTATACTGGGTTATAATTGGTTAATGAAAAGCAGCTCGTTAACGTGTGTCAGTGTGTTTTATAGACCTCGGTGTTCGTACCTGTCTCCTGTCCGTCGCTGCATCTCCTTCCTTGAATTTCTTCTGACACTCTGATAATGTTTATCTGTTCTGTTATTGTTGTTATATTACTAACATGTTATTCTGTGATGCTGCGGTCACGCTGCTGTCCTGATGCGGTCACGCTGCTGTCTAGCTGCAGTCCTGATGCGGTCACGCTGCTGTCCTGATGCGGTCACGCTGCTGTCTAGCTGCAGTCCTGATGCGGTCACGCTGCGGTCCTGATGCGGTCACGCTGCGGTCCTGATGCGGTCAAGCTGCCGTCACGCTGCGGTCAAGCTGCCGTCACGCTGCGGTCAAGCTGCCATCACGCTACGCTGCCGTCACGCTGCGGTCAAGCTGCCATCACTCTACGCTGCCATCACGCTACGCTGCCGTCACGCTACGCTGCCGTCACGCTACAAAACAGCTGATCTTGACACCATCTCATGACACCTGACGGTTGAGACTGCTGCATTTTCATAATGGGATTTCTGTAAAAAAACAAATCCAAGAATGAGATTTTTATTTATCAGAGATTATTGAGATTCACCTGTAAAAGATGATTCTTTCAGTTACTTCTTCATCATCTAGATTTCTGCTGGTTAACAGTTTTCACCAGCGTCACTCTCATTGTACTGAAGTAAAACTCTAACGCAGACAGTTTTAAGCAACAT
Source organism: Pachypanchax playfairii (assembly GCA_006937955.1). Classification (NCBI taxonomy): domain Eukaryota; kingdom Metazoa; phylum Chordata; class Actinopteri; order Cyprinodontiformes; family Aplocheilidae; genus Pachypanchax; species Pachypanchax playfairii. The sequence goes on along the minus strand of SSNP01000185.1, from coordinate 556,432 downwards.
GATTGGTTTATAGACCTGTCAGTCATCTGGCACCAGCTGGTAAACCACCAAACAGATCATTTCAAGAGAAGAAACATCTGTCTCCAACTAATTTAGCTATTTTTTAGCCAGTCATTGTTTTATTTTTCATGGGACTGGATTTTGTTTTTAAATGTATTTTTATGAGTAAAATAATTTCTAAACATCTGGATGAAGTTTTCAGGTCAGAAATGGTTCAAAGAAAAGTGAGTAGATTTTGGGGGGGATCTGGATCACCGTCTGGATCCAGGAATGTTTTTAACATCTCAGAGTTCCCAAAAAGGTTCTACATGGTTCCAAGGAGATCCAGAAGAAAACCTCCATTACTGAATAAATGATTTCTATAAATATCTACTGAAGTAATAATGAATCAATGTGCTGAAGGTGAATCTGATCATGTTGATACAACAACACTGAGACTGTTATTGTTGGTGTAAATCACATTACGGGGGTCTGAGGTACCGGGTGGAGGTCTGAGATCCACCGGATTCTCGGGATTCTCTAGTTTTTACTCTATTTTTGGATTTACAGAATATTTTTTTGGTTTTTGCTTCCTGCAGAGTTTTAACTAATGAACTGAGACAAGTTCAGTCATGTTGGAGTGAAAATGAGATCACACAGTCCATCCAGTGATGATGAAGCAACACCACGGGCTCAAAGTTGAACTCGTTTTAGCTGCGTGTCATTAACTGATGATGTTTTTGTTGATTTCATTATGGGTTGTATGTCAACAGTTACTAACAGCAGAAGTTTGGTGCTTTAATTCCAGGTCAGACTGATAGAAAGATAAAAGTTCTTCAACAGCTGGACGGAAACATCAGAGCAGGAACTCCAGCTTTGAGTTGCTGTTTAGTGAAAACGTTGTTGTGTTTGTGTTTCAGTGGTGTGGGTTTAGCCCGAGCTCACTTTGAGAAGCAGCCTCCGTCCAACCTGAGGAAGTCCAACTTCTTCCACTTTGTTCTGGCGCTGTACGACCGGCAGGGTCAGCCCGTCGAGATCGAGAGGACATCCTATGTGGACTTTGTGGAGAAAGACAAGGTAACTGAGCTCATCTATAAACATGTTTCTGCAAATATCTCAATAATGTGTAAATTCTACTTTTACTAAATGATGAAATGGTTCAGGTTTGAAGTCTGTCTGGAGTTCTGCTCCATCCAGCTGCTGGCGCCGTCAATCAGCTGATCCTGAGGGTTCTGAAAACAAGCACAAGTAAAGGAACATGGTGCTTTTGTTCCTGCAGTGTTACAGGGGACTGATGTCCACCATGTCCTGATGTCCACGATGGACAGAACTCTTCAGGGTGTTTCTGAAAACGCATGAATGATGTTTGTTTATTAGTTTGTATGAGCCTTGGTTCTGTATGGGCCTTGGTTCTGTATGGGCCTTGGTTCTGTATGGGCCTTGGTTCTGTATGGGCCTTGGTTCTGTATGGGCCTTGGTTCTGTATGGGCCTTGGTTCTGTATGGGCCTTGGTTCTGTATGGGCCTTGGTTCTGTATGGGCCTTGGTTCTGTATGAGCCTTGGTTCTGTATGAGCCTTGGTTCTGTATGGGCCTTGGTTCTGTATGGGCCTTGGTTCTGTATGAGTCTTGGTTCTGTATGAGCCTTGGTTCTGTATGAGCCTTGGTTCTGTATGGGCCTTGGTTCTGTATGGGCCTTGGTTCTGTATGAGCCTTGGTTCTGTATGGGCCTTGGTTCTGTATGGGCCGTGGTTCTGTATGGGCCTTGGTTCTGTATGGGCCGTGGTTCTGTATGGGCCTTGGTTCTGTATGGGCCTTGGTTCTGTATGAGCCGTGGTTCTGTATGAGCCTTGGTTCTGTATGAGCCTTGGTTCTGTATGGGCCTTGGTTCTGTATGAGCCTTGGTTCTGTATGAGCCTTGGTTCTGTATGGGCCTTGGTTCTGTATGGGTCTTGGTTCTGTATGGGCCTTGGTTCTGTATGGGCCTTGGTTCTGTATGAGTCTTGGTTCTGTATGGGCCTTGGTTCTGTATGAGCCGTGGTTCTGTATGAGCCTTGGTTCTGTATGAGCCTTGGTTCTGTATGGGCCTTGGTTCTGTATGGGCCTTGGTTCTGTATGGGCCTTGGTTCTGTATGGGCCGTGGTTCTGTATGGGCCGTGGTTCTGTATGGGCCTTGGTTCTGTATGGGCCGTGGTTCTGTATGGGCCTTGGTTCTGTATGGGCCTTGGTTCTGTATGGGCCTTGGTTCTGTATGGGCCTTGGTTCTGTATGGGCCTTGGTTCTGTATGAGTCTTGGTTCTGTATGGGCCTTGGTTCTGTATGGGCCGTGGTTCTGTATGGGCCTTGGTTCTGTATGGGCCTTGGTTCTGTATGAGCCTTGGTTCTGTATGGGCCTTGGTTCTGTATGAGTCTTGGTTCTGTATGGGCCTTGGTTCTGCATGGGCCGTGGTTCTGCATGGGCCTTGGTTCTGTATGAGCCTTGGTTCTGTATGGGCCTTGGTTCTGTATGAGCCTTGGTTCTGTATGAGCCTTGGTTCTGTATGAGCCTTGGTTCTGTATGAGCCTTGGTTCTGTATGAGCCTTGGTTCTGTATGGGCCTTGGTTCTGCATGGGCCGTGGTTCTGCATGGGCCTTGGTTCTGTATGGGCCTTGGTTCTGTATGAGCCGTGGTTCTGTATGGGCCTTGGTTCTGTATGGGCCGTGGTTCTGTATGGGCCTTGGTTCTGTATGGGCCTTGGTTCTGTATGAGCCTTGGTTCTGTATGGGCCTTGGTTCTGTATGAGTCTTGGTTCTGTATGAGCCTTGGTTCTGTATGAGCCTTGGTTCTGTATGGGCCTTGGTTCTGTATGGTCCTTGGTTCTGTATGGGCCTTGGTTCTGCATGGGCCGTGGTTCTGCATGGGCCGTGGTTCTGTATGGGCCGTGGTTCTGTATGAGCCTTGGTTCTGTATGGGCCTTGGTTCTGTATGAGCCTTGGTTCTGTATGAGCCTTGGTTCTGTATGGGCCTTGGTTCTGTATGGGCCTTGGTTCTGTATGGGCCTTGGTTCTGTATGAGCCTTGGTTCTGTATGGGCCTTGGTTCTGTATGGGCCTTGGTTCTGTATGGGCCTTGGTTCTGTATGGGCCTTGGTTCTGTATGAGCCTTGGTTCTGTATGGGCCTTGGTTCTGTATGAGCCGTGGTTCTGTATGAGCCTTGGTTCTGTATGGGCCTTGGTTCTGTATGGGCCTTGGTTCTGTATGAGTCTTGGTTCTGTATGTATGGGCCTTGGTTCTGTATGGGCCTTGGTTCTGTATGGGCCTTGGTTCTGTATGAGCCGTGGTTCTGTATGGGCCTTGGTTCTGTATGGGCCTTGGTTCTGTATGGGCCTTGGTTCTGTATGGGCCTTGGTTCTGTATGGGCCATGGTTCTGTATGGGCCTTGGTTCTGTGCGGTTGGGGTATGTGATGGAACCAGAACCACATTGTGGTGGTTTGACAGCTGAGTCATCTGCAGGATGTTCCTGGTCCAAAGAATGAGAACGTGGTGGACCGATGACATGGAAGGAAGTGGTTTGGGTCCATGTTCATGGTTCAGGTAGCCTGATGCTTTGAACAAGGTTCTTCTGGAAAACCTTGAGTCTTCCCATTGACCTGGACCAGATGTCCCTGTCTCATCAGGATAAGACAGAAACCAGCTCCATGATAAGACAGAAACCAGGTCCACGTGGACCAGATGTCCCTGTCTCATCAGGATAAGACAGAAACCAGGTCCACGTGGACCAGATGTCCCTGTCTCATCAGGATAAGACAGAAACCAGGTCCACGTGGACCTGCTCTGTTTGTAATAATTGTCCCACTAATAACACTGATGGGAATCTGATGAGTTGTAACAACATCCGGTTTGGGGGTGTTTGTTCTTTGATCAGCTGCCAGCTGGCATCCGTCCTCCGCCCACTCACTCACCTCACCTCTGCTTTGACCTCTAGTCTCTCGCCCCGACACACTGGGACTGAGCCAACACTGCCAGGCACAGTTGGCATCGAAGGACTGAACAACGTGGGCTCAGATGGGGGACAGGAGAGAAATAAAATGGGGAATAAATGAAGGAAGGACAGTGGAGGAAGGTCAGAAGGACTGAATGTATAAAAACAATGTGATAAAGAGAGAATGATACAGATTTATTTTGAGTAAAATGTCTCTTTGAAACAGATATTTTACCATTTGATGGAAGTATGAACTGATTTTAAATCTGAAGGAGTTGAAACAGAGACAGTAAAAGACCTGAAAGGTCTGAAACAACTGAAGGAACTTATCAACATGACTGGAACATTAGAGAGAGGCAGAACCCCCCCGATGGACAGAGGTTCACCCCACTGAGACAAACTGGGTTTGAAAACTGCCAAACGATTAAAAATCATAAAGACTTTGAAGGTCCCACTAACTAGTTTGATTTATAGCATAAAAATTCAGAGAATCGGGAGGAATCTTGTGAGGAAGGGATAAGGTCAAAGGTCAAACTGGATGCTGGTGATTTGTAGGCTCTATGCTGCATTAAAAGAGGTTTTATAGTAACATCAGGTCCCATCTAGACGACGTCCCCCTCCCACATCCTGCGTCCATCACTACAGCTTCACAGGACAAGAGTCCAGGTGCTGAACTGTCCTGCCTGCAGTCCAGATGTTGTACGATGGTGAACATCAGCCTGTTCCAACTTTCTGTTCAAACTCAAAATGAGCTCATATTTTCTATAAAATGATAAACTGAGTTTCACCATCTGACGTGTTGTTTATGTTCCATTAGGAATAAAATGAGTTTATAGATAATTACATCTTGTTTTATTTATATTTTACAAAACATCCAGAGTCTTTGGGGGTTGTTTTAACAAAATATACAGAAACTCATAATCAGTTCTTTCTCTCTGTCTTTAGGTAAAAGCGGACTTCCAGACCGTGAAGCGGTCCAGCAGCTTTAGAAGGTTGTAAGTTGTTTACAGAATGTTTCATGTTTATGTTGCAGGAATACAACGGAGAGAAAACCAACAACGGGATCCACTATCGACTACAACTCCTCTACAGCAACGGTAAGACCAGCAGATTCACTCTGGTCAGTCCAGGTTCAGGTCAGGGTTCAGGTCTGGGTTCAGGTCAGGGTTCTGTTGGGTCTGGGTTCAGGTCTGGGTTCAGGTCAGGGTTCTGTTGGGTCTGGATTCAGGTCAGGGTTCTGTTGGGTCTGGGTTCAGGTCAGGGTTCTGTTGGGTCTGGGTTCAGGTCAGGGTTCTGTTGGGTCTGGGTTCAGGTCAGGGTTCTGTTGGGTCTGGGTTCAGGTCAGGGTTCTGTTTGGAACGGGTTTGGGTCATGGTTCTGATTGGTTGGGGTTTAGGTCATGGTTTTGTTTGGACTGAGTTCGGGTCCTGGTTCTGTTTTGACCGGGTTTAGCTCATGGTTCTGTTTGGACCGGGTTTAGCTCATGGTCTTGTTTGGTCCGGGTTTGGGTCATTGTTCTGTTTGGACCGGGTTTGGGTCATGGTTCTGTTTGGACCGGGTTTGGGTCATGGTTCTGATCGGTCGGGGTTTAGGTCATGGTTCTGATTGGTCGGGGTTTGGGTCATGGTTCTGTTTGGACCGGGTTCAGGTCAGGGTTCTGTTTGGACCGGGTTTAGCTCATGGTCTTGTTTGGTCCGGGTTTGGGTCATTGTTCTGTTTGGTCCGGGTTTAGGTCATGGTTCTGTTTGGACCGGGTTTAGGTCATGGTTCTGATTGGACCGGGTTTAGGTCATGGTTCTGATTGGTCGGGGTTTGGGTCATGGTTCTGTTTGGACCGGGTTCAGGTCAGGGTTCTGTTGAGTCTGGGTTCAGGTCAGGGTTCTGTTGGGTCTGAGTTCAGGTCAGGGTTCTGTTTGGACCGGGTTCAGGTCATGTTTCTGTTTGGACTGGGTTTAGGTCATGGTTCTGATCGGTCGGGGTTTGGGCCATGGTTCTGTTTGGACCGGGTTTGGGTCATGGTTCTGTTTGGACCGGGTTCGGGTCATGGTTCTGATTGGACTGGGTTCGGGTCATGGTTCTGTTTGGACCGGGTTTGGGTCATGGTTCTGTTTGGACCGGGTTTGGGTCATGGTTCTGTTTGGACTGGGTTTGGGTCATGGTTCTGATCGGTCGGGGTTTGGGCCATGGTTCTGTTTGGACCGGGTTTGGGTTATGGTTATGATTGGACCGGGTTCGGGTCATGGTTCTGTTTGGACCGGGTTTGGGTTATGGTTATGTTTGGACCGGGTTCAGGTCATGGTTCTGTTTGTTCGGGGTTTAGGTCATGGTTCTGTTTGGACCGAGTTTGGGTCATGGTTCTGTTTGGACCGGGTTTGGGTCATGTTTCTGTTTGGACTGGGTTTAGGTCATGGTTCTGATCGGTCGGGGTTTGGGCCATGGTTCTGTTTGGACCGGGTTTGGGTCATGGTTCTGTTTGGACCGGGTTCGGGTCATGGTTCTGTTTGGACCGGGTTCGGGTCATGGTTCTGTTTGGACCCGGTTCGGGTCATGGTTCTGATTGGACTGGGTTCGGGTCATGGTTCTGATTGGACTGGGTTCGGGTCATGGTTCTGTTTGGACTGGGTTCGGGTCATGGTTCTGATTGGACCGGGTTCGGGTCATGGTTCTGTTTGGACCCGGTTCGGGTCATGGTTCTGATTGGACCGGGTTCGGGTCATGGTTCTGTTTGGACCGGGTTCGGGTCATGGTTCTGTTTGTTCGGGGTTTAGGTCATGGTTCTGTTTGGACCGAGTTTGGGTCATGGTTCTGTTTGGACCGGGTTCGGGTCATGGTTCTGATTGGTCGGGGTTCGGGTCATGGTTCTGTTTGGACCGGGTTCGGGTCATGGTTCTGTTTGGACCGGGTTTGGGTCATGGTTCTGTTTGGACTGGGTTTGGGTCATGGTTCTGATCGGTCGGGGTTTGGGCCATGGTTCTGTTTGGACCGGGTTCGGGTCATGGTTCTGTTTGGACTGGGTTCGGGTCATGGTTCTGATTGGACTGGGTTCGGGTCATGGTTCTGTTTGGACTGGGTTCGGGTCATGGTTCTGATTGGATCGGGTTTGGCAGACTCAGGTGTTGGTGAGGAAACGAGCTGATGAAGCAGCCTGTAAAACGCTGCAGCATCCAGGACGATTAGCGCCGCTGCGCCGCTAACAGGTGTTCCCGCCGTCTCCTTTCTCCACCCCATGTTGTGTTTGTGTCACATTTACGCCCGGATGCATCGCTAATAAAAGACACGCAGTCCTGATTGATATTTAATTTGTTGGAGAAGGAGGATTCGTTGTTCTGTTGGAGGAAGACGGCGGCGGGGGGCAGAGAGGCACTCGGCAGTTAAAGGCGAACCGCCCTATAAATAATAAACAGCTCTGCTGCTAATGTTTGTGTTTGCAGTGGGTGGAGATGACACGCGCCTCGGCTAACACCAACACACAGCCGGGACATAAATAACATCACTATTTATTCACATTATCGGGAGTCACTTCTTTTGTTTAGGGGTTTCATACTGAGATGGAATTAGCATAACAAGCTAATGCATGTATTCATGGTGTTTGACTGTGTCTATCTCATTAGTGGGACTTTCTGTGGCTTCTTGTGTCTTTCAGGCATCAGGACAGAACAGGACCTTTACGTCCGGCTGATTGACTCCATGACCAAACAGGTGAGACAAAACCTGACACCATTTTTCTCAGGTAAATGGCGTGTACTTGTATAGCGCTTTTCTCAGGTCCTACGACCCCCAAACAGTCCATCATTCACACACACTCACACGTTGTAGCCACAGCTGTCCTGGAACTAGCGCCGCCGGACCCGCCGACCACCACCAGACAGGTAAAGTTGGTTAAGTGTCTTGCACAAGGACACAACGGACAGGCGATCTTTTTCTCTGGGCAGAGCAGGGATTCTGATCCGTTTGCCAGACGACCCGCTCTACCGCCTGAGCCACGGCCGCCCCATTTTTCACAGGTGTCACACCATGATACAGAGCTGGACACGCGGTGTCTGGAGACACGTTTCAGAGTCTTTCATGTTTTACGTGTTGAGAACAGGAAGTAGGAATTCCAGCTGTGTTTGACTGAAATAAAAACAGGAGAAAGATTTCCAGCATTTAGACAGTTTCAACCCTAATCCTTTACTTCTTAAACACAGAAAATACATGAACAAGCATCTACCTAACAAACTAACTAAAGTTAAAGACTATAACTTTTATCTGGTTCCTCTAACTTTACTCTGCCTTCTTTATTAATTTGACATTTCTGAGAGGCCACGTTGTCTGGTTTGGAAACACTGAGGAAGGGACAGGAGACACTGTGAGAGGGAAGAGAACATGTTGAGGTTCTTGGGGACAGACGAGGATGAACAGGATTAGGAATAAGTCCATCGGAGGGACGACACATGTTAGATGTTTTGGAGACAGAGAGACCAGACTGAGATGGGAAAAGGATGCTGAGGCGGGAACTACCAGGCAGGAGGTCTAGAGGAAGACCAAGAGGAGACATATGGATGTAGTGAAGGAGGACATGAGATTGGTTGGTATGAGAGAAGAAGATGCAGATGGAGACAGAGGACAGGTGGAGACAGAGGACTTGCTGTGGAGACTCCTGAAGGAGCAGCTGGAAGGAGAAGAAGATTAAACAGCTGAGAATCAAGTTTTATCAACCAGTGAATGAATTCCACATGAAGAAAATAAATTATATTTATAAAATAAAAGTGTGAAGTTCCAGAAAGTCTGAGTGGAAACAGATGTTCTTCAGTGAACATCTGTTCACAGATACACCGAAAACTGTAAAACTCAAGAGTTTAAACACGACGTGAGTTTGAAATCACACAAACTTTAGACTCATTCTGATTCACTGGGAACTAAATATACAACTAAAAACTGATTTTACATTTAACAAATTAACGGGTTTCAAAAATTTCATTTCCTCTCGTGTGATTCAGAATTAAAAAATCTGCTGCTCAGTTCTAAACACGGATCAGTCCAGCACGAAGACCTGGATTTAGTCCTCCACCTCCTCCACCTCCTCCTCCTCCTCCACCTCCTCCTCCTCTACCTCCACCTCCTGCACCTCCACCTCCTCCTCTTTCTCCTCAACCTCCTCCTCCTCCTCCACCTCTTCCTCCACCTCCTCCTCCACCTCCTGCTCCTCCTCCTCCTCCTCCTCCTCCACCTCTTCCTCCACCTCCTCCTCCACCTCTTCCTGCTCCTCCTCCACCTCCTCCTGCTCCTCCTCCCCCAAGAAGCTGAACAAGAGAGACAAAGGAGGACCCTAAAATAATCCCGTAACTAAACAAAAGAAATAAAATCAGACTCAACAGAAAGAACAGATTTAACTTCCTGCTTCCTGTTTAGTGACAGTTAAATCCTCCAACTGATGAGTGTTTGTGTGAAACTAACAACAAGCTGCACCAGTCAACTTTTTATAAATACTGTGAGATCTGCAGGCAGAGCCACAGCATCGAGCTTTAAGTGAAGGTGACATTAGCTCTCTGTGTGCTAAGTTCATGTTAGCTAACTTACTATACCACGTTCTTTTCTCTAATATTCATGATTCATTCACAAGCAGAAGTACAACTCAAACTTCTCAGTTAAAAAACAAAACTGGTTAAAATAAATTAAAACAAAATGTAAATACCATCGTGACAACCATACCTTTATTTGACCTTTGTTTAACCTTTGTTTGACCTTTGTTTAACCTTCGTTTGACCTTTGTTTAACCTTCGTTTGACCTTTGTTTGACCTTCGTTTGACCTTTGTTTGACCTTCGTTTGACCATTGGGTGACAGCTCAAACTGAACCATATTAACCAGACAAACAACTAATTAAATTCAGCATTTTGGCTCCTGCTGGCTTTGAATCCAACAAGTTTCAGCTCGACAATATGAAACACAAACACACAGCTCAGGCTAATATTTACATCCGACTTGATAAAATCTGCTCTGAGATCAGCTTCTTTGGCCTGTCATGGCAACTAGTTTTATCACTAAACATTTGTATGACGCACATTACCTCTGTTAAACCCTCAGACACACACACACACACACACACACACACTGTCGGCATGTTGTCGATCGATGTACCAAGCGGTTCTCTAACTCAGCTTGAGCCGATCAATAGGCTCTAATGCGGCGCAGCGACGACACACTGGAGACGATAATCCTGACACCTCCTCCTCTGTGACACACACACTCTGCTCCCAGCGTCACCTCCTTCATGACGCCTCAGTCGGACCTGACAGACGGGTCAGCTGATCGATGAGGCCCCGCTGACTGCCTGTCAGCAGCATCCGAGGGGTTTTCAGGAGCCGCATGACGTGCAGGGTGGTCTCTGGGTGGGGTGGTCTCTGCTGGTTCCACAACAACAACATAAACATCCCTTTCAAGACACACAAAGTGTTTTACCGTGAATCCATAATTCATTCACACTCTGGAGGTGTGAAACTACGTGGCTGACAGAGGTCCGCCGCCATCATTCAGATGAGTGAGGGGTGAAGTGTCAGGCCCAAGGACACAATGGCAGTGACCAGGATGAAGCTGGGTTCGACTGGCTCCTCCCCCTGAGCCACTGCGGTCCCAGATTACAAAAACGCGCTTCCGAAACGGACAATAATGTTTCACAATTGTTTTCTTCCAAAAACATTCCAAACATTTCCAAAACGACTTTATTTTTTAAAGAGTCTCTTCCATTAAAAACAGTTTTTCTGAGGTTTCTGTTGAATATTTTAGCTCCACAGGTGTTCTTACCTTCATAGTGGGTGAAAACAGGTCAACAACTTCTCTTTCAGTTTTAATCTCTCAAACTACGCAGGTGGTGATAAAACCCGAGTTCTCCTGAGTTCTAACAGCCTGTATCTGTTTCATCACAACTCCTTTGTTCGTTAGTATTCATCAGCTCACGTAGTTGAAACCACGCCTAGCATGCTGCTAGCTAAAAGCTGTTAGCATAACGCCTAGCATGCTGCTGGCTTAAAGCTGTTAGCATAAGATGTAGCAAACAGGAAGAGAGAACATCTGATGTTGCCATGTGCAGCGGGACAGGAAACAGTATACCTTGCTCTCATAGGCTAGTTTGTTAGCCAATCAGAGTCCAGTAAATTTGAATAATGAATATGAACGAGTTACTGCCCGAAGCCTGGTGGAAGGAGCCGAATCTTGACGCAAATAGATTGAAAGGTCTGTTAATCAGTGTTTCCTGATGTCTTTTAGATATAAAATGTTTCATATTACTGGTTAATACTTAAGAAATAACCACAAAGTCCTATAATTTGTATGAAGTGGCCTCTTTAAAAACATCCAACTTACCAGTTTAGATTTTAACTGTCATCATTTGGTGAAAGTCTGAAATTTTGGGGCTTTTGAAAAAAATCTTAAATAAACTTTATAAGAAAATCTCCCTATTGAATTATGTCTGTATGTATTTTTTCAAATCGTAACAAGTACCTAATTTCTTTAGGTTGGTGGAGCCTGGGTGAAGCATGGCTGACTGTGAACCAGAGGGTTGTCGGTACAATTCCTGGACTCTGCTGTTCACTTTTGTCAAACATCCTGAACATAAATGTTCCTGTCAAAAAAAAACACTTCATATTACTGTGCAAAGTGACAAATGCATGTTTTATATGAAAACGCCTCCATGTTTTAAAAGATGTTTTAAGGCTTCACCTTCAAAACATTTACCAGTGATACACAGAACCCGGTCCTCACAAAGATAGAATTAAATAACACCTGCAGAACGTTTACTTGCAAACAAGCATGAAGGTGGACACGCCATTACACACTCATGACAGGAATGACAATATATAGATCCTGAGCACCAAATCTACAGTACTGTGTGTGTGTGTGTGTGTGTGTGTGTGTGTGTGTGTGTGTAAAACACTGTGTGTGTGTGTGTGTGTGTTAATAAAGCAATCCACATCCCTCCTAATCAAACGAGCATTTTAATCCAAGAGAACAGAGACAGGATCAATAACACAAGAGTGGTCGTTATCCTTAAAGTATTGTCCCCCCCGGGGGGGGGAGGGGGTGTGTGTGTGGGCAGAGTGGAGGTGTGTTTTGGCTATAAAGGTAGATGATGTCGTTGTAGGCCATTGCAGGAACAACGGGGAACGGGGTGGAGAACACACACACACTAACTGATTTACATGTTTCATGATCTTAACATGACAACTAACCCCCTTCAGTCCAAACCGGATTAAGACCTGAACCATAAGACTAGGATCTTAATTTTTGCTCTTAAGTCCTTCTAAAATAAAAGTCCTCATGATGATTCAGATGAACCAAGGTCCTCATATGTAGGTATAAACTGGTATTCACACACACCTCGCTCTGCTCTCAGGGGTCACCTGTCATCCAGGAGGGGTGGCAGGGGAGGGAAGGGGAGGGGAGGGGAGGGGGCGTTCATACTGGAGTGCTGAACTCCATCTGGCAGGGAATTCTGGGAAGACTGAAGGCGGCTCACAGGAGGGTTGTGGGAGATGTTGGTGGTCTGAGACCTTGTTTGACTTCACGGTAGATTGATCAGAGGGAACACCTGAACTCACCTGCACACAAACTCTGATCAGCTGTTTATGAAGCTGAATACAGGCCGCCGGCCTCATTTGTTTTAATCTGGACTAAACCGGTTTAGTGTTATCTTAAACTGAAAACCAGTTTACACCTTGTTGTTACCTGGTCAGTGGATTGTAAAATAAAAAGTGTTTAACAGTGTAAAGTTTACACGTGCAATAAATAAGATTAAATTAAAAGACTTAATTAAAAGAGATTAACTTCCTAAAACTGTTGATGTTAATCTGGTTCCATTGGGATTAGAGAGCTGATGTGTGTTTATGTCAGCAGTAAACTGGTGTAACTGTTTTTCTTTCCTTTATTTACAAACCTGTTCATGGTTTTTCTGTATCAGTTCACCTCCTGTGTAAACTGCTTTATTTGACAGTCAGTGTAGTTGGTTTATTTATGAGACTAAGTTATAAACCTCCAGATTATACAATCTGACGGTTGATCCAACTGCTTTATGTCTGTAAACTGGCGAGTGCTCGTGTTTAAATGGTTTCTATGCAGAATAAAACTGGATCAAACCTGCTGGATTTTCATAAAAATATTTTACTTTATTTGTTGCTCACAGTATTTGTTTTTTCTGTCCCATCAGCCCATTCTGTACGAAGGTCAGGACAAGAACCCGGAGATGTGTCGCGTCCTGCTCACTCACGAAATCATGTGCAGGTAAAATAATCCTCATAAATACAGTTCAAACGTCTCCGAACGGGATTTAACAGACTGTGTGTGCGCGTGCATACATGTGTGAGTGTGTGTGTGCATGAGTATGTGCACGTGTGCATGTGTATGTGCACGTGTGTGTGTATGTGCACACGTGTGCGTGTGTGTGCATGAGTATGTGCACGTGTGTGTGTGCATGAGTATGTGCACGTGTGTGTGTGTGCATGAGTATGTGCACATGTCTGCATGTGTGCATGTGTGTGTCTGCATGTGTGCATGTGCACATGTGTGCGCGTATCTGCACATGTGTGCACATGTATGTGCACATGTGTGTGTATGTGCACACACACATGCACACATGTACACACACACGCATGCACACGTGCACATTAACACACACACACGTGCACGCATGTGTGTGCGTGCGTGTGTATGTGTGCATGTGTGTAGCACTTTGCTTATGTTATTAAAATGCTACAGAAGCAGTTTTAGAAAATAAAACTTGTTTGAGTTTATGAGATTAAACGTGATGCGTGAGCTGCAGTTTGATGCAACTCACCTGTTTTTTGTTGTTTTACAAAGAACTACAATTTATTTCAGAAAACTCGGTCCTGAATTGGAGCATCTGTTTGTAATTGTGTGTGTTTGGCTCCAGTTGTGTGTTTTTGTGTGCGTGTGGATGAGAGAAGAACGAGCAGCTGTTGGTTTGTCGTTCATCACACCAATCAACACGTTTTCTGCCCTGCGTGTCTCTGCTGTTGTCTGGGAGTTAATGGTTTTACTGGTTCAGACCGAGGAGTGAGAAAGAGGATGGGTGTGTGTTCTGGGTGAAAATAGGACACACACAAACTCTGGTCTGACTCAAAGGTCTCGGGTTGCTGCAGCCATTTATTTCTCCACATTCAGACCAGAAATCAAACTGTGGGTTGTTTAAGGTTGTCCTCTTGAATAATTGTGATGATTAACAGGTTTCTGGTTAGCTGGTTCATGATGTGGTCTCTGTTAAATGGTGCTGATCTGGTTTGAGTGTAAACGGGTGTAAAGACTGGGTTTTGTTTGACGTGCAGAAGTCTGTGTGTTGGACAGTAAACTGGACAAACTGTAAGTTCATGTATGAAAACAGCTGAATGGTATTTCAGCTTTGTATGTTTGTTTGTTATTGTTTGTAAATAAATATTGTGTTTCTCTGTGAAGTGGTGGCAGTTTGAGTTGTTTGTCTGAACGATTGACTCGATGTTCTGATTGTCTGAAACTTTAACAGTGAGGTGTTTGAACAAGCTGCTTGTATTAAATGAGGTTTTGGTTAAAGTGAGCTGCACGTGGAAACAAAATCTCACACACGTTTCACCTGAACCGTTCCGACGCTGTTAAACCTGCAGCATGTAAAAGATATAAAGTCTCCATCACTCTGAAAACCTGAAAATAAAAAGAACATTGTTTAAAATAGGTGTTAAATAATAATGCACTTAATTAAATGCAAATGAATGAAGTTGTACTCGCTTCATATACCAGGACGTGTCAGATTTATTTTCTCTTTAAATATACTTAATAACAGCAAACGCATGAATATATTTTTACTCCACCTGAAATGGAAATATTTGTTTTTTTTAATGATTTTTATGTACAAATATGCAGTAAAATGCAGATTGTCAAATGAATGTCATTTAGATCTAGCCAAGCCAACTTTATTTATATAGCACTTAAAAACAGCTGAAACTGAAGTGCTGTACATTGAATACAACAATATAAAACTCAAACAATAAAAGCAGTAAAAATAACAATTAAATAAATAAATTATAAGACTACAAATAAAAAAGAAACGTGAAATAAAAAAATATATAAATAAAAATGTCTCAGTGATAAACAGAGCCCGGTCCTTATAAAGATGGAATTAAATAACACACCTGCATAAGAAGAAACTTTTAAAAAGCAGCTAAAAACACATCTTTTAAACTGGTTTTTACGTGTGTTTATTGTGTTTTAACGTGAAGCACTTTGTGATTTTTATTTTGAAGGGTGCTACAAAAATAAAGTTTTACTTTTATGGTAGAAAAAATGAAACATTAAATATAATACACAAAAAATAAATCTTAATTTTTTAATGCACAGAAATGTTAAAGTGATATTTGCTGTTATTATTTTTTCCACACAAGGTCATTTACTGTCTGTTTAATGCATTAAATATAGAATAATGTGTGTAAACAGCTCTAAAATATGCAACATTTTAAATAAAATTTCACTCTCTGTGAGACAATCCACTTCTGTAAATCATTTTAAATCCCGACTAAAGAGCCCATTATTTGAAGAGGTTGTGGTAACACTCTTATTCTAGATTTTACAGCCTGGATTTATATTGTATTTTTACCCAGTTTTATTATTTGTTGAGGTATTTGTTTGTTGTTGTATTTTCTTTTTTGCTTTATCTCTTAATTTGCTGCACAGCTCTTTGGTAAGCTGTCATGCTGTATGTTAAAGTGCTCTAAAAATAAACTTGACTGGACTTGAACATTATAACTATATTTTTATTATGTCAGTCTAAGCACAAATGTTTGTTAAAAGATAGGAAGAAAGGTAAATGTTCAGTTAGACATTTAGGTAAACATTCAGGTAGATGTTCAGGTAAACATTCAGTTAAATGTTCAGGTAAAGATTCAGGTAGATGTTCAGGTGAATGTTCAGTTGGACGTTCACATAAATGTTCAGGTAAATGTTCAAGTAAATGTTCAGGTAAACATTCAGTTAGATGTTCAGGTAAACATTCAGTTAGACGTTCAGATAAACGTTCAGATAAACGTTCAGGTAGACGTTCAGGTAAACGTTCAGGTAGATGTTCAGATAAACATTCAGGTAGATGTTCAGGTAGATGTTCAGGTAGATGTTCAGGTAAATGTTCAGGTAAACTTTCAGGTAGATGTTCAGATGAACGTTCAGGTAGACGTTCAGGTAAATGTTCAGGTAAACATTCAGTTAGATGCTCAGGTAAACGCTCAGGTAAACGTTCAGGTAGACGTTCAGGTAAATGTTCAGGTAAATGTTCAGGTAGATGTTCAGGTAAACATTCAGGTAGATGTTCAGGTAGACGTTCAGGTAAATGTTCAGGTAAACGTTCAGGTAGATGTTCAGGTAAACGTTCAGTTAGATGTTCAGGTAAATGTTCAGGTAGATGTTCAGGTAAACATTCAGGTAGACGTTCAGATAGACGTTCAGGTAAATGTTCAGGTAAACGTTCAGGTAGATGTTCAGGTAAACGTTCAGTTAGATGTTCAGGTAGACGTTCAGGTAAATGTTCAGGTAAACATTCAGTTAGACGTTCAGATAAACGTTCAGGTAGACGTTCAGTTAGACGTTCAGATAAATGTTCAGGTAGACGTTCAGGTAAATGTTCAGGTAAACGTTCAGGTAGACGTTCAGGTAAATGTTCAGGTAGATGTTCAGGTAAACGTTCAGTTAGATGTTCAGGTAGACGTTCAGGTAAATGTTCAGGTAAACATTCAGTTAGATGTTCAGGTAAACATTCAGTTAGATGTTCAGATAAATGTTCAGGTAAACGTTCAGGTAGACGTTCAGGTAAACGTTCAGGTAGACGTTCAGGTAGATGTTCAGGTAAACGTTCAGTTAGATGTTCAGGTAGATGTTTAGGTAAACGTTCAGTTAGATGTTCAGGTAAATGTTCAGGTAGATGTTCAGGTAAATGTTCAGGTAAATGTTCAGGTAGATGTTCAGGTAAATGTTCAGGTAGATGTTCAGGTAAATGTTTAGGTAGATGTTCAGGTAGATGTTCAGGTAAATGTTCAGGTAGATGTTCAGGTAAACGTTCAGTTAGATGTTCAGGTAGATGTTTAGGTAAACGTTCAGTTAGATGTTCAGGTAAATGTTTAGGTAGATGTTCAGGTAGATGTTCAGGTAAATGTTCAGGTAGATGTTCAGGTAAACGTTCAGTTAGATGTTCATGTAGATGTTTAGGTAAACGTTCAGTTAGATGTTCAGGTAAATGTTCAGGTAAATGTTCAGGTAGATGTTCAGGTAAATGTTCAGGTAGATGTTCAGGTAAATGTTCAGGTAAATGTTCAGGTAGATGTTTAGGTAAACGTTCAGTTAGATGTTCAGGTAAATGTTCAGGTAAATGTTTAGGTAGATGTTCAGGTAGATGTTCAGGTAAATGTTCAGGTAGATGTTCAGGTAAACGTTCAGTTAGATGTTCAGGTAAATGTTTAGGTAAACGTTCAGTTAGATGTTCAGGTAAATGTTCAGGTAGATGTTCAGGTAGATGTTCAGGTAAATGTTTAGGTAGATGTTCAGGTAGATGTTCAGGTAAATGTTCAGGTAGATGTTCAGGTAAACGTTCAGTTAGATGTTCATGTAGATGTTTAGGTAAACGTTCAGTTAGATGTTCAGGTAGATGTTTAGGTAAACGTTCAGTTAGATGTTCAGGTAAATGTTTAGGTAAACGTTCAGTTAGATGTTCAGGTAAATGTTTAGGTAGATGTTCAGGTAAATGTTCAGGTAAATGTTCAGGTAAATGTTCAGGTCGATGTTCAGGTAAATGTTTAGGTAGATGTTCAGGTAGATGTTCAGGTAAATGTTCAGGTAAATGTTTAGGTAAACGTTCAGTTAGATGTTCAGGTAAATGTTTAGGTAGATGTTCAGGTAAATGTTCAGGTAAATGTTCAGGTAGATGTTCAGGTAAATGTTTAGGTAGATGTTCAGGTAGATGTTCAGGTAAATGTTCAGGTAAATGTTTAGGTAAACGTTCAGTTAGATGTTCAGGTAAATGTTTAGGTAGATGTTCAGGTAAATGTTCAGGTAAATGTTCAGGTAGATGTTCAGGTAAATGTTTAGGTAGATGTTCAGGTAGATGTTCAGGTAAATGTTCAGGTAAATGTTCAGGTAAATGTTCAGGTAAATGTTCAGGTAGATGTTCAGGTAAATGTTTAGGTAGATGTTCACCTGACACCAACACATCTCTTTATTATGAACATTTTCTCTGTATTTTTGCAGGTTTCACTTTTTCAGCTTCTCCAAAAAGAAACCATGAATTTTAACCCCTAAAATGTTTTGGATTTAAAATAACTGATTTTCAGCCACTTATTGTCTGGTTCCTGCAGGTTATTGTTTATAAGAATTTATTATGGTAATGTTTTCAATTACTCTTTAATACAGCAACAAAATAGGAAATAAATGCCAGAAAATTCATGCACTTAATCAATAATTCATGGCTTCATCATCCCAAGCGTTTCATCGATCTCACGCTGGTCATAACAAGAAGAAACCCTGAAGGAAACAACACAGCTGTGGTTATCTGACATCAGCACAATGTTCCGTCTCCCCGTAAAACAACAATAAAAAACCATTCACGTTCTTTCATTTAGAGTTTAACTAGCAGCGTTTTTAGAAGAACGGGACGTCCGTTAACGACGTTGACTCGTTCTGAATAAACTGGTTCTGCTGTGATTTGCCACTTTTATTAGAAATGAACTCGTTTTCTGCAGAATTCAGATTTCCTCCTTTGACAGAGTGAAAAGGTTTTTACAGGGTGAGGTGGACTGTTCCACAGGTTGGGGGTTCAAATACAAAATACATTTTGTTTTTTATTTGATTAGTTTGGTTTGGATCCTTCAGAACCAGCTCTGGCTCTTCACTTCTCTGAGAGTTGGACGCTCTCTGCCCTCTGAGTGCTTCTTGCTTATATCCCTGCTCTCTTTATTGCATCACTGTGGCACATTTTTCATTTTTAAATAGCTGATATTCAAACTTGTGCTCATAAAGCTGCGAGTAGGCATGGCAGCGGCCACCAGGATGCCGTAGCGGCACTGCCCGTAGGCTCCTGGAGGTTTGCCGGCTCTGGATCGCTCGTCTTGACACCGCTTCCTGGCAGGCACCGAGCGGTGATGGGAAAAACCTGCTGCCATGCTCAGAGAGAAGT
>SSNP01000185.1:501921-516921 GCA_006937955.1 Pachypanchax playfairii | reverse complement strand
CCTTTACCCACTCTAACCCTTAACCCACCCTAACCCTTTACCCACTCTAACCCTTAACCCACCCTAACCCTTTACCCACTCTAACCCTTAACCCACCCTAACCCTTAACCCACTCTAACCCTTAACCCACCCTAACCCTTTACCCACTCTAACCCTTAACCCACCCTAACCCTTAACCTACTCTAACCCTTAACCTATCCTAACCCTTAACCCACCCTAACCCTTAACCCACCCTAACCCTTAACCCACCCTAACCCTTAACCCACCCTAACCCTTTACCCACTCTAACCCTTAACCCACCCTAACCCTTAACCTACTCTAACCCTTAACCCACTCTAACCCTTAACCTACTCTAACCCTTAACCTACTCTAACCCTTAACCTACTCTAACTCTTAACCCACCCTAACCCTTAACCTACTCTAACCCTTAACCCACCCTAACCCTTTACCCACCCTAACCCTTAACCCACCCTAACCCTTTACCCACCCTAACCCTTAACCCACTCTAACCCTTAACCTACTCTAACCCTTAACCTACTCTAACCCTTAACTTACTCTAACCCTTAACCCACCCTAACCATTAACCTACTCTAACCCTAACCCTAACCCACTCTAACCCTTAACCTACTCTAACCCTTAACCTACTCTAACCCTTAACCCACCCTAACCCTTAACCTACTCTAACCCTTAACCTACTCTAACCCTTAACCTACTCTAACCCTTAACCTACTCTAACCCTTAACCTACTCTAACCCTTAACCTACTCTAACCATAGAGCTGGGTGATATAAGATTTTTGAATATCACAATATGTTTTTTTCATTTCAGGCGATAACGATAAATATCATGATACAAGCCAAATAACTCTATTTGTAAGATTTAAATGTGACGATGTTCATAAGTAAAATGTGAAATAATCAGCAGCTTGTTTTGATTGAGACATTTATTTCCCATAATACGTTCAACAGGGCAGATGTACTTAAGGAACATGAGACTTAAGTTTCAGATAGATAAAGGCAAATATTGCAAACTACACAAAAGGTAGCCGCTACGTCGCTATGTCTCTTAGCTTTTTGTCATATGGTAAGACGCTGGAGAAAACCGACTCGATTGACTGTTGCTGCGTTGCAGAGATTCTCCTGGTTTTTTTAGATGATGAATTAGTGCTTTCAGTCAAAGATTGAGCTCTAGTGGGTGGTACTGCTTCAGGTGATAAAAAAGGTTTGTTGTTGCTTTCGGTACAATTTACAGTGTGCGCTACTCTGTTTTTTGTCAAATAGCTGAAATACCTCCACACTAAAGAACTTCTCTGGACCTTCCTTTCAACAATCTCTCCGGCATTAGAACCTTCATCTGTGTTCTCTTCCGTAACCTGGTAACCCAAACTCTCGGTTGATTTTGCTCTAGTTGGCACACTCATTTCCTCCATTACCCGGGCTGCACGGCCGCTGGCTGCTTCCCAAACAAGTACACGTGTGCGGCTTGACGCTTGTCACGTGACGTGATGCTGCAGCTGTGATTGGATCGTCTCTGCGCTACTTAATGTGGATTGGTTGTTCTTATGTTTTTTAAGAGAGGAAGAGAAAGAGATGACGTCTATCGCAATAGTTTCATTTTTCTATCGCGAAAAAGTTATTTCACGATACATATTGTAATCCTTCTATCGCCCAGCTCTATCGAACCCTTAACCTATTTTAACCCTAATGTCCCTGGACAAGATGACAGCAGCAGCTGTTGTTAAAAATCTCCAATGACAGTTATGTTGTTTATTTTTATACTGTAATACAATGTAAACAAGAACTGAATAAACAATTATTTAACAATAAACTTTACAAATATACTAGAACTGTAGATAAAAGATCAAATATGTTCTAGTCAGTAACTTTAATTCTATTATTGATGTTTTATTTGATTTATTTAATTATGTGATTTTATGGATTATGGCTTCAACATCTGGTTCCATCTTTGGAACGTAGGATTTCTCTTGTGGTACGAACCAAACTGACCCTAAACACAATCGTTACATGAACAATAAGTAAATAATGAGATAACGTCATGATGGCGTGCAGGAAGTAAAGGTTTAGTCAACATGTACATCAACCTTAAAACCTGCTTTATCAGCATCTTGAACATAAAAACCAGGGATTAAAGACCATTTGGGAACTTAAACTTCATTTGGTATTTTCACCTGAAGCACTTCAACTTTCTGTCATGTGGATAAAGTTTTCAGTGTTTGGTGCCGGACGGGGAGGAGGAATTAGATTCTGGTCACACTGAACCTTCAGCTCTGCCCTTCTGGCTGATGGTGGATCATTTGCTGCAGGATAATCATGACTGAAATATTGAAGCGATGGTGTTTTGGAGGCGAGTGGAGCTGAAATTTGGCAGCATGAGGCAGGAGGAGGAGGATGGCGGGAGGAACGAGGGGGGGTTCATCCTCTGCCTGCCCGCAGTCGTCTTTCTTCAGCCTCGCAGTAAAACCCCTCTTAGTGGGTAGTGCCATCTGGCCGGGGCCCTTGTGGAGGCGTAACGGGCCCAGAAAACTCAGGGTCGCGATGCTTTACTGCCCAAGCCTGCTGCCTGCAGATGGCACCGGGCGTGCCACTGGAAAACGCCAAGGTCGCGGCGGCATGTGGCGCAGTGAAAGAGAGAGCTAAATGGCAGCAGAGTTAGGCGTGAGGATGAGGGAAGATGGAGGGGGAGGAGGGGAAGCACCACTGGAACCATGGCAACATCAGGGCCATGCTATGCTACATTAAAGAGCAGCACTAGCTCGCCATATGGGAGAGAGACTGCTATCAAAGCTAATAGCTATGTTAGCTTAATGCACACACACAGAGGCAGGAGTTGAGGCTGATTACAAACTTTTTGTGTGCGAGTGCACACACACACACACACACACACACACACACACACACACACACACACACACACAGTGAGGTGGCAGCTGGTGGAGTGAAAAGACTCCCAGTACAAAGGAATTTAATAAGAGAAGAGCAGAATGAGGCGCAGACAGACAGACAGACAGACAGACAGACAGACAGACAGACAGACAGACGGAGACAGATTTCACTCCAAATGTTGCTTTAAATAAAGAAAATAACAACTAATTTAATCCTTCCTCATTACCAGAAGCAGCTCGTTTCCTTCAGTCATCTCAGAACCAAACCGTCAACAGAACCAGGTTTACCGTCACCATCGCCGCCTGTCACAGCTTCATCAGCCAAAACAGTATGACCACTCCCAGATGGAAGTCAGGATTATTCTAGTAGCATTGCAGGAAGGTCGAAGGTCAACTGGAGATGTTGTGAGTCTCTCTTACTTCCAATCTGCACGTTTTGGGGCTTCCTGTGATAAAGTTCATGAATGGTTGTGAGTAACTCTAAACTGAAGAAGTTGTGGCGTTCTTTGTCCAGGTGTCCAAGTGGGTGGGGCCGGATGGATAATAGTGTCCTCTGTGGACCTGATTGACATGTACACTAATCGTGTCAGGGGTGGAGGATGGACCTGATGGTCTACATGACAAGCCAGGTGAACTGTGTCTGTCTCCTGCACCGTGGTTTAGTGGACTTCTTAACCCTTGTGTTGCAGGACAGGTGCAGGACAGGTGTAGGACAGGTGCAGGACAGGTGCAGGACAGGTGCAGGACAGATGCAGGACAGGTGCAGGACAGGTGCAGGACAGGTGTAGGACAGGTGCAGGACAGGTGTAGGACAGGTGCAGGACAGGTAGGACAGGTGCAGGACAGGTGCAGGACAGATGCAGGACAGATGCAGGACAGGTGCAGGACAGGTGTAGGACAGATGCAGGACAGGTGTAGGACAGGTGCAGGACAGATGTAGGACAGGTGCAGGACAGGTAGGACAGGTGTAGGACAGGTGCAGAACAGGTGCAGGACAGGTAGGACAGGTGTAGGACAGGTGCAG
Source organism: Pachypanchax playfairii (assembly GCA_006937955.1). Classification (NCBI taxonomy): domain Eukaryota; kingdom Metazoa; phylum Chordata; class Actinopteri; order Cyprinodontiformes; family Aplocheilidae; genus Pachypanchax; species Pachypanchax playfairii. Next base: position 512,996 of record SSNP01000185.1, on the reverse strand, counting down.
GACAGGTAGGACAGGTGCAGGACAGGTAGGACAGGTGCAGGACAGATGCAGGACAGGTGCAGGACAGGTGCAGGACAGGTGCAGGACAGGTAGGACAGGTGCAGGACAGGTGCTGGACAGGTGTAGGACAGGTGCAGGACAGGTAGGACAGGTGCAGGACAGGTAGGACAGGGGTAGGACAGATGCAGGACAGATAGGACAGGTGCAGGACAGGTGCAGGACAGGTGCTGGACAGGTGTAGGACAGGTGCAGGACAGGTAGGACAGGTGCAGGACAGGTAGGACAGGTGCAGGACAGATGCAGGACAGGTGCAGGACAGGTGTAGGACAGGTGCAGGACAGGTAGGACAGGTGCAGAACAGGTGCAGGACAGGTAGGACAGGTGTAGGACAGGTGCAGGACAGGTGTAGGACAGGTGCAGGACAGGTAGGACAGGTGTAGGACAGGTGTAGGACAGGTGCTGGACAGGTGTAGGACAGGTGTAGGACAGGTGCTGGACAGGTGCAGGACAGGTGCAGGACAGGTAGGACAGGTGCAGGACAGGTAGGACAGGTGCAGGACAGGTGCAGGACAGGTGCAGGACAGGTGTAGGACAGGTGCAGGACAGGTGTAGGACAGGTGCAGGACAGGTAGGACAGGTGTAGGACAGGTGCTGGACAGGTGTAGGACAGGTGTAGGACAGGTGCAGGACAGATAGGACAGGTGCAGGACAGATAGGACAGGTGCAGGACAGATGCAGGACAGGTGCTGGACAGGTGCAGGACAGGTGCAGGACAGGTAGGACAAGTGCAGGACAGGTGCAGGACAGGGGCAGGACAGGTGCAGGACAGGTGCTGGACAGGGTAGGACAGGTGCAGAACAGGTGCAGGACAGGTAGGACAGGTGTAGGACAGGTGCAGGACAGATAGGACAGGTGCAGGACAGATAGGACAGGTGCAGGACAGATGCAGGACAGGTGCAGGACAGAGGCAGGACAGGTGCAGGACAGGGGCAGGACAGGTGCAGGACAGATGCAGGACAGGTGCAGGACAGGTGTAGGACAGGTGCAGGACAGGTAGGACAGGTGCTGGACAGGTGCTGGACAGGTGTAGGACAGGTGCAGGACAGGTAGGACAGGTGCAGGACAGGTAGGACAGGTGCAGAACAGGTGCAGGACAGGTAGGACAGGTGTAGGACAGGTGCAGGACAGGTAGGACAGGTGTAGGACAGGTGCAGAACAGGTGCAGGACAGGTAGGACAGGTGTAGGACAGGTGCAGGACAGGTAGGACAGGTGCTGGACAGGTGTAGGACAGGTGCAGGACAGGTAGGACAGGTGCAGGACAGGTAGGACAGGTGCAGGACAGATGCAGGACATGCAGGACAGGTGTAGGACAGGTGCAGGACAGATGCAGGACAGGTGCAGGACAGATGCAGGACAGGTAGGACAGGTGTAGGACAGATACAGGACAGGTGCAGGACAGGTGCAGGACAGGTGTAGGACAGGTAGGACAGATGCAGGACAGGTGCAGGACAGGTAGGACAGGTGTAGGACAGGTGCAGGACAGGTGCAGGACAGATGCAGGACAGATGCAGGACAGGTGCAGGACAGGTGTAGGACAGGTGCTGGACAGGTGCTGGACAGGTGCAGGACAGGTAGGACAGGTGCAGGACAGGTAGGACAGGTGTAGGACAGGTGCAGGACAGGTGCAGGACAGGTGTAGGACAGGTGCAGGACAGGTAGGACAGGTGTAGGACAGGTGCAGGACAGGTGCAGGACAGGTGTAGGACAGGTGCAGGACAGGTGCAGGACAGATGCAGGACAGATGCAGGACAGGTGCAGGACAGGTGTAGGACAGGTGCTGGACAGGTGCTGGACAGGTAGGACAGGTGTAGGACAGGTGCTGGACAGGTGCAGGACAGGTGCAGGACAGGTGTAGGACAGGTGCAGGACAGGTAGGACAGGTGTAGGACAGGTGTAGGACAGGTGCAGGACAGGTGCAGGACAGGTGTAGGACAGGTGCAGGACAGGTAGGACAGGTGCTGGACAGGTGCTGGACAGGTGTAGGACAGGTGCAGAACAGGTGCAGGACAGGCAGGACAGGTGTAGGACAGGTGCAGGACAGGTAGGACAGGTGTAGGACAGATGCAGAACAGGTGCAGGACAGGTGCAGGACAGGTGCAGGACAGGTAGGACAGGTGCAGGACAGGTAGGACAGGTGCAGGACAGATGCAGGACAGGTGCAGGACAGGTGTAGGACAGGTGCAGGACAGGTGCAGGACAGGTGCAGGACAGGTAGGACAGGTGTAGGACAGGTGTAGGACAGGTGCAGGACAGGTGCAGGACAGATGCAGGACAGGTGCAGGACAGGTGCAGGACAGGTAGGACAGGTGCAGGACAGGTGTAGGACAGGTGCTGGACAGGTGTAGGACAGGTGCAGGACAGGTAGGACAGGTGCTGGACAGGTGTAGGACAGGTGCAGGACAGGTAGGACAGGTGCAGGACAGATGTAGGACAGGTGCAGGACAGATGCAGGACAGGTGCAGGACAGATGCAGGACAGGTGCAGGACAGATGCAGGACAGATAGGACAGGTGCAGGACAGGTGTAGGACAGGTGCTGGACAGGTGTAGGACAGGTGCAGGACAGGTAGGACAGGTGCAGGACAGGTAGGACAGGTGTAGGACAGATGCAGGACAGGTGTAGGACAGGTGCAGGACAGGTAGGACAGGTGTAGGACAGATGCAGGACAGGTGCAGGACAGATGCAGGACAGGTGCAGGACAGATGCAGGACAGGTGCAGGACAGATGCAGGACAGATAGGACAGGTGCAGGACAGGTGCAGGACAGGTGAAGGACAGGTGCAGGACAGGTGCAGGACAGGTGCAGGACAGGTAGGACAGATGCAGGACAGGTAGGACAGGTGTAGGACAGATACAGGACATATGCAGGACAGGTGCTGGACAGATACAGGACATATGCAGGACAGGTGCTGGACAGGTGCTGGACAGGTGTAGGACAGGTGCAGGACAGGTAGGACAGGTGTAGGACAGATGCAGAACAGGTGCAGGACAGGTGCAGGACAGGTGCAGGACAGGTGTAGGACAGGTAGGACAGATGCAGGACAGGTGCAGGACAGGTAGGACAGGTGTAGGACAGGTGCAGGACAGGTAGGACAGGTGTAGGACAGGTGGAGGACAGGTGCAGGACAGGTAGGACAGGTGCTGGACAGGTGTAGGACAGGTGCAGGACAGGTAGGACAGGTGTAGGACAGATGCAGAACAGGTGCAGGACAGGTGCAGGACAGGTAGGACAGGTGTAGGACAGGTGTAGGACAGGTGCTGGACAGGTGTAGGACAGGTGTAGGACAGGTGCAGGACAGGTAGGACAGGTGCAGGACAGATGCAGGACAGGTGCAGGACAGGTGTAGGACAGGTGCAGGACAGGTAGGACAGGTGCTGGACAGGTGTAGGACAGGTGCAGAACAGGTGCAGGACAGGTAGGACAGGTGCAGGACAGGTGCGGGACAGGTGTAGGACAGGTGCAGGACAGGTGTAGGACAGGTGCAGGACAGGTAGGACAGGTGCAGGACAGGTGCAGGACAGGTGTAGGACAGGTGCAGGACAGGTGTAGGACAGGTGCAGGACAGGTAGGACAGGTGTAGGACAGGTGTAGGACAGGTGCTGGACAGGTGTAGGACAGGTGTAGGACAGGTGCAGGACAGATAGGACAGGTGCAGGACAGGTAGGACAGGTGCAGAACAGGTGCAGGACAGGTAGGACAGGTGTAGGACAGGTGCAGGACAGGTAGGACAGGTGTAGGACAGGTGCTGGACAGGTGTAGGACAGGTGTAGGACAGGTGCAGGACAGATAGGACAGGTGCAGGACAGATGCAGGACAGGTGCAGGACAGATGCAGGACAGGTAGGACAGGTGTAGGACAGATACAGGACAGGTGCAGGACAGATGCAGGACAGGTAGGACAGGTGTAGGACAGATACAGGACATATGCAGGACAGGTGCTGGACAGATACAGGACAGGTAGGACAGGTGTAGGACAGATGCAGAACAGGTGCAGGACAGGTGCAGGACAGGTGCAGGACAGGTGCTGGACAGGTGTAGGACAGGTGCAGGACAGGTGCAGGACAGGTAGGACAGATGCAGGACAGGTAGGACAGGTGCTGGACAGGTGTAGGACAGGTGCAGAACAGGTGCAGGACAGGTAGGACAGGTGCAGGACAGGTGTAGGACAGATGCAGGACAGGTGCAGGACAGGTGTAGGACAGGTGCTGGACAGGTGCTGGACAGGTCAGGACAGGTGCTGGACAGGTGCTGGACAGGTGTAGGACAGGTGCAGAACAGGTGCAGGACAGGTAGGACAGGTGTAGGACAGATGCAGGACAGGTGTAGGACAGGTGCAGGACAGGTGCAGGACAGGTGCAGGACAGGTGTAGGACAGGTGCAGGACAGGTAGGACAGGTGCAGAACAGGTGCAGGACAGGTAGGACATGGGTAGGACAGATGCAGGACAGGTAGGACAGGTGCTGGACAGGTGTAGGACAGGTGCAGGACAGGTAGGACAGGTGTAGGACAGATGCAGAACAGGTGCAGGACAGGTGCAGGACAGGTGCAGGACAGGTGCAGGACAGGTAGGACAGGTGCAGGACAGGTAGGACAGGTGTAGGACAGGTGTAGGACAGGTGCAGGACAGATGCAGGACAGATGCAGGACAGGTGCAGGACAGGTAGGACAGGTGCAGGACAGGTGCAGGACAGATGCAGGACAGATGCAGGACAGGTGCAGGACAGGTGTAGGACAGGTGCTGGACAGGTGTAGGACAGGTGCAGGACAGGTGGAGGACAGGTAGGACAGGTGCAGGACAGGTAGGACAGGTGCAGGACAGGTGTAGGACAGATGCAGGACAGGTGCAGGCAGGTGTACGACAGATGCAGGACAGGTGTAGGACAGGTGCAGGACAGGTAGGACAGGTGCAGGACAGGTGCAGGACAGGTAGGACAGGTGTAGGACAGGTGCAGGACAGGTAGGACAGGTGCTGGACAGGTGCAGGACAGGTAGGACAGGTGTAGGACAGGTGCAGGACAGGTAGGACAGGTGTAGGACAGGTGCAGAACAGGTGCAGGACAGGTAGGACAGGTGCAGGACAGGTGCAGGACAGGTGTAGGACAGATGCAGGACAGGTGCAGGACAGGTGCAGGACAGGTGCAGGACAGGTGCAGGACAGGTGTAGGACAGGTGCAGGACAGGTAGGACAGGTGTAGGACAGGTGCAGAACAGGTGCAGGACAGGTAGGACAGGTGTAGGACAGGTGCAGGACAGGTAGGACAGGTGCAGAACAGGTGCAGGACAGGTAGGACAGGTGTAGGACAGGTGCAGGACAGGTAGGACAGGTGCTGGACAGGTGCAGGACAGGTAGGACAGGTGTAGGACAGGTGCAGAACAGGTGCAGGACAGGTAGGACAGGTGCAGGACAGGTGTAGGACAGATGCAGGACAGGTGCAGGACAGGTGTAGGACAGATGCAGGACAGGTGTAGGACAGGTGCAGGACAGATGCAGGACAGGTGCAGGACAGGTGCAGGACAGGTGTGTGCAGGACAGGTGCAGGACAGATGCAGGACAGATGCAGGACAGGTGCAGGACAGGTGTAGGACAGGTGCTGGACAGGTGCTGGACAGGTAGGACAGGTGCAGGACAGGTACAGGACAGGTGCAGGACAGGTAGGACAGGTGTAGGACAGGTACAGGACAGGTAGGACAGGTGCAGGACAGGTAGGACTGAAACTGAAACTCTGATTTCAGCTGTTTGAAAAGTTTAGAATCTGTAAAGTTTGACTGACTGATCGCCTTCGGCTTGTTTGCTGAACTTTTCTTTTCTTTCTCACATTTTCTGTCTGAGTGTCTCCGGTCCCGTGTTGACGCCACCCCCCGCCCCCCCCCCCGCTGCCTGCAGCTAAATATGAACTGCTAATTAATTTGAGGGGTTTCATTTGGCTCAGACTCAGCGAGTCTTTAAGGAGGAAGAAGTAGCATGTGATTGATATCAGCTGATAAATGAAGTTGAAACTTGTAGATCAGGTGAAATTTATCCTCTTTTTATTATAAGAATCGTTCATGTTTTAAATAAAGAATAAAGTCTACAGTTGGACACATTAGACATTGTGTCTCGGTTGTCCCACCAGAGACATGTTCATGATTAAAAGATAAAAACATCACATTATTACTTTTTACATTATTTTTTAGGTTTGTGTATTTTTTGTAGTTTTTATTTTTCTGTTTTTCTGGTTTCAGTCTGATTTATTCAGTTATTGTTGAGATTTTTTTTAAACAAACCATAAAAACACACCGGTGTGTTTAAAGGAATAAAAATCTACTGTTGTAATTTAATATGTTCTAAGAGTGTTTGGCCGCGATGGACAGAGTTTTAATGGACATCGACACTAAAAACAACAAACAGAAACAACCTGCATCCTTCAGCATCTGCAGACAGATGTTGTCTCCAGCTGACAGAGTGGACATGAATCTTTATATATTTTAATGAAACTCTCAGGGACAGTTGAGACTTCCTGTGTTTCTTTAGGACATGCAGAGATTCAGTCATAAACAGTCTGATGATGGTGTATCAGCTGTTTCCTGTCATCACATCCGTGTCTGAGACCTCGTGCTGACTGTGGAATCAACAGTTTGATGTTACATTAAGTTTTTCTGGTGTGTTAAACTTTGGACAGCAGCGTTTGGACCTGTTTTGTGGACTGTCTTGTCCCAGGATGTGTGGGAGGACTCTGCTGTTGTTGCTGATGGTGTTTGTTTGGACTACAGCAGGTTTGTTTCTGCTGACCTTCCCTACGATCTCTCTGATTTGCTTTAACACTTGTTCCATTTCACCTGCTGTCACACACTTTTCTACTTTTTTTGCTTTTAAGAATTTATTTTCTCAGAAATCTTTGGCGTGTAAGTCTGTTTGTTCGCTGGTTCTCAGAGTCTCACCTCCTCAGGTAAATTGAGTTTTCAAGGTGAACGTCCCATTACAGGAGAAGGTTGACAAATTAATTTGGTGGGCGCCTTGTTGCAGTGTGGGTAGCGATAGTGACCAGCCTGTCAATTTGAGAAATGAGGTGTAGCTCAGTGAGCCAGATGGGGGAGAAATTGAACAGCACATTAGCTAATTACCTATGCAAATCACCGCCAGTCGCTGCACCTTAACTTAGTGTGCAGGAGGACAGTCAGGGAACCCGTTGGAGAGTTTTAGCTAGTGCTAATCGCCCCCCCCCCCACACACACACACCTACCTGAGTACAGTCCCTCACCTGCTGCAGGAGAAGGTGAAGCTACGCAGAATGTCTTCCAACATTACAGAAACGTTGGAACTTTGTTTAAAACAAAGACCATGTGAGAAAATAAAAGAACAGAAATGAGTTTGAAATTAAAAAGAAATGGAATCCAGTCTGGAATCTCATTAAGATTTAAGACTCATGGAACCAGTTTCCTGTTTACATTCCTGTTCAGATCTTCGTAAACATCAGCTGGTTTACATTAAACAGTTTTCACGCTGCATCAAGTCTCTATTTGTCTTTTTCATGCAAAACAACTCTGAAAATCAGAGAAACAGAAACGTTTGAATAAAGAATAACAAAGTTTAACCTGCTGCCATCAGACCATCAGAACTCTCCTGCCCCATCACCCCCCCCCCCCCATCACCTCCGTCTGAGACTCGCCAGCCAGGTGTTCATTTAACGCCTAACGGCGGCTCAGTAAGGACGCCCTTGAGTCTGTTTCATACCTCTGCCAACTGAACTAAGAAGGTTCTGCCAAAACTTCCCTTGTCCCCCATAAACCCCCTCAACACTCCTCCTCCCCCTCTTCCTCCCCCACTTTCTATTGTTTAACCTGTGTTGATGGTGATGCCCCTCCTCGTCTCCTCCTGGTGATAAACAGCTGATTTACATCTGGATGTAGCATGATGGGACAAGATGAGGAAGATCTATTGTATTGATGGAATTTAAGTTTTAGATTATTTTTGGGAACCAGGTGTTAAAGTTGGAGGAAGCAACAAACTGAGAAAAGAGAAAACAGATCATTTATATTCTACATGGAATTAAAATCTGATATAAAAAGTTAGAGTTTATTTTATCTGTTAACCTTCAAGTTTCAGATCTTATAAGAAGTTTATTTATCTCTTCTATTCTTACATTTGCTATTAAACAATTAATGAGTATTTTCAAATTCAGATTCTTCAGAAAAATAAAGATACAGAAAGAAAACGCTGAAAGTTCCCGCTCGCCGCCTTGAGGTACACCTCTACCTGAGTCCTGCTGGCAGATCAGATCAAACACAGTCAGCTGATTTTTCTCCTGCAGATATTTTATTATTACGTGATTCATCTTTAAACTAAAAGTGTTTCAGCATCTTAAACTTTTGCTGCTTGTTTTCTGACATTTATTTTAATTATTTTGATCTAAAATAAATCTTTGTTTTTGTGATTAACTGATCAAAATCTATAAAACTTTGTAAATCAGACAAATTAAACACCAAAATAATGATTATTAAAAGATACATGGAATCAGGCACTGGAGACATGAAGCGGTCGGACGGGTATCCCAGCATGCACGGCTCTCTCTCACTGAGCTTTTCATTGAGGCTTAACATTTGTACGTGGACCGTCTTCCTAATCGCTCCTCAGTAATCCCACCTGTCAAACCCAAACCTGACGGTCCAATCAAAGCCAGCTGGTGTGTTGTCAGCAGTTAATGAGCTGATGGAGGTCGTTACTGGAGGATTCTGGGAAAAAAGAAGTAGAGGAAAAGTCAGAGCTGGAGCTCCTCTTTTCTTCTCTGGAGGTTCGATGTCCGTTAAAATCGAGTCGAGCCGGGGGCGTCAGGGCACCTAGTTCTGATTCAGGTGTGTTTCTCTGTGAGTGTACAAAGGAAGTGAGAATGATGGACTCTACCAAATGTGTCCAAGGACTCTCCCTCCATCGATCGATGTTGGTGTGGCCCCTCGAGTGATGTCAGGCTTAACTGTTGTTACTGCTGTGGCTGTTTAGCCATCAGTCATTAATTAATACACTCACATAGTGAGCTCTCTCTACCTGTCACTCTCTCACTCTCACACACACACTCAGCGGTGAGTGATGGCCTTTCAGAGAGTCTGAGTCCTGCCTGTTGACAGTAATGAAGTGGAGACTGAGGGTCGTCTGCTGCATCTGATTTCCTGTGCGGTTCAGTGAGTCGACACGCGGTGTGATCAGAGTGTTAACGCACGCTGGTTGTTCTGGTTTACACACATGGATCTGAGTTCTGATGTTCTGGAACCAACATCACGTTGCTCCTGGTCTTCATCCATAATGTGTAAGACTATAGCTGCATAACTAAAGGGATGGACCAGGATCTAGAACAATACGATCTTTAATATCAGATGGATCCTGGTTGTTTAGATCTTTATTCTAGACCTTACAGGGAGCCAATGAAGTGATGCTAAAACAGGAGAAATATGATCTCTCCTTCTAACTCTCATCAGAACTCTGGCAGCAGTATTTTGGATCAGCTGGAGGTCTTTAATAGAACTATTAGAACATCCTGATAATAAAGAATTACAGTAATAAATACATGAACTAAAGTTTCTACATCGATGGTGGAAGCAGGAGAATCTAAGAGTTGAACCTCGTTTACACAGTTAACCAGAACTGGACTGTGCAGGTAGTGACATGAGAACCAGGTGTGTGAAGTGCAGCTGGAACAAACCTCTGAGGTTAAAACTAGATTATCATTTAGACTCAACCTAAAACTACATGGAAAAACACAAGGACCAATTCTCTCACAGGCTGTGAAGTTCGTTATCGTTAACTCAAAGATCATTAAACAAGGTTCATGATCAACTCAGTGTCTTCAACATGTGCAGGTTCAATAAGCTCAAATCATCCTGACAGCTGGGATCAGCTGGTTGTGTTTACATGTTGAGGTTTTCCATTAATGTTCATTATGGATAAACATTTCTTCTAGAGCAGCTCCTGGATGATCCGTCCACGGTCGCTGGCGTCCATGTTGGTCCAGTGTTCTGTCCTGATTGTTAGACTGTATCTAATATACAAGAAGTTTGTATCAGTACCCTCTTTGTGTTGCATTTGTCCTCTTGCTTGATGAAAAACGTTTCTCACAGTCTTTCTTTGGAGAAAACACAGTTGTATTTATGCTCTGAGCTCTGCTTCATGTCACAGATCACGTTAGAGCATCTGTCAGGTCTCCACTCAGGGAAATCCCACAGGACGCCCCAAACAGCCCCCGATCATCAGCATTATGTTCCATGTGGAGAACACAAACCTGAAGATCCTGCAGAGACAACAACCGTTTAACCACGTGTGTACTGCTGACCAGGTTTACCCACACCTGGAGATGTTTCTGTTAAATGTACCTGAAGAGTGGGAAGTTATACCAGCTGCACATGCAGCACAGAAGATGTGAAGAAGATTGTAGGTTTGAAAGATTTAAGAAAAGTTGTTTTTAAACACTTTTCTCTGAATTCAAACGAGATAATCAAGGAAACTGTCCTGTGTAGCCATCGAGATTAAAACTGTTAGAAAATGAGAACGCTGGAGAATAAAAACAATTAGTAAAGAAGAATAAAGTAAAGACTTTCTTTACTTTTAGATTTCCTTCTGACCCTTTTAAAATATTTATATATCTAATAAACATTATGTCTCTCAGCTGACCTGGCAATGCCTTGGGGTCCCCCCGGTTGAGCTGGAGGGGGGGTGTGTCTGGGCATCTCTGCTCAGCATGCTGCCTCCACGACCCAGTCCCAGATGAACCGGAAGAGGATGGATGGATGGATGATGGGTGCGTGGGAGGGAGGGACGATGTTGTTTCAGATAAACTTCAGGTTCTCTGAAAATAGCCACATTATTTGTTTGTGTACGACAGTAAAGATTTTGTTTATCCATCCATCCATCCATCCATCCATCCATCCATCCATCCATCCATCCATCCACTCACCCATCCATCCATCCATCCATCCATCCATCCATCCATCCATCCATCCATCCATCCATCCATCCATCCATCCATCCATCCATCCATCCATCATCATAAG
>SSNP01000185.1:489578-501877 GCA_006937955.1 Pachypanchax playfairii | reverse complement strand
CCCATCCATCCATCCACTCACCCATCCATCCATCCATCCATCCATCCATCCATCCATCCATCCATCCACCCACCCACCCATCCATCCACCCATCCATCCACCCATCCATCCACCCATCCATCCATCCACCCATCCATCCATCCATCCATCCATCCATCCATCCATCCATCCATCCATCCATCCATCCATCCATCCATCATCATAAGAACATGTTTGTAATTTCTTTGATTCTTCACGTATCAGTAATAGAAAGTATTAACTCCTCCACCCTTATCATGACACTTAGATTGAAATCAGATTAAATTTAAACCCGAGGGAGATTTTTGCTCTTCAGTTTTGCAGATGTGGTTTTGAGAGATGAAGTTTTTCTCTGTTTCTCAGTTGTTCTGTTGTAATCACACAGTGTGTACAAACACCTCGTTGTAACTCACTCTGGAATCGATCCTGGGAGGTTTGCAGCCTCCACAGGTTTTATGAGGCGTGACGTGCAGCTTCCGGTTGGTGACACAGCAACACATGTTCTTTATTTAAGAAGACTGAAGTGGATGGAGGAGAGAGAGGTAGCAGAGGAAGTGGATGATGGGAGTTTCTCTTGGGAAAGCTCGTTCCCTGCAGCTGTGGACAGATGTTCCAGCACTCGTTCATCTCTAACCCCCCCCCTGCAGCTTCTGACCTCTTCACCTTTACAGCAGCAGAGCAGCCAGTGTTGGTTTGAGTCCACTGAGACCAGCTTTTTACACCCAGAACTGTTTCTCAGAGTTAATAATAAAACATTGATTCAACTCCTGGTTTTATTCCTGCATTTCTGTTGATTGGGAACAAAAACAAAGAGAACTTTCAACAAACGACTTGGTCCTTCCACCAAACAGCCGACCTGAAGACATTTAACCTGATGTGATTCCAATAAAACCAAAAATCTCTGTAATCACCGACTCAGCTTTTAGTTAAAAACACAAAACAACAAGGGATGAAAATCAGAAACATCTCAAGCTTTTCATACAGGACTTTGTTTTAAAGTTTGAATCCAGTCTTTGGCAGCGAGAAGGTTCTGGGTTCGAAACCAGGCTGGGACCTCTCCTCATGGAGTTTGCATGTTCTTATCATGCATGTGTATTTGTCTCCGGGGGCTTCGGCTTCATTCCACAGTCTAAAAATATACACGAGTTTAACTGGTAGCTGCAAAGTGTCCCTCAGTGTGAGTGGTTGTTTGTCTTTCATGATGTGGGATGTTCAGGACAACAGGTCTGTAGTCTTTAGGGGACAATGGATAGTCGATGTTTTTGGTTCTGGAACAAGGCAGGAGAAGATACGCTGCAGAATCTCACACAGCTGATCTATACAAGCCTTTAGGACTCTGGGACTAAAACCACCTGGACCAGCTGTCTTGTTCCTGTTCAGTCTCTCCAGCTGCTTCTTCACCTGACTGCTAGATACAGACAGGTGGGAGGTGGAGACAATGGGGACACCAGTTTCTTCTGATGTTGGAGATGATGGAAAAGCACCAGAAACAGCATCCATGACTGAGGTAGAAGGTGAGACAGTTGAGGTGAGACAGGGAAGCTGTGGATGAAGGGATGGTGGGAGGTCTGTTTGTCTTGCAGCAGGAGAGGAAGATGTTGGACTTGTTTCTATAGAAGAACATGTTCAGTTCATTGGATCTATCCAGATTTCCATCCAAGTGATCCTCCTTCAGCTTAAAGCCTGTGATCTTCTTCATCCCTGACCACACATCTCGTATATTGTTTTGCTGGAGCTTGTTCTCCAGTTTTTTCTGGTACACCTCCTTGTTGTTTCTAATCTTGATTTTAAGTTCTTTTAGTCCACGTCTCAATAATCCTGGTCTCCCCGCAGTTCTTTCAGGTCCCTGGTGATCCAGGGTTTGTTATTGGGGAAGCACTTCACTGTTCTGGTGGGAATGATTTTGTCCATACAGAAGTTTAAATAATCAGTCACACACTCAGTCGTAGCATTGATGTCCTCTCCATGTGGCTCACAGAGTGCATCCCAGTCTGTAGCCTCAAAACATCCACCAGAGGCTGTTTTCAAGCTAGTTTACTGTTCAGGTTTGTGGTCTAGGTGTAGTCCAACCATGGGCCGGGTGTGGTCCAGGCAAGGTCCTGATTTGGTCCTGTTGTCCAGTCCTTAAGCTGCTCTTATTCTTTGTGGGTCTGAGGGACCCTCTGACTCATTCCATTTAGCAGAACTGGCCACTGGTCTTTGCCCCTCTAGACCAGAACTGAACCTGATCCAGGTCTTTTCGGGTAATGGAGACCTTCATGAGGTCAGACAGCGCTGCTGTGGCAGCTTTTGTTCCCTGTTGACTTTATGTTCCAGCTGCTGAGTCATTCATGAAGTTAGCAGTCAGCTGTGAGCTGTAAAGAGTGTCAAACTAATAAAGCGGTTCTCTGAGGAGGGGGCGGAGCTGTGCGCTCAGTTCATTAAACGATTCGCTCTTGAATGCGTCATGGCGCTCACTCAAACTCCGCTGCTCTTAAAGTAATTTTCATTTTTCTCTTTCGGATGTTAACATCTTGCAAAACGCCAGAGCTGGTGAGCAGGGAGGAAGGAGGCGGTCCTCAGGTGTGGGAAGGTTTGGATAAAGTTTGGATGTTCTGAGCGTTTTGCTGCTGCAATCTAAGGTGAATCCTGACAGCTGAGGGAAACGTCTTCACCTGTAGGCTGCAGCTTTCAACATTCCTTCTAACGTCTGTGATGGAGTTCAAACAGAAAGATTTCTTTTGTGTAAATGATGCTGAGTTTTCCTCTCTGAAGCTGCGTATTGTTGGCCTCCTGACGGAAGCTTTCAGCTCCTGGAAGAGGAGGAAGGAGCTGATCTGGGACCAGCAGCTCCTTCGTTAATAAAACAAGTCCTCTGTCAAAACTGATCCTGGAAAAACAGCCTGCAAATTTAATGATGCTTATTAAAGACAACAAATATGATCTATAGTCTTTTCTCTGCACCTCCTCCCACCTCCTCTTCATCAGACATGTTGGAGTCTTCTCAGGTGAGAAGTGTTGGAGTGTTTCTGTCTCCAGGTGTTTGGACGCTCATCTCTGCCAGTAAAATAAGGAAAAGAAAGGAAACATGTAATAATCTTAATTTATTTATTACACCAGCATTTCTCTGAGTAACTCGTGGTCAGTGTGCTTCTGTCAGCTGCTGCTACTGATGTTCCTGATGCAGGTCTGTCTGAGGAATCAGAGATCAGCGCAGATCACCTGACGATCACCTGCAGATCACCTGACAATCACCTGACGATCACCTGAAGATCACCTGACAATCACCTGCAGATCACCTGACGATCACCTGACGATCACCCACAGATCACGTAACCCGCCTAAAAGTGGGTTAAAGTAATGATTTATGTTCTTATCTGATCGTTATTTCTTTTAATTTCATGATTGTAAATGCTTGTGTGTTTTATTTTGAAACCGGGACTTTATTTTGTAAAAACCGGAAGTAATGCACAAAGATACCTGCAGTAGCTTAACATCGCAAATGCGCAAACGAGACTCTGGTGTTGTTTCGCTCGTGGGAGCTGGAGAGCGAGAGAAAAAGGTATCAAAATGTGTTATTTTGCACTGATATTAAGATTTAATGTCGTTAGTGTTGTAAACTGATTGAAGTCCCGTTGTAGACGTTGGAGAGTCGTCGAGGAGCCACCTTAACTGTTCCGGTCTCCTCTGTAGAAACTCTCACTTGGTAAGCTAGTTTCTGCCATGCTCTTAATGTGTGTGTATGTGGAAACAACACGTGGTGACCATGCTAGCTGCCATTAAGGATATCTTTTGTGTATTTTATGTTGTTTTATGATGAATGTAATTTACTAAAAAGCACTTATGTGAACTTTTGAAAAGAAAACTTGAAAGAAAACTTGTGTTAATGTATCAGGAACGATTAACAATGTCCTGTATCACTAAGATAAGCGCATTGTGATACTTTTACACTGTGAAATAACTAGTCATTTTTCCAATGTGACTAAAGATTAAAAGCCATACAGAGTGGAGAAGCTAAAGAGTCATTTTAAGTTAATTAAGATGGTTAAAAGCAGCACAGCTGTAAATTGTTACTTTTGTCAATTAAAAACAATGTATTTCATTTATTTTATTTAAATCTAAAATCCTATGTTAAAAAGGGTTAAAAGAAAAGACATTACATATGGGAAAAGAACAAATTACATTAAAAAGCTAATTTGTTTATGTAAATTCATTGGAAAAATGCTATTTTATTTAATTGATATTACTATTGGTTAAAATGGTTTATTCTGACACTGAAACTTTATTGTGGAAATAATTGGTTACCTACCTGTATCCTATATTATTATATTCCATTTTGAGAAAAGACAGATAATATGTTGTACAACACTTTGAATTAATCTAGTTGATCATTTTTATGGAAGAACTGAGACTATAACCTGTTTTACTAATGCAGGTCAGGTCTTTTCATATTGGTTGGAAAAAACTTGATGAAGCTTCAGTCCTTGTGTCAACGAGATTAACCAGCGACTTGTAGATGGCGAGCCTCCCAGCAGAACTCTGATCATCACCACATCCTTCAGCTGAGGTTGTGGTAGGATTGTGCCGATTCCAAGAATTGACACCAACAGGAGCCACACTGAATACACTCCTGACTTGACTATTTTACTCTGACTTACCTGACTTGAACTTTGGATCCATAACGAACAATTCTGAACCAAGACCTTTGGAAGGACAATTTATTTTATTCTATTTTATTTTACATTTAAAGGGCCCATAGGCATTGTTAATTGTGTTCTGTTCAAATGATTTTGACAACTAAAAGTTGCTTTTCATAACTTATACTGGTGTCCCTGGTTATTACTCTTACTCATAGCTCCTACGAACCTAGTGGCGACGTGTACATACTCAGAAGTGGGTTACANCAACTGACAATCACCTGACGATCACCTACAGATCACCTGACAATCACCTGACGATCACCTACCGATCACCTGACAATCACCTGACGATCACCTGACGATCACCTGCCGATCACCTGACGATCACCTGCCGATCACCTGACGATCACCTGCAGATCACCTGACGATCACCTGCAGATCACCTGACAATCACCTGACTATCACCTACAGATCACCTGACAATCACCTGCAGATCACCTGACAATCACCTGACAATCACCTGACGATCACCTGCAGATCACCTGACAATCACCTGCAGATCACCTGAAGATCACCTACAGATCACCTGACAATCACCTGACGATCACCTACAGATCAACTGACAATCACCTGCAGATCACCTGACGATCACCTACAGATCACCTGCAGATCACCTGACGATCACCTGCAGATCACCTGACAATCACCTGACGATCACCTACAGATCACCTGACAATCACCTGACGATCACCTACAGATCACCTGCAGATCACCTGACGATCACCTGCAGATCACCTGACAATCACCTGACGATCACCTGACAATCACCTGACGATCACCTACAGATCACCTGACAATCACCTGCAGATCACCTGACGATCACCTGCAGCAGACATCATTAATAAAAGTGAAAGAATCCCTGACTGTGGGAATGAACTGATGGTGATTCCTTCATGTGTCGAGCTGCTGAAGCTTCTCTGACTGTGTTGCTGTTTATTCCTCACGCTTGTGTTTGTCTCTGCTGCCGCCGTCTGCAGCAGCTCGTCATTGTGAGGTGTGTTTGCTTCACGCTGTGTAACACTCCTGCCCTCTGTTTGCGCTGACGGTGCAGTGACACCGGTGAAGGCTGGCAGCCAAAAGACCCGCGAAAACAACAGAAAAGAGGCGGAGACGTGAGGCTGCGGCAGCAACACTTCACCTCCAGCAGTGAATTAAAGCTGAGGCACAAAAACAAAGCAGAGGAGAGGCGGAGTGACGAGCAGAGATTGACACGGGCCACGCAGCACTCGACAAGCATCGTTGTGGCGTTTGTTCAGCAAAATTAAACACTCAGGACCGTTTTCACCTGCTCAGGCAGGCATATGGCCCGCAAGTTAAAAATAAAGACAGTGTGCATACATTAGCATACATAATGCAGACCGACCCCCATTTAATATGCAAATTCCCTGAAATATTACTGAACACCTTCTGTTCGGAGAGAATAGATTTGAATTTGCAATTAGAATTATCCTGTATAATTAATGAAAAGCGTCAATTTTTGGCTCCTCGCTAATTTGATTAAACATGTTGATGAGGCGTTTAGAGACGCTGCTGGACTGCAGGAGAAAACAGACCTGGAGTCATGTGATCAGGTGACCTCCAGCAGGGATCACAGGGATGTCAGCAGGGTGTGTGAGTTATTTTACCCTCGTCACCGTCTGTCAGGAGAAATTTTGGAGACGCTGAAGTCAGAATAAACCAACATGATTTTTGTTGATCTGAAAGTGTTGATTAGTCCTGCAGGTCAGAGGTCATATGGTAGAGCTCTCTCCTCCTCCCTTCATCCCCCGTCAGCCCTCCTGTCTCTCTGATGAATATTAATGATATTTGTAATAAAGTGCATCATCCTGATTGAGGCCTGTTTGTTCAACAAAGATCAGATTATTATGATCTGGAACGCCCCGGGACGTCTCAGTAAGTGTGTGTGTGTGTTCACGTTACCAGTAAACAGAACCTTTATTAAAACAGTAAAACACCCGCTGAAGGCTTTTTATGGAACATGTTAATTGTTTTTGTGTGTGTGTGTGTGTGACTCGTTTGTCACCCCTCTGATGTGTCTGATGGATAAACTCGTGTGTAATTCATGTCTGTTTATTCAAACTGCTCTGATTCTTACAAATAATTTACTTTTGATCATTTAGAGGAACATAATAAACTTTGATTGCTTTTATTTTGAAGGCAGAGTTGTAATACTTAGTGAATCTGTTTTGTTGTGTTGACACACCTGGACTCACCTGTGTTCAGTGTAATAATGGAGGATGTGGATCATGTCACAGAACCAAATCACTGCGTCTCTTGATAAACTGAATGATGTATGTGACTCTCCAGACCAGCGTATCCTTCATATGTGAGGCTGCTACAGGTTTTTGTGGATCTATTTCTGTAATATTTTGGTGGTTTTTGAAGTCTGATGGTTAAAGAAAACTCTCCTAATGTTTAACGCAACATTTTGGTTATGAAGAGCTTTGAAGCAGCGTTACGTCCTCCATGAGGAACCTTCAGGACGAGGCCTTTCTGTCCTCGTTTCCTCTCTTCCTTCCAGACCTGGACTTGCTGACCAAGGTCAGGCCAGATGGTGCGGCTGGTTTCACCTTGCTGCTGACCGCTGGTCCCAGCGTAGCCGAGTGGATCTGCCTCCAAACAGATGGAGAATCACAGTGAGCTTTAAAAGTCTGAAACATGCAGGAGGCTGAAAAAATGTTTTCTATGAGCTGTTTGTGCCAATTAGGTGTTACGTTTCTTTACTTTCTCTTCTTGAATGTAAGTGTGTTTAATTTGGCCCCTCCGTCCAACACGGTTTCAGTGTGACTTCAAAGCAGAATAAATTACATTTACTTTGTAATGCTTGCATCATTATTCCTCTTCTTCATCAGCAGCCAATCAGCTCTGTGTTTCTGTGTGAGTGTAAACTTTATATACATCCTTCAGATGAAACTCAACAGAAATTCTGTTGATTGTTTTAAAATCATTCGTTTATTCTCAGCGTTTCTGTTGGAAGCTTTTATTTTATTACATTTCTGTTTCGGTTGTTTCTCATGAAAAGAAGGAAACTGCTCCGTTAATTGATCAGAGAGACGATGTGAGGCTGCATGCAGCACTAACACTATGTACTGATAAACCATCGGGGGAAATCGGACCTTCTCAGCACCGAGAAGCTGAGCGTCAGATTCAAACCGTGTTGTTTCCACTTCCTGAATGTCTGCAGAACCTGCATGACCATCAGAATAAGGAACACCTGCTAAGGAGCTTCATGTTTAACCTGAACCTGTTGTTTATGCAGGTATGTCCCACCGAGTGGGACGGAACCAGCAGTCTTCTCTAGCAGCGGCTCTAACTCACCTGATAACCTGATAGGATATGTCCGATTTTTGTTCTGATTAAATCACATTTTAGTCTGAAACACAAACTGCAGTCAGATCATGTCTCATTGGACAATACGGTAAAAAATACTAGTTACTGAATAAAAGCATCAGACATTGTCCTCGTTCTGGAGGGGACAACGTTCAGTTATACACAAGTTCAAATCAGGATGTTTAGACACAGAATCTGCAACACCAATAAAAAGAATGTTTCTGTTCATGTCTGGAAGGACGTGCGCTACAGAGACGCTCAGCAGGATGAAGTTTGTATGATCTGTGTTAAACTCTCACTTTAAGATGCTGCAGCAGATTGTTCTCTCATGTGGAGTCTCAGTGTTTGTAATTAGTGAGTCTCTGAAGTTTCCAGGAGGTGTTTAGGTGACACTCAGCAGCATTTTATTTCTCTTCACACTGTGAGTCGAAGCAGCAGCTGGAAAGGTTAAAGTGGCATGAAGAGATATTGAAGCGAAATGGTTGGAAGGCAAGCCCCAGGCATTTATTCAAATAACCGTTTTTTTCCCTTAATTTTGGTTCAATATAGCCGGACGCTCAGCCATCAGCAGTCAGACACTTAATTAAATACCTCAGCGGCTGTACGAGCTGCATGAAGCCTGTTTGGAATAGTAATGGATGGAAAGAGAAACATTTGTCAGGCTATAAGTAAGAGATGAATCTGTGTAGCTGCCTCTGACATCTGATCACATCAGCTGAAGAACCGTGTTTGACTTTAAACTCAGCAGATCAACACTGTTAAAGACTGATGGACATCTGGATCATTTAAAACACTTCTAAAAACATCAGCTGTAGTTTTCAGCAGTTAGTAGTGACGCGAGATTCAGCAACACAGTTTGTTAAATAAATCTAACGGAAGATTTAATCTCACATAGCAGAGAAAATGTTCCTTTTCAAACGACCTGATAAGATAATTAAATGTTAACAGTCCATTAAAATCTAAATTATTGAAGTCTAAAAATACCTTCATTTATTTTATTTTCTTATTAAATATTTTACATTGAATATGACTGATTAAAACATGTGAATAACATGTTTCTGCAGAAATAACACATGCTAATGTAGCTAGCTGCGTAGCTTTTTATATAATTTCATTTTTTAAAGAGTTCCTTCCATTAAAAACAGTGTTTCTGAGGTTTCTGTTGAATATTTTAGCTCCACAGGTGTTCTTACCTTCATAGTGGGTGAAAACAGGTCAACAACTTCTCTTTCAGTTTTAATCTCTCAAACTACGCAGGTGGTGATAAAACCCGAGTTCTCCTGAGTTCTAATGGCCTGTATCTGTTTCATCACAACTCCTTTGTTCATTAGTATTCATCAGCTCCTGCAGTTGAAACCACGCCTAGCATGCTGCTGGCTAAAAGCTGTTAGCATAACGCCTAGCATGCTGCTGGCTAAAAGCTGTTAGCATAACGCCTAGCATGCTGCTAGCTAAAAGCTGTTAGCATAAGACGTAGCAAACAGGAAGAGAGAACGTCTGATGTTACCATGCACAGCGGGGCAGGAAACAGTATTCTTTGCTCTCATAGGCTAGTTTGTTAGCCAATCAGAGTCCAGCAAATTTGAATACTGAATATGAACGAGTTGCTGACGAAGCAGCCTGACGGAAGGAGCCGGAACCACCCGAATTTTAATGCAGACAGATTGAAAGGTCTGTTAATCAGTGTTTCCTGAGGTTTTTTAGATATAAAATGTTTCATATTACTGGTTCATACTTAAGAAATAACCACAAAGTCCAGAAATGTGTATAAAATGGACTCTTTAAGAGAAAGTCTCTCCAGACAAACCAGCTCGCTCCCTGTTGAAGAACAGCTGAGAAACAAATTCACTGAGACATTTCTGAGTCTTTGGGACTCCAGAGAACCTCAGTTAGACACTTGAAGAGTGAAATCATGTAAAAACTTGATTTACTCTGATTATTTGAATAAAAAGTGTTTGATGATCTGAAACATTCCTCCTGTACACCCCCTGGTGTCTGCCTATGTCCCACCTCATGTCCCTTCATTGTGACCTCCTGATGTCCCCCTGTGTCTGCCACGTCTTGTTCTGAGTGGACCTGATCAGTAGTCCTGGTTATGAGAGCAAACAGGAAGGAGCATTTGAGGATTTTCAGGTCAGAGTAACGTCTGCAGGTCGTGAACCGTTTCGTCTGGAATCAGTTTCAGCTTCACTTCGTGTTCGTTCTTCCATCTGAAAGAGTTCTGATACTTTTAATAAGAAGATCTTTGATTTTTAAAGGTCTGACCTTGATTTAGTTTTGAGCTTTACTGCTGAATTTGGTTGCTATTAGCTGCCGACGTGCCTTTGAGCTACAAAATGTTTGGCCATAATTGACGTTTTATTAAACCTCACGGTTCTGAAATGTCAAACTTTTCAGGAAAGAAATGAGTCCAGTTTTTAGGATTTTACCTTCAGGCAGTTTGGAGTTGATCTGCTGGGTTTTAGGAGGATTTCATCAGACTAGAGGCTGAAGGATCTTCATGTCCTCAGAGAATAAATAAATCCTTTAACTCAGCATGAAAACCTGCAACACGTCTATCATGAAGATTTCTCATGACAGCAGTGATATTAGAGCTTCTGCAGGATTTAAACACGTACTAGGAATTATATTTTATAACATTTAAAATCAACAAACTGGAAGAAATGAATCATTTTAGATTAGAATGAAAAGTTTCAGCTGTGAGTCAGGGTTAATCTAGTCAGGGTTAGTCTAGTCAGGGTTAGTCTAGTTAGAGTTAGTCTAGTCAGGGTTAGTCTAGTTAGAGTTAGTCTAGTCAGGGTTAGTCTAGTCAGGGTTAATCTAGTCAGGGTTAGTCTAGTCAGGGTTAGTCTAGTTAGGTTAGTCTAGTAGGGTTAATCTAGTCAGGGTTAATCTAGTTAGGGTTAGTCTAGTCAGGGTTAGTCTAGTTAGGATTTGTTTAGTCAGGGTTAGTCTAGTCAGGGTTATTCTAGTCAGGGTTAGTTTAGTCAGGGTTAGGGTTAGTCTAGTCAGGGTTAGTCTAGTCAGGGTTAGTCTATTTAGGGTTTGTTTAGTCAGGCTTAGTCTAGTCAGGGTTAGTTTAGTCAGGGTTAGTCTAGTCAGGGTTAGTCTAGTTAGGATTTGTTTAGTCAGGGTTAGGGTTAGTCTAGTCAGAATGACCCTAACCCTATGATTGTCTTTTAAAAGGATCGTGGTGTTTATTGAAACTGTGTCATACTTGACCTACAACCCTAAATGGACCCTTCAGGCCTCCATTTGATGAGATTCACCAGCAGAGATCGGAACATCTCCAGTGTTTGGAGAATTTAAATAAATGCTGTTCTGAACGTTAGTTTTTAAATGTGTTTATTTTTTTATAAAAAGACATTGAAGAGCGAAACAATAAGTTAAATCATTGACAGATATTTTAGTTAGAATTTTTTTGTCAGTTAACAAAGTTTATCGTTATTTAAAACGATGATTTAATGGAATAGAATCTGTGATAAATACTGATGATCAGCTAACATGAATGTAACAGTGTTTGGCCTCAGGAAATCCCAGGAACAACCTTCAAGGTGGCCCACAGTTAGCTGCTCGGCACTTTCTAAAGCCCAATTATGTTCTCATATTTAATAGGACAAATCGCAGGTAACTGCTTAAATCTGCAGCGTGATTCTTAATTTAGCACTCCAGACCTTTTAGCTGTTTCCAGATTCCTCCAGGATGCCACCAGACTGTTTCCAGACCTCCTGACAGTTCTGGTGGTCTCTGGGTTCGTATGGTAGCAGCTGCTCAGTTGGTGCTCCCCCTGGCTCATAATATGCTGCCAAGCTGCTCATCACTTGCTGCACTACAACTCCCATGATCCCGCGGGACTACAGCTCGTCTGGGTGGCAGAAGTATCCAGAAAACAAAAGCTTCTGTTTAGCTTTCTTTAACATTAAGACCAGGTCCATTCTAAAACAGATAAACTGAGCTGTTCCCACCCTGTGTTAATGTTACTGTTACTATATATATATATATATATATATATACACTCACCGGCCACTTTATTAGGTACACCATGCTAGTAACGGGTTGGACCCCCTTTCACCTTCAGAACTGCCTCAATTCTTCGTGGCATAGATTCAACAAGGTGCTGGAAGCATTCCTCAGAGAGTTTGGTCCATATTGACACGATGGCATCACACAGTTGGCGCAGATTTGTCGGCTGCACATCCATGATGCGAATCTCCCGTTCCACCACATCCCAAAGATGCTCTATTGGATTGAGATCTGGTGACTGTGGAGGCC
>SSNP01000185.1:474049-476549 GCA_006937955.1 Pachypanchax playfairii | reverse complement strand
GATAAAAGACCGGCTCTAAATGAGACGCCATAAGTCTGCAGGAAGAGTCGGCCATCTTTAAGACGCCGCCACAGAATAATAATGTCATCAGTGATATAAAGAAACACTGTGATGCGTGATTTCAAAATAAAACTACCAACATGTCTTGAATTTGATTCAGAACTGTCAGAGCTGAAAAATTAAAATAAAAACATGTTTAATTATATTTTTAAAAAAGTTTATTCCACTTAAATTATTGATTTCATCTTGATTTTAGGGATGATGATTTATTGTTTTAGTAAAACTGTTGCATGCAGCATTTTGTATGTTTTATAAAAACCTTTTAGAAATCTCCGAATGTTGATGTTTAATCCTGTAATTTAAACGTGTTTCTGGTAGTTTCAGATTAAACTGTAACTTTACAGCATCAACACAGATTCAACTTCACAAACTCAAATCAGAAAGATTTTTTTAATCAAACCTTTTTCACTTTAAAGGAATTCGTGTGTCTTTGGTCTCAACTTTTTAAAGATAAACATAAAAAGATGAAGATAAATATAAAATATTCATTCGGGCTGCGCGGTGGTTCAGTGAGGAGCACTGATACTTAGAAGTTTGTATGTTCCTGCTGTGCACGTGTGGGGAGGACAGGTGACCTGTCTAGGTGTAGCCCCGCCTATCGACCAGTGACCACCCCTGGACAGGAACCTGAGTGCATCTTAGTCATTTAGACCACGCCCATCACTAGATTCTATAATTCCACAGATTAACAGGATGAAAAACTGTTTACAAAGTTGTTTTTTTCTTTTTAAGCTTCAAATAAAAGTTTTCTTTCATCTAAATTTTGTGGACTGTGTGAAACCTGAACCTGGCTAATTCCTGGATCGTGCGTTCATTCTCTCACTGAAGCAGCCTTCGTCATGAATTACAGTTTTTTTCTGTCTTTTTCAGATTTTTCTTGAAGTTTTTCCTCAAGTGCAACCAGAACTGTTTGAAAAATGCAGGAAACCCTCGAGACATGCGGCGGTTTCAGGTGCGACACGCAGCTGTTGATCCCGAGTCTGAGAGAACAAAGTGAATTCAGTGAAGTTGTGAATGTTCCTTGTTTTTCAGGTGGTGGTTTCTACTACAGTCAACGTGGATGGCCACGTCCTGGCTGTGTCAGACAACATGTTTGTCCACAATAATTCCAAACATGGCCGCCGTGCTCGACGTCTGGACCCGTCTGAAGGTAAAACACTGCTCAGAGACTCTCAGGATCCAGAACACTCCAGATCTGAACCCAAATTCGTGCCTCGCATTAAAATTTGGTTTTAGTTTTTGGTTGTTTTCCTGTGAAACCATAAACGTGTGCGTCATCCATGAACCCTGATCACAGAGCAGACTGACATCACCAGAATCACCGAGACCTAAAGGCCACTCGTGTTACAGGTCTGACTGCTGTGCTCGGGTTCTGGACCGGGTTCATTCCAGCCAACAGTCGCTCTGTTCTTCCATCGTCCACAGAGACAGAATAAAACGCTTCATCTGCATATAAACTTGTCAGATGAAACTCGACTCCGACAGCTGGAGCGCAGCAGCAACATTTCCTCTGAAGTTATAAACTTTTATACCACTTTGACTCATGAAACCTGTCGCCTCAGCCCGCTGCTTCACTTGATTTGGCCCAATGACACTGCCAGTAGGCGGAGCTTAACACTTTCAAATGGAAAGGTTTTTCCATCCTGGTTAAAGTCAAAGGACCCTGCAGGGTTCTCAGGTTGATTCAGATCCACCTGGAGCATCACAGGTGGGTGGAGTTTCAGACAATCAGCTGGTATCTGAATGTTCTGGAGTCTTCTAGTTTAGTCCTTGTAGTCCCGTCTGGGACAGACTGCAGTAAAACTGATCAAAGTGTTCTACCTCTGAGATGACGAGCAGCCGGTTTCAGCTCGTTTCAGGTGATGAAGCTGCTGATGTCATTGTCTTGTTTGGTTTAACCTACTTGCAGCTCCAGGTGGTGTTGATGCTCTCCAGACCCGATATGTAGTTGATCAAAGGAAAAGGGAGATAAGTGGATCTTCTGTGTTGCAGTAGGAGTGTGTCTCCACCTGTTCCATACGTCCCGGGTCCTCAATCAAATACTGCTTGACACTAATCTGTCAGTTCCATCTCAGGACGTTTCTCACCTGTGAAAACACCTCGTGATGCTGAGAAAACTTTATTACAACAACTGCATCATTCATGAGCCCAATTGTTTGCCTGAGAGGCGCTAGGCGTTGTGTACGGTGTCCTGCAGGAGCCAAACAGGCCTGTTGTTTACCAGCCAGTCTTGTGTCTGAGGGAAACTCAGGGTCTTTCATCTCTTCCAGACTGGGATGTTTTCACAGGCGATAAAAAGCCCAACATCTGCTGCTGTCTTTGTGTCCAACCCTCAGCCCCCGTCCCTGGGATCAAACTTTCCTCTGCCTGCTCCTCGTCTTTGTGCTGCATTCATGTGATTAGACCCCCCCCCCCCCCCCCCCCCCCCCCCCCCCCCCCC
>SSNP01000185.1:460164-472322 GCA_006937955.1 Pachypanchax playfairii | reverse complement strand
CCCTTTGTCCTTCGTCCTTCACCCTTCATCCTTCACCCTTTGTCCATCGTCCTTCACCCTTTGTCCTTCGTCCTTCACCCTTTGTCCTTCACCCTTTGTCCTTCGTCCTTCACCCTTTGTCCTTCACCCTTTGTCCATCGTCCTTCACCCTTCATCCTTCACCCTTCGTCCTTCACCCTTTGTCCATCGTCCTTCACCCTTTGTCCATCGTCCTTCACCCTTTGTCCTTCATCCTTTGTCCTTCGTCCTTCACCCTTCATCCTTCACCCTTTGTCCTTCACCCTTTGTCCTTCACCCTTTGTCCTTCGTCCTTCACCCTTCATCCTTCACCCTTCGTCCTTCACCCTTCACCCTTCACCCTTCGTCCTTCACCCTTCGTCCTTCACCCTTTGTCCATCGTCCTTCACCCTTCATCCTTCACCCTTTGTCCATCGTCCTTCACCCTTCATCCTTCACCCTTCGTCCTTCACCCTTTGTCCATCGTCCTTCACCCTTTGTCCTTCACCCTTTGTCCATCGTCCTTCACCCTTTGTCCATCATCCTTCACCCTTTGTCCATCATCCTTTGTCCTTCGTCCTTCACCCTTTGTCCATCGTCCTTCACCCTTCATCCTTCACCCTTTGTCCTTCACCCTTTGTCCTTCACCCTTTGTCCTTCGTCCTTCACCCTTCATCCTTCACCCTTTGTCCATCGTCCTTCACCCTTCATCCTTCACCCTTCGTCCTTCACCCTTTGTCCATCGTCCTTCACCCTTTGTCCATCGTCCTTCACCCTTCATCCTTCACCCTTCGTCCTTCACCCTTTGTCCATCGTCCTTCACCCTTTGTCCTTCACCCTTTGTCCATCGTCCTTCACCCTTCATTCTTCACCCTTTGTCCTTCGTCCTTCGCCCTTTGTCCTTCGTCCTTCACCCTTCGTCCTTCACCCTTTGTCCATCGTCCTTCACCCTTTGTCCTTCATCCTTTGTCCATCGTCCTTCACCCTTCATCCTTCACCCTTCGTCCTTCACCCTTTGTCCATCGTCCTTCACCCTTTGTCCATCATCCTTCTCCCTTCGTCCTTCACCCTTTGTCCCTCGTCCTTCACCCTTCATCCTTCACCCTTTGTCCTTCGTCCTTCACCCTTCATCCTTCACCCTTCGTCCTTCACCCTTCATCCTTCTCCCTTTGTCCATCGTCCTTCACCCTTTGTCCTTCACCCTTTGTCCTTCGTCCTTCACCCTTTGTCCTTCACCCTTTGTCCATCGTCCTTCACCCTTCATCCTTCACCCTCGTCCTTCACCCTTTGTCCTTCACCCTTTGTCCATCGTCCTTCACCCTTTGTCCATCATCCTTCACCCTTTGTCCTTCATCCTTTGTCCTTCGTCCTTCACCCTTCATCCTTCACCCTTTGTCCATCGTCCTTCACCCTTCGTCCTTCACCCTTCGTCCTTCACCCTTTGTCCATCGTCCTTCACCCTTTGTCCTTCACCCTTTGTCCATCGTCCTTCACCCTTTGTCCATCGTCCTTCACCCTTCATCCTTCACCCTTCGTCCTTCACCCTTTGTCCATCATCCTTCACCCTTCATCCTTCACCCTTCGTCCTTCACCCTTCGTCCTTCACCCTTTGTCCATCGTCCTTCACCCTTTGTCCTTCACCCTTTGTCCATCGTCCTTCACCCTTCATCCTTCACCCTTCGTCCTTCACCCTTTGTCCATCGTCCTTCACCCTTTGTCCATCGTCCTTCACCCTTTGTCCTTCACCCTTTGTCCATCGTCCTTCACCCTTTGTCCATCATCCTTCACCCTTTGTCCATCATCCTTTGTCCTTCGTCCTTCACCCTTCATCCTTCACCCTTTGTCCTTCACCCTTTGTCCTTCGTCCTTCACCCTTCAATCTTCCCCCTTTGTCCTTCGTCCTTCACCCTTTGTCCTTCGTCCTTCACCCTTCATCCTTCACCCTTTGTCCATCGTCCTTCACCCTTTGTCCTTCGTCCTTCACCCTTTGTCCTTCGTCCTTCATCCTTCACCCTTTGTCCATCGTCCTTCACCCTTCATCCTTCACCCTTCGTCCTTCACCCTTTGTCCATCATCCTTCACCCTTCATCCTTCACCCTTTGTCCATCGTCCTTCACCCTTCATCCTTCGCCCTTCGTCCTTCACCCTTCGTCCTTCACCCTTTGTCCATCGTCCTTCACCCTTTGTCCTTCGTCCTTCACCCTTTGTCCATCGTCCTTCACCCTTCATCCTTCACCCTTCGTCCTTCACCCTTTGTCCTTCGTCCTTCACCCTTTGTCCATCGTCCTTCACCCTTCATCCTTCACCCTTCGTCCTTCACCCTTCGTCCTTCACCCTTTGTCCATCGTCCTTCACCCTTTGTCCTTCACCCTTTGTCCATCGTCCTTCACCCTTTGTCCATCGTCCTTCACCCTTCATCCTTCACCCTTCGTCCTTCACCCTTTGTCCTTCATCCTTCACCCTTCATCCTTCACCCTTTGTCCATCGTCCTTCACCCTTTGTCCATCGTCCTTCACCCTTCATCCTTCGTCCTTCACCCTTCGTCCTTCACCCTTCATCCTTCGTCCTTCACCCTTTGTCCTTCACCCTTTGTCCATCGTCCTTCACCCTTTGTCCTTCGTCCTTCACCCTTTGTCCTTCGTCCTTCACCCTTTGTCCATCGTCCTTCACCCTTCATCCTTCACCCTTCGTCCTTCACCCTTTGTCCATCGTCCTTCACCCTTTGTCCTTCACCCTTTGTCCTTCGTCCTTCACCCTTCATCCTTCACCCTTTGTCCTTCACCCTTTGTCCTTCACCCTTTGTCCTTCGTCCTTCACCCTTCATCCTTCGTCCTTCACCCTTCGTCCTTCACCCATCGTCCTTCACCCTTTGTCCATCGTCCTTCACCCTTTGTCCATCATCCTTCACCCTTCATCCTTCACCCTTTGTCCATCGTCCTTCACCCTTCATCCTTCACCCTTCGCCCTTCGTCCTTCACCCTTTGTCCATCGTCCTTCACCCTTTGTCCATCGTCCTTCACCCTTCATCCTTCACCCTTCGTCCTTCACCCTTTGTCCATCGTCCTTCACCCTTTGTCCATCATCCTTCACCCTTCATCCTTCACCCTTTGTCCATCGTCCTTCACCCTTCATCCTTCCTCCTTTGTCCTTCGTCCTTCACCCTTTGTCCATCGTCCTTCACCCTTCATCCTTCACCCGTCGTCCTTCACCCTTTGTCCATCGTCCTTCACCCTTTGTCCTTCACCCTTTGTCCATCGTCCTTCACCCTTTGTCCATCATCCTTCACCCTTCATCCTTCACCCTTTGTCCTTCGTCCTTCACCCTTTGTCCTTCACCCTTTGTCCATCATCCTTCACCCTTCATCCTTCACCCTTTGTCCTTCGTCCTTCACCCTTTGTCCTTCGTCCTTCATCCTTCACCCTTTGTCCTTCGTCCTTCACCCTTCACCCTTTGTCCTTCGTCCTTCACCCTTTGTCCTTCACCCTTTGTCCATCATCCTTCACCCTTCATCCTTCACCCTTTGTCCTTCGTCCTTCACCCTTTGTCCTTCGTCCTTCACCCTTCAATCTTCACCCTTCTGTTCACTTTGGGGATTTTCACTTGTAATTATAACACAGTCATTTGTCAGGTGAGGATTTTACAGGAGAACAGCTGCACATTTTCATCATCTTCATCCTCTTCATAAACACACCTGTGCAGTTGCATTGCAAAAACATCTGTATCAGTTGCTGCTCAACTTGTCCTGAAAAACATACAGTTGTACAGTGATGTGGAGCAGCAGGAAGAACTGCAGAAGGAGCTGCAAGAGGAGCAGCGCATACGCTGCTGAATGAAATATTGAAACAGGTCCAAAAGAGCAGAACACCTGGTGGGGAAGGAGCTGAGATCTCCCTCACATCATCACATCACCTGCTGCTGATGGAACTCCTGGCTTTGATCAGCGTTGTGAGGAGGCAAACATACAGAAGATGAAGCCCAGCATCCCTCTGCACACAGAGAGCAGGGTGACCCAGATTAAAGGAAAGAAGAACCAGCCTGTTTTTACCGGTCCACACGGTACTGCATGTTCCTCCTGCAGAGGAGACCTCCTAAAGTCATAAACTGAGAAGGTAAAACTGGTGAGACAGGACGAGAAGTTTCTGATGGAAAAGTCAATTCATCTCCAGAGGTGTTCACAGAAAACTTTCTTTCTTGATCCAGTTGGTTTTGATTGAGAAAGGAATATGTCAGTGATTCAAAACACATGCAACAGGTTCATTATCATCATCATAAACATCATCTTCATCGTAAGAAGCAGCAGGTTCTGCAGCAGGTTCAGCAGCAGGTTCTGCAGCAGGTTCAGCAGCAGGTTCTGCAGCAGGTTCAGCAGCAGGTTCTTCAGCAGGTTCAGCAGGTTCTTCAGCAGGTTCAGCAGCAGGTGTTTCAGCAGGTTCAGCAGCAGGTTCTTCAGCAGGTGTTTCAGCAGGTTCTTCAGCAGGTTCAGCAGCAGGTGCTTCAGCAGGTGTTTCAGCAGGTTCTTCAGCAGGTTCTTCAGCAGGTGTTTCAGCAGGTTCTTCAGCAGGTTCAGCAGCAGGTGTTTCAGCAGGTTCTTCAGCAGGTTCAGCAGCAGGTTCTTCAGCAGGTTCTTCAGCAGGTGTTTCAGCAGGTTCTTCAGCAGGTTCAGCAGCAGGTTCTTCAGCAGGTGTTTCAGCAGGTTCTTCAGCAGGTTCAGCAGCAGGTTCTTCAGCAGGTGTTTCAGCAGGTTCTTCAGCAGGTTCAGCAGCAGGTTCTTCAGCAGGTTACAAAAACACTATGTTGGGAATGTTGAGAATTTTGGATGAAATATTTTCAACCAGTCACTTTTTTTAGTTCAGGTTTTTATGTGGCACCAGTTCACATCAAAACCCCCTGAAAGTGTTAACAAGTCCAGTTAGAGTCCAAGTCATTTACAGACAGACCAAGTCAATCTGATTATAATCCACCTGGATTAAGTAGATTAAAAAAATATCAATTAGTAAATGTTTTGTATCTAAAGAAACCGCTGCACAAACTGGAGACAGATGAAAAGAATGTCTCTCTTTGTAACAGTTTGAACCAGAACCTGCAGCAGAACCAGGACAAATGAAACAGATAGTTAAATTAAATTAATTAAAACACTGATTCTTCTGATTTTCTCTCTTGAAGCCGTTTTACTGATTTCAAAGACTTTTAAACTCACGAAACAATGGAAGAGTTTTATTTTGAAAATACTTGTTCTTCTTTCTTATTTCAGGATGAAACTGGAATGAACACACACATTTCAAACCTTGTAACAGTTTGTGTTTTATGGTGTTTTATGTTTTCTGTAAAACAGCTGATCACCCCTCACGCCATCCGGGTCCAGACCCCCCCTCGACACATCCCCGGGGTCGTGGAGGTCACGCTGTCTTACAAGTCCAAACAGTTCTGCAAAGGAGCGCCGGGACGCTTCGTCTACACCGGTAAGATAACGTCTCACCTGTACAACATGAACCTTCAGTGTGCTGCTTCAGATGTTGTAAAGGGAACCAAACACGGGCCCGTTCCGTCCTGCAGCATGTGTTGGGTCAGTCACTCAGACCAGTTCCTCACACTCAGGTCTGAACGTTCACTCTCCGTCAGAGACGTTAGCTTCCTGGGCGCCGCGTCCCGCTTCTACACAATGAGAAACATCTGGATAATAAACTGTTTAAAATAAAGCCTGAAACACCTGCAATGAAACTTCCAGACCTTTTTGTTTTTAGAGCTGCTGTTAACACACGTCAACAAGTCAACATGTCAACAAGTCAACATGTCAACAAGTCAACACATAAACACGTCAACACGTCTTACACACAGCAGGATCAAGTTTAAAGCTTCTGTGCTGAAGTTCTTATAATCGTGTCCTTTTCATTAGAAGTCTTCTCTTGTGCATCTTCACATGGTTTTACCTTCTTCTCTCTGATTCGCCCTCCTGAGTTTCCTCTTGATGGAACCTGAAACCATCTAGTCCATGATTCTGTTCGGGGTTACCGGGAGCTGGCGCCTGTCTCCAGCTGTTTGCTTCCATGCTGTAAAGGTGTGAGTGATGTTTAAAGGTTTTAGAATCCATCTTGTTTTCTGTAAACTGGAAGTGAAGCAAACATTTTCCCCGGAGCTTCTTCACCTCCTCTTGTCCTTCAGACTCATTGTCCTTCATATCGTCTCTCACATCAGTGCTTTCACAGCTGACGATTATTCTGTCAGAATATCCAGATGTCATTCAAAGTAGCAGAAAGGTCAGATAGAAGGCTGTTTAGTGTGATAAGTAAATGTCATTGCGTTGTTCTGTGAAAGAGGTGAACGTCTTCAGGTTTTCTGTTTAACACCAGTTTATCACAGCTGCTTCCTCACCGTCTCGTCTTTGTTGGAGGCGCCGTCTCCTCCGACGGAGCAGAGGAGACGGTCCTCACAATGGACGCTTCAGCTGCCTCCTTTTCCAATTTTAATCTGTGATCCCATTTTCAGATACGACTGAATGAGCTGAGAGTTCAGCTTTAATGTTGTGAAGAGAGCTGCTGCTGGAGGATGTTCTCCTTCTGAAGGAGCAAACATCACGTTCACGTCCCATCAGCTGCAGCGAGAGGCATGAATCCAGTCCTGCTTGGATTTCACACAGATAAATAAACCATCAACCAAACAAACAGAAGCACTGCTGAAAGTGAGTCCATCCAGACAGGAAGTCAGCTGATCACATGGAACGATGATTCGTTCGGTTCGCTGCTCATTTTAAATGACCAGATGATTCTGGTTTGGTGCTGATGTAAAGAGGAAGGACTTTTATTTTGATAATCTCAGAACATGATGGCAGATTTTGGGTGAGTTGTGTATCATCCGTGTGTAAACTGAGTCGTGTTTAGTGTTGTGCAGTTTCTACACTGCAGTGGGAATTTTTATGGAAAACAGATGCTGATCTGAAGTCAGTTTGATTGATGAGAAATGATAAAACAGAGTGTCCCTGAAGGCACCGTGAGCCTGAAACCTCCAAACCACTTCATCAAAATGTTTCAGTAAGTCTTCTTCTCCTGCTGTCATGTGATTTACAGCGCATGCTCCGTGAGTCAGCAGCCAGGTGTGTTCATGAACATCAGAATCCACAGGA
Source organism: Pachypanchax playfairii (assembly GCA_006937955.1). Lineage (NCBI taxonomy): Eukaryota > Metazoa > Chordata > Actinopteri > Cyprinodontiformes > Aplocheilidae > Pachypanchax > Pachypanchax playfairii. The sequence continues at coordinate 465,208 of SSNP01000185.1, read as the reverse complement.
GGGAAGTGGGATTAGTGATTCCTCTCTGCAGTTCTGACTCTTATTCTGAAAAAAAACCACTTTCCTCCTCTTCCTTGTCTGACTGACATCCACTATTCCAGAGTCTTCCTCAGACGGCCTCACCGTGATGCAGGGATCATGCCTGAAGCAACACTTTCCAGTTCAGGTCACATGTGGCTGGTTGACCATGTCCAGCGTTGGTCTTCCTGAAACGGTGTCATTTCCTTTGGTTGCTGTTGGGAAGACGAACACGTGGTGCACATGATGTCCAACGTTCAAACAGTTCAGGATTTTCTAACTCTGAACAAACTTAGATGTTTCCAGATCTTCACGCTGGCCTCTGGTTTCCTGCGGTCTTTGTTTGAGCTCTGACTTCCAGCCAATCAGAGCTCAGTATTCTGCAGGCTGTACATGTTGCCTCCTCCTTCCTCTCAGGTGCAGCTGAGGGTGAAGTGACGAGCAGTGAGATCCGAGTGTTTCCCACATTCCCGACTCTCTTCCTCCCCGCGGCTTAAAGCAGCTCGAGGATTTGATCCCTCAGCTTCACTCTGTGAAACTGGCCGAAGGCAACAAACGCTCGGCAGAATGACAAGAAGTCTGAAAGAGAAACAGATTCTGATCAGCATTTACACTCACTTTACCCACATTCACCGGAGGAAAAGGAACTTCCTCTCATCAGCCATCCAGTTGTTGCCTAGCAACAACTCAGATCAATAACTGAGATGAGTCAAAACACTTACTGCTGTGTACTACTGTTGTACGACTGTGTGAGTACTGTGGTACTACTGTGTTAGTACTGTAGTACTACTGTGTTAGTACTGTGGTACTACTGTGTTAATACTGTGTTAGTACTGTGGTACTACTGTGTGAGTACGACTGTGGTAGTACTGTGTGAGTACTGTGGTACGACTGTGTGAGTACTGTGGTACTACTGTGAGTACGACTGTGGTAGTACTGTGATACTACTGTGGTAGTACTGTGTTAGTACTGTGGTACTACTGTGTTAATACTGTGGTAGTACTGTGTGAGTACTGTGGTACTACTGTGCTAGTACTGTGTTAGTACTGTGGTACTACTGTGCTAGTACTGTGTTAGTACTGTGGTACTACTGTGTGAGTACTGTGGTAGTACTGTGTTAGTACTGTGGTACTACTGTGTGAGTACGACTGTGGTAGTACTGTGATACTACTGTGGTAGTACTGTGAGTACTGTGGTACTGCAGTGTGAGTACTGTGGTACTACTGTGTGAGTACTGTGTTAGTACTGTGGTACTACTGTGTGAGTACTGTGTTAGTACTGTGGTACTACTGTGTGAATACTGTGGTACTACTGTGTGAGTACTGTGTTAGTACTGTGGTACTACTGTGTGAATACTGTGGTACTACTGTGTGAGTACGACTGTGGTAGTACTGTGATACTACTGTGGTAGTACTGTGGTACTGCAGTGTGAATACTGTGGTACTACTGTGTGAGTACTGTGGTAGTACTGTGGTACTACTGTGTGAGTACTGTGGTAGTACTGTGGTAGTTCTGAGGATTCAGCCTGTGTCTGTGTGCGTGCATGAGTGTGTGTGTGTGCGTGCATGAGTGTGTGTGCGTGCATGAGTGTGTGTGTGCATGAGTGTGTGCGTGCATGAGTGTGTGTGTGTGCATGAGTGTGTGTGTGTGCATGAGTGTGTGTGTGCATGAGTGTGTGCGTGCATGAGTGTGTGTGCGTGCATGAGTGTGTGTGTGCATGAGTGTGTGCGTGCATGAGTGTGTGTGCGTGCATGAGTGTGTGTGTGCATGAGTGTGTGCGTGCATGAGTGTGTGTGCGTGCATGAGTGTGTGTGTGTGAGTGAATCAATGGATGCTGAGTTATTGGCCGTGTTTTCCCAGGTAAGTCGATATCTCCAGTCTCCCTCATTAGTTTCTTCACTCTTCATCCTCGCAGCCCCTCCTCCTGCAGCCCCTCCTCCCTCCTCCTGCAGCCCCTCCTCCTGCAGCACCTCCTCCTGCAGCCCCTCCTCCCTCCTCCTGCAGCCCCTCCTCCTGCAGCACCTCCTCCCTCCTCCTGCAGCACCTCCTCCCTCCTCCTGCAGCTCCTCCAGGAGACGTGAACCTGGGAGACAGAGGATGAGAAAAACTGCGATGATGAATTCAGATTTAAATAAAAGACAAGGAAATTGACTCAGCTTATTGGTTCCTCACCTGAACTCAGTTTCGTTAGTGTCAAAACGTGCACACTGCACATGCACAGCACACACACACCATACACACACACCTAGTGAGTGAAAATAGAACGTGCTCGTGAAACATGCATCAGGAGGGAGTTCTTCACTGTGAGCATCACGTGTCAGTGAGCAGAGAATCTTCCTCCTGAGACTCAGGCTTGCTGTGCGTGATCATGTGACCCACACGGTAGCGATGACACGTTCACCAGCTGGACCTCTGAGACTCTGGAGGCGGAGCCTGTGACCATCCTCTGAGATGGGCTTGTGAAGTCTCTCGAGTTTGTTTAAAACATTCAGCAGATTTTACGTCTTAAAGTATTTTATGAATTACACGTCACGCGCGTCGTACATGTCACGCGCGTCGTACAGGTCATGCATGTTGGTACACCCAAATGGATTTGGGTCAGTTGCCAGTGCGCTGATGCTGTCATGTGACTCATGTAGAGTGTCTGTGAGGTCGTTACCTGGAACTAAAACATTTTTATTTGTAAACATTGTTAAACATCCACCCTGAGCAGGTACAGCGCTGATGCAGGCACCCCAGCCCCCCCACCCCAAACTTGAAACATCATCCGCTAATTGACTTCTGAATTTTTATTGTTTAATTACTGTCAGAGTAACACATGGAGGCAATTATGTGTAACGGGCAGCAGATCGACTTCCAGCAGCTGACGGGAACAAAAGGCAGAGCGCTCCTCGTCTTTTATGACTCCACTTGAAGTGACATTTGGAGGAAAAATAACTAAACACACAATCACAATTTCAAAATAAAAGCTTTCTACCTACTGCTTTTTTAGTTTGATTCATTTGGAAATGTTCTGAATTAAAGTCAACCGTAAGAAGAAGACACAGATCCTCAGATGTGTTTCAGTGTTTATCCTCTTAATGAAAAATATGTTCTTTTTATTCTATAGCTTGATAGTTTAAGTGAATGAGAATTGTTTATGTTTGTGTAGTTATCTTCTAGTTATTGAGTGGCTTCAGGTAGTTTCTCTGGTTCCTATCTGGTTGTTGTGTTGAAAGCTCACATCTGTCTGATGCCCCAAATAAAACAGCAGCAGATGTTTTAAAGAAACATATTTTAGACATGATTTAAAGCCTCACACCTGCACCTTCTGCAGAGTGACAACATGAGCTGCAGCTCCACAACAGGTGAAGGTGTTGGCAGCTCAAAGAAAGTGAGGACAGAAATTCACAGGGTGGAATCATGTTGCATGACTGTGGAGTTCTGAAACAGACAAAAATATAAAGATTTCATTTAGATTTCATCAGTAAATAGTCTCAGATTCCTAAACGTTTCTCTAATTGATTTTCTCTTTCACTGACTTTGTTGCTGCTTCAGTTTTATGGATGTTCTGGTTTTAACAAACTAACTGATGTTGTCGTGTGTGTTTCTGGGCTCCTTTCTGCTCTTCCACCTTCGACTCATCGTTCAGGTGTGTTTTTATTCAAGACATTTTATTTTGGTATTCCTTAATAAGCGTGTTTGTGGAACCACTTCCTGTCTCACCTGTCTGAGTCATGTTTTCTCTGCACAGGCAAAGTTCTTTCTTCTTCTTTGATTTGTTGCTTTTTATTGGACAGCAACAGAAATGTGCTTTCCATCAGGGACCTCCTCGACTCAGCAGAGACGCAACACATTTCACATATCAAAGAGCGTTGTTCCACTTACAACAATGGAGACTTGTGGGACTAATGGTGGCTAATTAGCTATTTTTGCAGGTGGTCATATCAGCTTCTGCTCCAGAAAATAACTTTTCAGGTGGGGTGCCTATTTCTTTGAGGCATGTGGAGGTAATTATCGTCTGATTAACGTGCTGCATCGAGCGGACGGATGCTCCTATCACAGCGCTCAGGCAGCGGCTCTTTGGGGAAGAAGCAGAAGGAAAGTAGGCGTTCAGAAGGAGACGAGGTTACCTGCAGCTCTGAGGATACCTTGCAGGTGTCAGGAGGGATTCCTCTGATCAGTTATTCCCTCAAATAACGGAGGTGGGCTGAAGCAACAAGATGATCTGTCGTTATGTCCGACCTCCGTGTCATTAGAATTAACATCTTCTACTGAACTGTTAAATACTCAGAACTGACTTGTTGGATTTTCTCTCCTGATTCCATTTTTGTTGGTAGAAAACTTCCCAGATTCTTCAGACAAAATACTCCAACATCTGCATTAATTGACTGCTAAAACTAGTTCTAAGGAAAAGAGAAATACTTTAATTGGGATTCACTGATCCTGGGATCATAACAAACAGTGTGAGTCCAGATTTACATAAAACTTGCTAATGTAAAATTTATTGTTAAATTTAACATTAAATGTTAAATTTGCTGCCTTAAGTAACATAAAAGCTTGTCAACCACATGACTTAAAATATTTAGTTATAAAAAAATATTTAAACACAAACAAAAACAGACTGAGCTTTTAATGACGGACGGACGGGTGATTGGATGGATAGATGTATGAATAGAGGATGGATGGATGGATGGATGGATGGATGGATGGATGGATGGAGGATGGATGGATGGATGGATGGATGGATGGATGGATGGATGGATGGATGGATGNGATGAATGGATGGAGGGATGGATGGATGGACGGATGGATGGATGCAGGATGGATGGATGGATGGATGCAGGATGGATGGATGGATGGATGGATGATAGATGGAAGGATGATGGATGGATGGATGGATGGATGGATGATGGATAGATGGACGAATGGATGGATGCAGGATGGATGGATGGATGGATGGATGGATGGATGGATGGATGATAAATGGATGGATGGATGGACGGATGGATGGATGCAGGATGGATGGATGGATGATAAATGGATG
>SSNP01000185.1:423230-445007 GCA_006937955.1 Pachypanchax playfairii | reverse complement strand
CTGGAGGAGGAACTGGAGGATGAACTGGAGGATGAACAGGAGGAGGAACTGGAGGAGGAACTGGAGGAGGAACTGGAGGAGGAACAGAAGGAGGACCAGGAGGAGGAACTGGAGGAGGAACTGGAGGAGGAACAGGAGGAGGACCAGGAGGAGGAACTGGAGGAGGAACTGGAGGAGGAACTGGAGGAGGAACAGGAGGAGGAACTGGAGGAGGAACAGTAGGATGAACAGAAGGAGGAACTGGAGGATGAACTGTAGGAGGAACTGGAGGATGAGCAGAAGGAGGAACTGGAGGATGAACTGTAGGAGGAACTGGAGGATGAGCAGAAGGAGGAACTGGAGGATGAACTGTAGGAGGAACTGGAGGATGAGCAGAAGGAGGAACTGGAGGATGAACAGAAGGAGGAACTGAAGGATGAACTGGAGGATGAACAGAAGGAGGAACTGGAGGAGGAACAGGAGGAGGACCAGGAGGAGGAACTGGAGGAGGACCAGGAGGAGGAACTGGAGGAGGAACAGAAGGAGGAACTGGAGGAGGAACTGGAGGAGAAACAGGAGGAGGAACTGGAGGATGAACAGAAGGAGGAACTGGAGGATGAACAGAAGGAGGAACTGGAGGAGGAACTGGAGGAGGAACAGGAGGAGGAACAGGAGGAGGAACTGGAGGAGGAACAGGAGGAGGAACTGGAGGATGAACTGGAGGATGAACAGAAGGAGGAACTGGAGGATGAACTGGAGGAGGAACTGGAGGAGGAACTGGAGGAGAAACAGGAGGAGGAACTGGAGGATGAACAGAAGGAGGAACTGGAGGATGAACAGAAGGAGGAACTGGAGGATGAACAGGAGGAGGAACTGGAGGAGGAACTGGAGGAAGAACAGGAGGATGAACAGGAGGAGGAACTGGAGGATGAACTGGAGGATGAACAGAAGGAGGAACTGGAGGATGAACAGAAGGAGGAACTGGAGGAGGAACAGGAGGAGGAACTGGAGAATGAACAGAAGGAGGAACTGGAGGAGGAACAGTAGGAGGAACAGGAGGATGAACAGAAGGAGGAACTGGAGGAGGAACTGGAGGAGGAACAGGAGGAGGAACTGGAGGATGAACTGGAGGATGAACAGAAGGAGGAACTGGAGGATGAACTGTAGGAGGAACTGGAGGATGAACAGAAGGAGGAACTGGAGGAGGAACTGGAGGAGAAACAGGAGGAGGAACTGGAGGATGAACAGAAGGAGGAACTGGAGGATGAACAGAAGAAGGAACTGGAGGAGGAACTGGAGGAAGAACAGTAGGAGGAACAGGAGGAGGAACTGGAGGATGAACTGGAGGATGAACAGAAGGAGGAACTGTAGGAGGAACTGGAGGATGAACAGAAGAAGGAACTGTAGGAGGAACTGGAGGAGGAACTGGAGGATGAACAGAAGGAGGAACTGGAGGATGAACAGAAGGAGGAACTGTAGGAGGAACTGGAGGAGAAACTGGAGGAGGAACTGGAGGATGATAAACAGGAAGGGGAGGAGAACTTGGGGGATAAAAGAGGAGAGAGGTTTTAAATTAAGATTATGTTTACCAATAGTTTAATGTTAGTTCAGTGTTATTTACTAGTTTAGGGTTCATTTAGAGTTAGATTAAACTTAGTTTAGGGTTAGTTTCTAGTTAGTTTAGTCTTTAGTTTATAAACTAACTACAAACTAACACTAAACTAAAAAGTTAGTTTAGGGTTAGGGTTAGTCTCTAATTAATTTAGGGTTAGTTTCTAGTTAATTTAGGGTTAGATTCTAGTTAATTTAGGGTTAGATTCTAGTTAGTTTAGGGTTAGGTTTTAGTTAGTTTCTAGTTAGTTTAGGGTTAGTTTCTAGTTAGTTTAGGGTTAGTTTTTAGTTAGTTTAGGGTTAGTTTCTAGTCAATTTAGGGTTAGTTTCTAGTTAGTTTAGGGTTAGTTTCTAGTTAATTTAGGGTTAGTTTCTAGTTAGTTTGGGGTTAGTTTAGGGTTAGTTTCTAATTAGTTTAGGGTTAGGGTTAGTTTCTACTTAGTTTAGGGTTAGTTTTTAGTTAGTTTAGGGTTAGGGTTAGTTTCTACTTAGTTTAGGGTTAGTTTTTAGTTAGTTTAGGGTTAGCGTTAGTTTCTAGTTAGTTTAGGGTTAGTTTCTAGTTAGTTTGGGGTTAGGGTTAGTTTCTACTTAGTTTAGGGTTAGTTTTTAGTTAGTTTAGGGTTAGGGTTAGTTTCTAGTTAGTTTAGGGTTGGTTTTTAGTTAGTTTAGGGTTAGGGTTAGTTTCTAGTTAGTTTAGGGTTAGTTTCTAGTTAGTTTGGGGTTAGTTCAGGGTTTTTTGACCGTATATATTTTCAGGTTTTATTTAATGAAATAAAAACCTCAGTTCATATGATGATTTGGTACTTGTGGACCCAGAGTATGTGGTTCTGTGACGGACCTGAGGTCTTCCACAGATGTCAGGTTTTAGTCTGTAATTACTGTGATCAGATCTGATCAGCTGATTTGATCAGAGGGATGCAGCACGTCTTTATGTTAAAGTTGTTCAACTCCTTCACATGAAGCCCTGAGACACACACACACACTCTGAATGAACAGCAGCAACAATCAAACCTCAGAGGCATCATTAACATGAGAAGGCTGTTGTGCTTGTCAGAACATAATGAAAATAGGAGAACACACACAAACACACACACGTATTTATTCAAACACACACACGTAAAACATGGAGGGCACGAATATAAAAATACACTCCAGCTCCTGTAGGTTAATCTTACTGTGTGTTTGTTGTGTGTGTGTGTGTGTGATGGGCAGCTGCTGACTCGTGGCATCTTGCTGCTGCAGCCGAGCAAAGGAGACATTAACTAACTTCTGTTTTCTAATGGAGATTAATGAAGCCAGAGGAAAACACACACACACACACGCTCTCTCTCTGTCTCTCTCTCACACACACACACACACTCTCTCTCTGTCTCTCATACACACACACACACACACACGCTCTCTCTCTCTCTGACACACACACACTCTCTCTCGCTCTGTCTCTCTGACACACACACACACACGCTCTCTCTCGCTCTGTCTCTCAAACACACACACACACACACACGCTCTCTGTCTCTCATACACACACACACACACACTCTCTCTCTGTCTCTCATACACACACACACTCTCTCTCTCTCAGACACGCACTCTCTCTCTGTCTCTCATACACACACACACTCTCTCTCTCTCAGACACGCACTCTCTCTCTCTTTCTCTTAGACACACACACACTCTGTCTCTCTGACACACACACACACACGCTCTCTCTCGCTCTGTCTCTCAAACACACACACACACACACACACGCTCTCTCTCTCTCTGACACACACACACGCTCTCTCTCTCTCTCTGACACACACACACTCTCTCTCGCTCTGTCTCTCATACACACACACACTCTCTCTCTGTCTCTCATACACACTCACACACACACTCTCTCTCTGTCTCTCATACACACACACACACACGCTCTCTCTCTCTCTCATACACACACACACACACACTCTCTCTCTGTCTCTCATACACACACACACACACACTCTCTCTCTGTCTCTCATACACACACACACACACACACACGCTCTCTCTCTCTCTCTGTCACACCACACTCTCTCTCGCTCTGTCTCTCTGACACACACACACACACACACACTCTCTCTCTGTCTCTCATACACACACACACACACACTCTCTCTCTGTCTCTCATACACACACACACACACACACGCTCTCTCTCTCTCTCTCTCACACACACACACGCTCTCTCTCACACACACACACTCTCTCTCTGTCTCTCATACACACACACACTCTCTCTCTCTCAGACACGCACTCTCTCTCTGTCTCTCATACACACACACACTCTCTCTCTCTCAGACACGCACTCTCTCTCTCTTTCTCTTAGACACACACACACACTCTCTCTCTCACACACACACACACTCTCTGTCTCTCATACACACACACACTCTCTCTCTCTCAGACACGCACTCTCTCTCTCTTTCTCTTAGACACACACACACACAGACACAATACACATGTAATAACACAGTTTCACCTGTGGGGGTCGATTAGTTTAAAGTGTAAAACAAGACAATGAAAGATGAAAGTTAAAAATTAAAATGATTGAAAGAGACGAGAGGAAATAAGATCTGGAGGAGGAGCAGATGATGATGATGATGATGATGATGTTGAAAGCCACCTGATGTATAAGGGATGAGACATGTTTTATTTGTAAATAAACTGGACTCTGACCCCCCAGTAGATTCTTCCTGACTCTCCAAACGATAGTCAGGTAGAGTTGCAGGTCTCTGTTGGACTGATGTGGCTTTGCTGAAACCAGGAGGTTCAAACCTGGAGACAGAACTGTGGACCAGGAGGCGGGACTCTGATGTGGTTTGTTTGTTAAATTGGACCTCCAGCCAGGGTCTGAATCTGTAGCGGCTCATCTCTTCTCCTGAGAGATTAAACTTGGATCCTTAAGTAAACAAACACAAGACCAATCAGCTGATTGTCATGTCAACAAACAGCAAACTAAACAAACACCGAGCTTCAGGATGAAGCTTCAGTTCCTGCTTGTGTTTCAGAAGCTTCAGGGGAACCAAACATCTCTGCATGTTGGACCTTCTCCTGAAGGTCGGCCTCGGTCGTGGGAAATCACGCCAGTGTGGGTTGAGATCCTGAGGCGAGGCTTCTGATTGGCTCAGACCAGCCGTTTCCCTGCGTGTTGCTCTGTGAAGTCTTTTCTACTTGTCTGCACAAAGTTCATTCATCAAGAAATTCTGTTGCAGCCAAAGTTCTGATGGACAGACAGAGAAATGGTGCAGAATCGGGACGTCCACAGTCCAGGACCAGAACACTGGAATGGGACTCAGAACCTGCAGGTTGTGAAGTGTTCTGATTGGACCTGTGTGTTGACAGCAGACAGGACGGGTCTTATGTTCCAGAAGCTTCTAGATCTTTGCTGGTTGTTTGATGAAGCAGTCAGGTGATCGGGGGGGGGGCAGTGGGCTGTGTTTCGGGTCAGAACCAGCATGTTTCATTTCATGCAGTCACAAACTGCTGATATCTCCTGTTTTTCTTCTTCTGCGTGTAATACCTCAGGGAGCGCCAGCAGAGGCCTCCACCTCCTCACAGCTGCTCCTCTGGGACACCTCATGTCTCCTTCCTTCAGCTGGTTGTTTATTTCTGTCTCTTAACTTCTTTATATGTGTTATTTACTTTTCCTTTGTGTTTTTACAGTAAATGTTTTTCATTGTTTATTCACTTTGGTTTTTTTAACATGTCTCTGTACTTTTTATGATCTTTCCTTAATTACTTATTTCCTACATCCTCATTTCCTCTCTCCTTCCTGTAACTTTTTTTTGCTCTCCATCTTTCTGTTCTGCTGCTTTCCTCGTTTCACTAGAAGCTTCACGTCACAAACAGTGAGATTTATTCAGGGTAACAGATTGAAGGTGGAGTCTCACCTGGTTGGAGGCGAGGAAGGCGGAGACTCTGCGTCTCAGTAGTAACACATCCTGGACTGCGTGGAGATGCAGCAGACAAACTGAGCTGTATAGGAACGGTTCTCAGGTGATGAGCGCTTGGCTCCTCACTTCTTTCCTTGTTACCTTTCCTCTTTGCATCTCTTCTTTTCAGTTTATCAGCTGGTTGTTGTTGTTATTAGCAGCTGGTGCCGTGGTGACCTGCTGCGCTGCTGGCGTTTAGATTGGACACTTCCTCTCCTGAGGGCTGATGGGAAAACAGCCCCAGGTTGTTTTGAGTGTTAATGACTTCCTGCTGCTCCTCCTCCTCTATGAACATCCATCCCTCCATCCTTTCTGCAGTTGTTTGTTCGGTAAAGTTGGATAAACACGAGCCACCAAACAGAGTTCTTTTGTGATACAGAAAAACAAACGATGTGGAACATGTGGAACAGACTTCAGTGTGTTCCACCAAAAACACTCATTTTCTTATAGTCATGAAATGAATGACGGAGTTTTCAGCAGAATCCTAGAGAACCATCAGAACCTGCTTCTACATGACACTGATGTCTTTCTCACCTGCTTTCTCTCAGGAAGTGCTGCTGAAGCGAGCGGCAGACCTGGTAGAAGCTCTGTATGGGATGCCACACAACAACCAGGTGAGGTACATGTTCATGCACACCTGCTCAGGTGTTATCACAGGCCACACAGCCTCCAAAAGCAACGAGTCAAACAGTGTCAGTGTTGAAAGAGGACTCAGAACGTCCCACTGAGCTTTTACATCCTTAATTTGAGTCACACAAACTTAAATACCTGAATTCTAAAACTTCTTCTTTCAGAATAAAAGACCCTGTAAGTGAAGAGAATCCCTTTCTTTATATCTAGTTTGATGCCAAAGGGTCTCATCCAGGGTCGATGAGGGACTAGATCCTGATAACATGCTCTTTTCTGACTCCTTCACCTCTCTCCCTGCAGGAGATCATCCTGAAGCGAGCAGCCGACCTCACCGAGGCGCTCTACAGCGTTCCCCGCAGCCACAACCAGCTGCCGTCGCTCACCGGATCAGCAGCTCACTCAGGGATGATGGGCGTCAACTCGTTCAGCAGTCAGCTTGCCGTCAACATCTCTGAGGCCTCGCAGGCCGATCAGGGTGAGAACCAGAACTTCACTGTGTGCATGAACCTGATTCAGGACTAACAGACCTTTTTATGGTTCAGGTTTTGTTGTATTAGACAGAAACATTCAGTGTAGCATCAGGTCTGTAGATAAAGATTAGAGACAACGAGCAGAAGCATCTTCAGCCTTTAGCTTTGTTTCTGTTGATGATGCTCAGAAAAACCAGCAGCTTGTGAACACATCACAACGGAGAGCAGAAGAAGCTGCCCCCCCACCTCCAGCCCTCAACTGCATCTCCCATTGGCTCATCAGCCAACACCTCACAGGAATCTATGAGGTCATGGGAAACAAAGATTCATAACTCTGTAGTTTCTGTGTTCGGAGCCGTGCGCTCAGAAACATTCCACCGAGGACCTGAAGATCATCCTCCCTGCTGGAGTAAAATATGAACCAATTATCCATCGTGATTAAAGCCTTAATAAAAGCAGCAGCTCCAGAGCCCACTTCTTATCACAAGGCTGCTCGACCTGCTCAGTGTCGTGTTGCTTTTACTGAGTTTCACCACCCAAAATAAACCAACAAATCTGTGAGAAACAAGCAGTTTCAGTTTGACCTCACACAACCAATAAAACACTAGATGATAATATGATGAAACTACTCAGGTACTGATCCATAAACGGTGTTAAAATAAAAATAATTTAAGAAAGATTTTCACTGGAAGTGGAAAAGAAATACTTTCATGTTTTTCATCACATGCAGGAATGTAAATTAAGATCTTGTGACAGAAACGGATCACTGAGACCGTCCTGCAACCAGAACATCACCTGAAACCAGCTGACCACGAAACAACGTGAGACAAATGCACAAATTACCCCCAAAAAAGAATTAAATAAAATCACGTTGCTTCAGTCAAAGCTCATCTGACACAGACGATCAGCTGATCAGCAGCAACACGTTTTCATATCAGGTGTCAGAGTGACTGAGAGGATGTGATTCTGTTTCCCACGCTGTCGCCGCCGCGGGCCAGCGAGCACACAACCAGGCGTGAACATGTGTTTCCCATCGGCAGCGCTCCGTCAGCCGCTTCTGTTGGGAATTAACCAATCTGGGAAACGGATGCTGCCTGGCACGACTTTGGATCGGCTCAGCAGGCTCGGCCCAGGGTCGGCCCAGGGTCGGTGGGAACTCTGGAGGGGTGAAAGGTCAGACGGAGCGGAGCATGGGGGTGGCAGAGGGGGGAGGTGATGATGTCACAGTGAGGTCACAACGAGGGGTTCAGCTCAACTCAAATTAAAGAGGTGGAGCCAAGAAGAAGAGGTCAGAATGAAAGCAGTAACAGGTGTCAGGAAGTAGAGTATCAAAGTAAAAGCACTTAATGTTCAGTAAATCAAAAAGAAACAGTTTTAATTTGATTTTGGTGAAACAGGATCTGATGTTTTATACTCCACACCAGATGGATGGATGACAAAATTGTAAAATAAAACTGTGACTTAATATGTAAATAAAACAATTTTACACTAAAATGGTGAAGAACTTATAAAAATTCACATTAACTAGAAACTGAGTCTTAATCTTTTTGGACCGGTGGTCAACAGCAGCGCCGCCTGGAAATGGATCATTGGATTCTTCTCTCAGCGTTTTCAGGATGTTCTTGGTAATAAAAACTGCACTGCTTTAACGAGCAGCTGTCAGGTTTTGATGCTCCGGGACGCGTCTCTGACGGTTTTCTCCCATCCTTTCAGGTTACACCCGTAACTCCAACAGCGTGTCTCCTCGTGGATACGTGCCGAGCTCAACGCCACAGCAGTCCAACTACAACACCATCACGTCCACCATGAATGGATACGGAGCTGCAGGGATGACCAACCTAGGTGTGCCCGGCTCCCCCAGCTTCCTCAACGGCTCCGCTGCTAACTCTGCTTACGCAAGTGAGTACACGTACACGGGAAGGGGCCAGAAGGTTTCAGTTATCTGGGAAGCGTCACTAGGAGGAACATCTGTCATTGCTGCTATAACCTGCTGCAATGTGAATGAATGTTGGAGGTTAGGGAACCTACTGGATGAAGATCCATTGGTGCATCTGGCTGGTGATTCCATGAAGTTCAAAGAGTGAAAGTTGTTAAAGAATTCAAATGGTGTTAACGTCCGTTAAATGTCCAGGTTCAGGTCATCTGAAGGTTTAAATCCAGAACACAGAAACTTACAGGAGCTGGAGAGCAGCTGGTGTCAGTATGAAAAGTAAATGAAATGACTGAAGGTGCTGATGAAGATTCCAGTTAAACCAAGAAACAGACACACAGTGAGACTTAGATGATGTCTGTTCACATTAAACAGGTGAAGGTTCAGGTTTAGGTGATATGTTGAAGACAAGTGAGGTGTCACAAACATTTAACAAAGGTTGTAGTGTCAGCTGCATTGACAGTAATACACACATACACTATTTAAAGCACCATGGAAAAGATGTGCTCTTATTCTGAAGTCCACAGAGGCGGAGCCTCAGAAGTTACAATATAGTTACTGAAGGAGGCGGAGCCTCAGAAGTTACAATATAGTTACTGAAGGAGGCGGAGCCTCAGAAGTTACAATATAGTTACTGAAGGAGGCGGAGCCTCAGAAGTTACTATGTAGTTAACCAGGTGTGGTCAGGGATCAGGTGATTTTGGAGTTGTGTTACTGGGCACCTTCTGGATTCACTGAAAGCTGAGATGCTACGTATGAGTCTGAACATGATATTAACATGAAAATCACCTTTATGGCCAAAGTCTGAATGAATCAAAGAGTAAACCAGGAAGCTGGAGGTGATGGGCGGAGCTCCCACAGGTGAATCACAGTAAATTAAAGGAAAGAGTTTCCCATTTTCTGAGTTGCCCGCTCATGAACGTGCCTGCAGCCAGAGCTGCAGCCCGACAGGTGCAGGTGTGTTTTTGGAAACCCCCCCGTGGGGACCGCGCTATTGTTTTGGCTTCTGTTTCAAAGAGCTCAGTGTGTCTCAGAGAGACTCGTTTAGAAGGTAGCAAGCTCAAACTGTGTTTCCATGCCAGGTGATGCTGTCGTCCCTGACGACTCAACAACGTCTGGCTGAGCTACAGTTTCCTGCTGCCGAGCGTCTGATTGTGTGTTTGTGTGTATCAACTGAACACCTCCACGCATTGTTTGCCTCCTTCCTCCCCCCTCCTTACTGTCCTCCTGTCCATGCACCTCCTCCTCTTCTAACTTCACTAACATCCTCACCGCATCCTTTCATGCATTCATGCATTCACGCTTTGGGCCAAATCCATTAATATCAGAAAAACCAGAAAAAGCCAAGCAGGAGGAAAGATGAGGAGAGAAGCAGCGATCCAGGACTGACTGATAGTTGCTGCATGAAGCGATAAATCACATTTACATTCTGCTGTTTCATTTTACACACTTCCATTTTCAGATGCTGTTCTGGAAACATTTACAGGCTCACGGGCCTCCAGAATCTCTGTGGAAGCTCTTAAAGCAACAGCTCAACATTTCAGGAGAAAATTAGCGTTTTTAAATGACCTTGTTCATGTAAACCTGAGCGTTTGGTTTAGAGCTGCATCAGGAGGGTTTAAATCAGCTGTTCAAACACAACAGACATGCTGCAGGAATGTAAAAGTCCTTTGTGCTTCGTTACTTAATCCTGTCTTTGAATCTTAATCTTTACAAAAATATTGATAATTTTTAGTGAATTTACATAATTTTCTTCACGTTTGAATTCAAACAAGAAAAAAGAAAAAGTTTAGTATCCTTCTTTCATTTTACTGTTACATGAGTTCCATCAGCTGTTTAGTGATGAAGAGGAACTGAATGAATGAATGAAGAACTGAGTTTCACTTAATCAAATACACGTGATTAACAGTCAGGAGAGTTCACTGATCTCTAGAACTGGATCTGTAACTGGATCTGTAACTAGTTCTGGCGCTGGTTCTGTGTGACTGGTTCTGTAACTGGATCTGGAGCCGGTTCTGGATCTGGTTCTGTGTAATTGCAGTCCATGCAGCAGCTGAACTCAGATGTTCAATGGGACGTTTTCTTTAATTCACTTGACAGACACATTTGATTTTAAGGTATAAAGATCTGAACATCTTCAGCTGAAGACTGAGTTCTGGTCCAGATCCTGACCCGGCTCTTTTCCTTACAGCAGTTTGAAATGTCGGGTCTCCTCAGGTCTTTATTTGTGGTTGTAAACATCCTGATGCTGATAGAAACATCTAAAGTAAAATGAATTGTTTTATTCTGTTTGTGTTCAGGTGGAACGAAACGTGACTTTCTGATCATGTGACAAACTAGATCTACCTGGAAATGTTCAGATAAAAATAAAAGAATACAAGTTTAATCATTAAAGACTGATACAGGTAAAACCACATACCTGTCCACACACTAGTGCAGCATGTGTGTGGGCGGAGCTACCTCGGCTCAGTTTCAGTCTTTTAAGTTATGGATCAACTTTGCCGGAAGTGCTTGTGCTCGGAGCATGCTCGTTCTATTAGAACTTGGCCCGTCCTTCTTCTCCTCACCCTCCTGTTCATCCTCAAACCCCTCCCCCATGACTGACCTCATCTCCACACATCTGCCTGCTGGTCACTCTTCATCTTCCTCACCTCCTCTTCTTCCTCTGCTCGCAGATACCCTTATTCATTCTCTCCTGTCCATATGGTTTCTGCAGTCAAACAGAAGAGCGCCTTCGCCCCCGTCGTGCGGCCACAGACCTCCCCGCCCCCTACGTGCACCACCACCAATGGCAGCAACCTCCAGGGTGAGCATCCCACCCCCTACCCCACACCTGCTCCTCCCACCTGTCAGCATCCCCATTCCCCCTGCGATCCTTTACGTCCACAGCGGGACACACAGACGGACATCCAGCGTTACTGTGATGAGATATCTGATTAGTCACAGGTCAAAGTTGATCCATAACTAAACAGCTTTATTAACATTTACTGTAACAGAGATTTAATTATTATAAAAATACTTGTTTCCCATTAAACTGTGACTCATATGAAGAAAGAGACAAATGTTCTGTTTCCACACCTGAAGTCTGAAGAGAAAGGAACTGGTTTGTTTATCTACAAGCCTAAAGGCCTTTTTAATGCTCATTAAGATCAAATAAATAAAAGATCCAGAAGAAGTGAGAAAACACTCATACAGTAAGTTTTTAAACTGTAGTTTTGTTGTCAGGTCAAAAAAAGTTCTTCCATTTTTAAATCCTAAATTGGAGCAACATTAACAACAAACAACCCTTAATTTATGGGAATAATTAGAACGTAAATAAACTGGTAGAACAACAAGTCAATAAAAGTGTTAAAATAAAATTAAAAGTGGCTGAAAATCCAGAATTTGACCATATTAAACAGCTGGTTTCCCAGCATTAGACTGCTGACCAATCACAGCTCAAAACAGTGACAAACTCCTCCCCCAACACCAGCAGGTTTAAACATTCAGCTTATGAAGTAAAATCCAGACTGAGTTTAACAGAAAAGACGTCAAACTGTTTCAGTGAAACTTTGTATAAATTTCAACCAAATCAAGTTTTTCATGTTTTCCAACACAGTGTGTGTTTTGTGTTTCAGCCATGGCCGGTCTCATTGTGCCCCCCATGTGAGGAGGATGCTCAGGAAGACCCCCAACACCCAACTAAACCCCCCCAACCACCAACATGAAACAACCAAGACAAAAAAATCAGCTCATCGCCCCTTAAAAGCAACCAGACTGGATCAGAACCACATCTGAGTCACCCTCCTGACAGCGCCCCCTCCTGGCAGCTGCTGATCTGAGGCCGTTTTCCTCAGAACTGAACCAGTCTCTGAACCAGGTCAGACCAGATTCAGACAGGAAGCAGCTGCTGGGAGCTTCGGTTCGCAGTAAAGACGCCACGTCCAAAACAAAAAAACATCTGTCATCTCAGCTTTCAGAAGCAACAAAATTCAGTTTATTCTTTTTATGTTATAAAGAAAATCAATGTTTATGTTGCTGTAAAACACTGAAAGCTGGAACATTTAGGACTTCAGCACATTAACAGTTTAATGGTTCGTTTAACAAACACGAGACTTACCGAGGAGTAAATAACCACATTACACTCTGGAAGCTGCGTTTTTTTAAAACTCTCACAAAGTCCAAATCAAAAAGTTTCTTTTACTAAATCAGTTTTCATTCAGAGAACACGTCTCGCGGTTCTAAATGTTCCATCTTCCAAGCTGGGGGTCATTCTTCTCAGACTTTTCTGAATCTCCCTCCGAGCACACGGGCAGGTGTTCCAGCAGGAACCGAAGTTCTCAGCAGGACCAACTGGACCAAGTCCAGAAACTTGGAAAAGTTCTGCAGACCTGTTTTTATCACAACCAAAAAACAGATTTCCTGAGTTGGATCAGAACTTGTCTCAAGTCTTCAAGTCGTTTTCTTTCTGTACCAGAACTTTTAAGGATGTTTGTGTGGTGAAGGTTCTGTATAAAGTTGAAGCAACTCGTTCTTCAGTTCCCTCCTTTTATTTCTCTCATGTTTGAGTCCAGTACGGTTCTGTTCTGCGGGTGTGTCGAGTGGTAGATTTGAAGCAGAGAACGCTTGCAGCTGTTTATTTACACTAAAGTACCAGGTTTAGTTTTATTTGACTGTGTTCATTTTCTATGTATTTATAAAACCTGTTTTGGGACGTTCCTTCTGTGGTTTAGAACGATAGTCTCAAATAAATGTAAACACATTGATGTCTTCATACCTTTTAGATATTGTAAAAAGAATAAAAAAGTGAGAGGAATGAACCTTTTTGTAAAAACAGAAGAACCCCATCATGATCCATGAGGTCGCCCAGATTTTGGAAGCGCTTTGTAAAACTGCGCTTTCATCACTTTTGTATAAAATGTTTTTCTGATATTTAACTTTTTGTAAACGGCATTGTTTGTGTTTTTCCTGGTTCTTCTTGTTCTTTGTGTTTTAATGTGAAATGTATAATCATAGTTATTTCTTAATGCACTATTTCTGTTGGGGCACTAAATAAGAGAAATGAATCAACATGCACCAACTCCTTCTTTCTTCCAGAACTGGATCAAGTCCTGCTCAACTTTTTGTATTGATATTATAAGTCAGAACTTTTCAGTCCCATATTTTCTCCATCTGAATGTACGACCCAGGAACAGCTGAAACAAGCTGAACTTAATGAAACATGATGATGATGAAGCTCCTCCTAAAGCCTCGGTCACAACGACCCATAAGAACAGACCCGTTTCCTTCAGGCAGCCTTCGTAGCCTGTTGGTGGTCTGGTAGATGGTCTAAGCCCCTGAAGCCCCTCCTTGTAGGGCCACCGGTTGAATGCCTTGAAACAACGCACGATGTTTGTAGATTATTTATATGTTATGTATAAAAGCCACACGCTGTACGAATCCTCGTTTTAAACAAGTTTTTCTTAGAAGAAAACAGCTTCCAAATTTCTGGATTTGGTAGTAAATACACAATGAAACGCTGCTGGTTCAACATTACAATGGGCACCTGGGCAAAGGTGTTACGGTCCATATAGAGGTGCCATGTGGTCCCGTTCAGGCTGGTGGTCCAGCTGATGGAACAGATCTGGCTCTAGAGGTGCATAGCCGGAACCACCAGCGGGGCCATGTTCTCTCTAGGTTCTCCTGTCACTTCAGAACCAAAGCAGCAGCTACAACCTCTAGATCTTCATCCTGCAGCTGTAGGAGATGCAGCTGGACTCTCTCACCATTATCTCCATCTTGTTTATAACAAACTACCAGATTTCTGAGCAGATGTGACGATCAACACAGAATTAGAAGTTAACAGACGGGGGCTCCTTGTATTCCCCGACATCATGTGCCGATAGCCAGAGGAGATTAGTAATGGTAATTATGGGGTGCCTTGACACCTTCCTCAGGGCACTTGGGGAAGGTTTCATGACACCCTTACAATGAGCATAAGAACTCTTCGGTCAGCGTGTGGCACAAAATCACCTCGTTTTCTCAAGAATGCCTCAAGTTTCATTTACAAACTGACGCCAGCCGAACAAACTTCCTATAGGAAACTATGTCCCGCCCACAAACAGCTACCGACTCCAGACTCTGTAGAAACTATGCCCCGCCCACGAACAGCTACCGACTCCAGACTCTGTAGAAACTATGCCCCGCCCACGAACAGCTACCGACTCCAGACTCTGTAGAAACTATGCCCCGCCCACGAACAGCTACCAACTCCAGACTCTGTAGAAACTATGCCCCGCCCACGAACAGCTACCAACTCCAGACTCTGTAGAAACTGTGAGATTCACATGAACCATCATTCATACGAACCTTTGTGACCGAGGCTTTACTGGATCAGGACATGATGAAGCTCCACGTACTGGATCATGGGGGTGATGAAACTGTGTTCCACTTTCTGTTCTGCTGGTTCCACGCTGCTGTGGAACACGATGGGAGAATTTTAGTACAATATTTTTGTTTCTAATTTATTTACAAATAACACCAAAAAAATCCAAAACATTTTATCAGATCAGATGCTAAAAAATCAAAGTGCAGCCAACCAGTAAAGAAGAAAAACCTTCAAAACAAAAAGTTTTTCACATCAAATCAGTTTATCAGGATAAAAACCTGAGAATTGTTCTGAAGTTCCATGTTGGGAAGTTTAAATGATGTTTAGGAGCTCGTCTCATTCAAAGCTTCTCACCTCCTTGTTGAAGAAATGAATCCTAGCTGGAGCTGAAACATCTGATCCAGCAGGAACCTTCATACTGTCGAGATCCATGAAGAAAAAAACAAGTTTTAGTGAAACAGTAACACAATTTTATTTATTTATTCAGAGTTTTTGGAGCAGTTGTAGAAAGTTTGTTCCATTCCTGGTTTTACACTTCTTGAGTGTTTGACGTCAACGTGACAGACGGTCGAGGCACTGCATCTTTGTGAAATATGAAATATATCAAAGTATATTAAAGCACAATGTTTTTATTAATTAGTGTTTTTAAAGTACAGATGTGGGGGCCGAACACCCCCAGGTTCTTTGTGTTCTGTCTCGGGCCACGCTGTAAATAGATGCATGTCTGTTTTCAGTTGGTTCTCTGTGATCCGTGCGTTTTGTACAGAAACAGTCTAATAAAGATCAAATTTGTCTTGAAGTCTAATGTTTATGTAACTGCTGAAACAGAAACATTCACACTTCCATATTACAGACAACAAACAGGTTAGTAAATGTGTGTTTAGCTTCAAGTTTCTTCATTTGCTGAATCCTTTCAGGATTGTTGGTGTTCTGGAGTGTTCTGGATCTGTCAGGAACGGGTTTGGACACGCAGTTCGTCTGCCGTACTTATTTTAGAGCACATGAAATAAAGCTGCTCTTCATTAAATTTAACCTGATTTTAAAAGTAGACTAAAGAATCCCTCGTCGAGGTCAGACCTCCAAACACCTCAATGTACACCAAAATGACTCTGATTTTACTGTTTATTATATTTACCTTACAAGCAGACTGGCATGCAGTCAGACAGACGGTCAGATAGACAGGCAGGCAGACAGTTCTGATTATAGCAGTAAGAGATCTGGATTTGATGAGGACTGTACAGACCTGGAGCTCCTCAGTGGCCGAGGAGAGCACACCGTTCATCTGCTACATGTTATGGTTGTTTGTTCTGTTTCTGGATCGCTGAAGTCGGCATTGTTGGTCTGGATTCACAAGGTCAAACTGGTTCGGGATTAGGAAAATCCATCTACCTGGTGACGCAACCTGGGGGGTTGAAAGGATGGGTGTTTTTTCACTCCCAGGTTCTGTTTGGTTCAGGCTTTAAACCTGAAAGTTGACCATCTAAATGTTGATGACTTTTCTCAGTGCTCAGTGCTTTTACCCAACAGTTTTCTTCATTCAAATTTTTGTGACTTTTCTATTTAATTATTGTAAACCAGAAATAACTCCCAACCTAAAACTATGAAACAGCTGTAAGAAACAGAGAGACGAGTGTTTCCACGCTCTTAAACACGCCATCAGGTTCTTTCACAATGTTTGTAGATGTTCAGAAAATCTCTGAAATGTTTTCATTTCTCTACAGAGTTTCACACACGTGCACAGCCCCTCCAGAAGAAAAAGCGGTGCTGCAGTGCACTTTACACCTGTTTCCCTTCTTCATATGTCTTCATTTTTCTGGAGGACACAGGATGTTTGGCTTGGCTGCAACTGGTTTCATGACTTAATCCCTGTGTGCTATTGTTAAATATTTCAAGCAAAAAATAATGAAAACCAAATGTAGAGCAGTAATATGTCTGCAGAATTCAGGGCCTACACCTTAACAACGTTACGTCTACAGCATGGCAAGGCCAAATAACCCTGTTATGTTTCTGTTGTAACATTACACCAAACATGAAGTCTTAATTTGTCAAATCTAGTGAGTATCAAATCAACTGCATCCACAGGAAAATAGTTTTAATAAGCAATCCCACGTGAGTGCAGAAGAACCTCTCACCTGGAAGCTATTAGAGCCGACAGGAAGTGGAGGCAGAGATCGAGTGCTTCCCAATAATGCGAGTTCCCCAGAGAGAAGAAATATGTAGATTCATCATAAAACACATCGAAGCTCTTGGACTGTAACTGAAGAGAGAAAATCAGCAGAGACAGCTGGGCACCTCCAGCCCTCCTGGATGATATCGCACAAACATCTGTGGATGCAGCGTGCAGAGAGCGTTTCATTGCTCATGTTGAATGTCTCTCCTGACAGCCACACTGTAAACACCTTCTCCAGATGGACTCGGATTTATGAAAACTCTGTTCCATCCAGGAAAAAAGGAAAACATAAAGACATGAACAGAATGGGAAAAAAAGTGATCCAGAGATTCAAAGAATTAAATCCAAAAATGAGAAGAGACAATGGCCATACTGACAGTCACATGATCTGAGTCCAATGTCGTTTCTTTATCATGCGTATTTTCACATTTACTGTAAGTTTTTAAACACACATTGATACAGAAGTCATACTGCAAATACCAAAAATAACATTTTAATTGTAACTTTTAAAGTAACCCCCCCATAGATAATTAAAACTAATAAAAACTGTTGAGACATTTCATGTTTCATCAGCTTCGTTCGTTGATATTCATTGTTTCTGTTTCTCAAGCTGAAACGTTTTTATAACATGTTTCCTTCCCCACAGCATCTAAAGACACTCCTTCTCTGAGGACTTTGGTCGGTCGGTCGGTCGGTTGGTTAGGACAGGTTGGGAACAGTAAGTGATTTTGGGAGTGATTGGTTAAACTGATAATTATAAATTTTGAGAAATGATATTTGAATTAAAGATGAAAGTGATTGTAAACAATAAGGGAAAGTTTTCATGGAATCAATAATTGAATGTACAGTTGAGCTGCTTGATCGGAGCTCTGCGCTCTCTGAGGAATCCAGCTGTACAGCGTCATCCACCACTTGTATGTAGTAATGTCAGTAGTGAGAGTAATGAGTAGTGTGAGTAGTGTTAGTAAAGTCAGTAGTGTGAGTAATGTGAGTGGTGTGAGTAATGTCATTGGTTTGAGTAATGTCAGTGGTGTGAGTAATGTCAGTGGTGTGAGTAATGTCAGTGGTGTGAGTAATGTCAGTGGTGTGAGTAATGTCAGTGGTTTGAGTAATGTCAGTGGTGTGAGTAATGTCAGTGGTTTGAGTAATGTCATTGGTTTGAGTAATGTCAGTGGTGTGAGTGATGTGAGTAATGTCATTGGTTTGAGTAATGTCAGTGGTGTGTGTAATGTCAGTGGTGTGAGTAATGTCATTGGTTTGAGTAATGTCAGTGGTGTGAGTGATGTCAGTGGTTGAGTAATGTCAGTGGTGTGTGTAATGTCAGTGGTGTGAGTAATGTCAGTGGTTTGAGTAATGTCAGTGGTGTGAGTAATGTCAGTGGTGTGAGTAATGTCAGTGGTGTGAGTAATGTCAGTGGTGTTAGTAATGTCAGTGGTGTGAGTAATGTCAGTGGTGTGAGTAATGTCAGTGGTTTGAGTAATGTCAGTGGTTTGAGTAATGTCAGTGGTGTGAGTAATGTCAGTGGTGTGAGTAATGTCAGTGGTGTGAGTAATGTCAGTGGTGTGAGTAATGTCAGTGGTGTGAGTAATGTGAGTGGTGTTAGTAAAGTCAGTGGTGTGAGTAATGTCAGTGGTGTGAGTAATGTCAGTGGTGTGAGTAATGTCAGTGGTGTGAGTAATGTCAGTGGTGTGAGTAATGTCAGTGGTGTTAGTAAAGTCAGTGGTGTGAGTAATGTCAGTGGTGTGAGTAATGTCAGTGGTTTGAGTAATGTCAGTGGTGTTAGTAAAGTCAGTGGTGTGAGTAATGTCAGTGGTGTGAGTAATGTCAGTGGTTTGAGTAATGTCAGTGGTTTGAGTAATGTCATTGGTTTGAGTAATGTCAGTGGTGTGAGTAATGTGAGTAATGTCATTGGTTTGAGTAATGTCAGTGGTGTGAGTAATGTCAGTGGTTTGAGTAATGTCAGTGGTGTTAGTAATGTCAGTAGTGTGAGTAATGTGAGTAGTGTTAGTAAAGTCAGTAGTGTGAGTAATGTCAGTGGTTTGAGTAATGTCAGTGGTGTGAGTAATGTCAGTGGTGTGAGTAATGTCAGTGGTGTTAGTAAAGTCAGTGGTGTTAGTAAAGTCAGTGGTGTGAGTAATGTCAGTGGTGTGAGTAATGTCAGTGGTTTGAGTAATGTCAGTGGTGTGAGTAATGTGAGTAATGTCATTGGTTTGAGTAATGTCAGTGGTGTGAGTAATGTCAGTGGTGTGAGTAATGTCATTGGTTTGAGTAATGTCAGTGGTGTGAGTAATGTCAGTGGTGTGAGTAATGTCAGTGGTTTGAGTAATGTCAGTGGTGTTAGTAATGTCAGTGGTGTGAGTAATGTCAGTGGTTTGAGTAATGTCAGTGGTGTGAGTAATGTCAGTGGTGTGAGTAATGTCAGTGGTGTGAGTAATGTCAGTGGTGTGAGTAATGTCAGTGGTGTGAGTAATGTCAGTGGTTTGAGTAATGTCAGTGGTTTGAGTAATGTCAGTGGTGTTAGTAATGTCAGTGGTGTGAGTAATGTGAGTAGTGTTAGTAAAGTCAGTGGTTTGAGTAATGTCAGTGGTGTGAGTAATGTCAGTGGTGTGAGTAATGTCAGTGGTGTGAGTAATGTCAGTGGTGTGAGTAATGTCAGTGGTGTGAGTAATGTCAGTGGTGTGAGTAATGTCAGTGGTGTGAGTAATGTCATTGGTTTGAGTAATGTCAGTGGTGTGAGTAATGTCAGTGGTTTGAGTAATGTCATTGGTTTGAGTAATGTCAGTGGTGTGAGTAATGTGAGTAATGTCATTGGTTTGAGTAATGTCAGTGGTGTGAGTAATGTCAGTGGTGTGAGTAATGTCATTGGTTTGAGTAATGTCAGTGGTGTGAGTAATGTCAGTGGTGTGAGTAATGTCAGTGGTTTGAGTAATGTCAGTGGTGTTAGTAATGTCAGTGGTTTGAGTAATGTCAGTGGTGTGAGTAATGTGAGTAGTGTGAACTGGTGGACCACTTTGTGTCCTGGCGTGGGAACAATCATCTCACCTTTATCTTTGATATAAAGAAGACAAAGGAGATGATTGTTGATTTTAGGAAGAGCAGCAACGTGCCAAAACCCATTTCCATCATGAAGAAGAAGTGGAGGTGGTGGAGGAGTATAAATACCTGGTGTTAACCTGGACAACAGACTGTACTGTGATGTTGTTTTTAGGAAGGGACAGAGCAGACTGGACTTCTATAGGAAGCTAAAATCCTTCAATCCTTTGGACATTAAAATGAACTCAGACAGAAGAAGTTCTGCAGCAACAAGGACCGATGACAAGGTCCAGAGGGATCATCAGGGTCAGAACCTGCTGACCTGAACTGGATGGCTGTTCGGATGTATATTAGCTTTAATGCTGCTCTCTGAAAATGCAGGTTTGACTCTGAAACAACAACTTTATCATCATCTAGTATGATCTTTTTGTGGCTTCAGACCTGCTGACCTTCTCTCCCTCACCTGTGGGGGTCGGACACTCCTCTGACTCACCTGTGGGGGTTGGACACTCACCTGTGGGGGTCGGACACTCCTCTGACTCACCTGTGGGGGTCGGACACTCACCTGTGGGGGTCGGACACTCCTCTGACTCACCTGTGGGGGTCAGACACTCACCTGTAGGGGTCGGACACTCCTCTGACTCACCTGTGGGGGTCAACTGATGTATCTGAAGTGGACCAGCAGTCAAAGCCTGGTGTTCCAGATTATATTCCTATGTATTATTAGATGTTTTTTCTGGATATTTGTCCTGTTCCTAAACTTGTGACAACCCTTTATTTTGAATTAGAGCAGCGTTTCGATCGACCAAGCGTTTTCTGCACCACGATGAAATGATGTGAGATAGAAAATGGTTGTTATTTTCTTGTAAACTTTCAAAGAGTTTCCAAATGTTACCTCATGATGAGCAGAAAAGTGCTGCTTTGATTTTAGAGCTGAGCTCAAGTTGCATCACAGACTTATTAAGGCCATACAGCTGCATCTTATTTACACCAATTTTATAAGACAGTTGATGAGACTCCTGCATCCTCCTTCATACGGCGCCATATAAATATTTACCTGCAGTGCGTGGACTCCATCTGTCCAGCGCTGCCCTCTCAGATTCCCCTCTGGGAGCTGTGAAGATGGAGCGGAGATCCGCACTGGCCGAGACTCTTATTAAAACAATGAAGCTCATAATTATCCTGGAATTCCAAAGCAGTACTATAGTCATAATGAGGCCACACAGGAGCTGGTGAATAAAGGATGAATGTAATAAATAAGCCATTAGATGGGCAGTAAAAAGGCGAGGCTGTAAAAGAAAAAAAAAACAACGCTGAAATGAGTTCAGACAGGTCTTGTTGTCTCTTGACGAGCACTTGGAGTTTTTACTTTCAACCTATGAGTGTTTTTGTTTGTGAGTCAAACTTAAATTAAAAATGAGTTCTGAAATGAAAATTCGGACAGTTTGAAGCTTTTACTTAAGAGGTGAATGATGCTGGAGATTAATGTGTGATGTTTGTTCTGATGACTTTAACTCACTTGCAGGAGTGTCAAACATTCTGATGTTCCTCCGTGTTCAGCTGCTATAAATGCTCAAACATTCATCGTTCCACATTAGAATTTAATTTCAAACTTCTTCTCAGTCCTCTGAAACTTCTAGTCATCGTTTATC
>SSNP01000185.1:392271-414128 GCA_006937955.1 Pachypanchax playfairii | reverse complement strand
TGATCTCTGAGGGGTCAGCTGATCTCTGAGGAGACAGGTGATCTCTGAGGGGTCATGTGATCTCTGAGGAGTCAGGTGATCTCGGAGGGGTCATGTGATCTCTGAGGAGTCAGCTGATGTCTATGGAGTTAGCTGATCTCTGAGGGGTCAGCTGATCTCTGAGGGGTCAGCTGATCTCTGAGGAGTTAGCTGATCTCTGAGGAGTCAGGTGATCTCTGAGGAGACAGGTGATCTCTGAGGAGTCAGGTGATCTCTGAGGAGACAGGTGATCTCTGAGGGGTCAGCTGATCTTTGAGGTTTTCCATCAGCATTTAATTGGAACTTTAAACATAGTCACATGACAGATTTGGTCTCTGGAGGCTTAAATGTCATCTGCTATCTCACTGCTGTCTGATTGGTCATCACCAAGTTACATAAAGTTACATAAATTTTAATAGTGCCATCACTAAATACAGTTTTAACAGTAAATGCATTTAAAATATTACTAAAAACCAGAAACTGCAACGTTTCACGCTGCCACGTTGTACATGGGGCTAAAAGCCCCGCCCACTCTTCTGCATACAAGAACATGAAATAACTAATTACAGAAAAAGGAATATTAGAACATCCATCAGCAGGATAAGAATGGAGTCAATACGAGTCCCCTGTCATGGGCCCCCGCCTTCCATTCTATAAAAGCTCAACACAAAAATGCTGCAAAACAATTTGAATCCACGGGACTTTCCTCTGCAGATTCCCAGGCAGCCCCTCACACCATCTCCTCCCCCATCCTTCACTTGGCTGCAAGCCTGCAGGAAGGGCGTGGACCGGGACCTGGAGAACCATTTGGAACTCATTAAAGATCTCGTATGAACATGAGGCCTCAGTTCTAAAATTCTCAGGGGACTTTGCACCATCTGAGCTCATATATTGAGTGTCCTCTCTCACTCACAGCCTCTACTTTGCATTTGAATTTAGGTCACATGGATCTGGGCCTCTGTCCAAATCCCAGACCCTAAAGGATTCGCACCAGCCAGCAGAGAGGCAGAAAGCATCTTCCTCATCCTTACTGCGCTGCGGTCAGCTGGTGGTGTGGCGTGGCTGTGGCCCTGTAACAGACTGCAGCTCGGCGTGATAGTGAACGGCTTTGACGGCGGCCTGACGTGATGCTGCTCAGAGAGAAGGACAAAGAGTCCATCAAAGTTCCTCCGACTTTCAGCTGAAAGTTTCAACTAAAGCTGACAAACGTCCCTCTGAGATGGTTAAACTGTCTCACCAGCAGTGGTTTCACCTCATTTAAAGAACAGTGGGAGGAGCTATGAGCAGCGTCTGCATAACCTGACTAACAGCTCTGCTTTGTTCAGGATGGAAATCAGACATGATGACCTTCTGGATCACCTGTTTCAACCTTCGTGACCGAGGTTTTTACTGGAGATGTTTCTGTGTTTTGAGCTCAAGGCGTCGTGGTCGTGAGTTTTGGGTTTGTTTTCCAGGGATTTTCTTTAGGATTTTGAATCTTTAGTTAGTTTTTCTCTTTTTAAACTTTGACTCATGTCTCTGAACAACAAGAATTCACAGAATTTACAGCCGCTGGTTGTGCAAAAAAAAAAAGAATTTAAAAAATGTAAATTTGACGGTAGACATTAAATATTTTCCCCATCAACGTTTGAACATAAATATTTAAAAACCAAGAACAAAAAAGGAGGGAGGAACAGGTTGACATCATCATCAGAGGCGACAGCCCACATTCTCCATCGTCTTCATCACTGACTGAGATGTTCACACGTTTACTGGCTCATGAGCTGCAGCTGTGACCAGCTGTGACCAGTCGTTCTGTCATGTTAAATAAAAGAACTGCAGAGGGAGATGATGATGAACTCCTGAGTAAAACAGCCATGTTTTCTTTCTTCTCCTTAAGAGAAGCTTCTGCACATTCATTTCCAACAAACAACAAAATGTTTATCATCTCTTAGAAACCCAATTACTCTCAGCGTTTAAGGTAAATAAATGAAAGGTGTCCTGCAGCCAGCAGCTGCATCATTACAAGTGTTCCTGGGAGACCAAATTAAGCCGCACAATGTATATCTAATATACAACCCCACTAATGATGCGTGTTAAAGGAGCCACCGTGTAGGCGCTGCTTAAAAATTACACGGGTCATTACAGCACGTTGAGCACAGATTTATCTGCTGCCAACAAAACACAATTTGTTTTATCAGGTAATCACACGGGCAGCAAATTACACAGTGTGTGTGTGTGTGGGGGGGGGGGGGGGTCACGTACGTTACACATACTTTGGTACAAACTGTTTCATTGAATATTCTGATGGTAAGAACAATCATTTCTTTTTATTGTTTTATGTTGTATTTTTACACCAAATGAAGTGTTTCTAGCAGCAGGTCGTGTCTCACACAGTCTGGTGTCAGAAACCTGTAACAGATGATAGATCTGGTCTCTGGAAGGTTCTGGTCCCGGAGACTGAGAGAAACAGACTGTAGACCTCATTCTGTAGTTTAAACAGGGCGGGGGTCTCACCAGAACTGGTGCTGGTCCTGTTGCTGATTCTGGTTTCAGTCATGATCTTTCTGCACCTGATGCCACTGGTGCTGATCCTGGTTCTTCTGATCCTGGTGCTGGTCCTGGTCTTTCTGCACCTGGTGCCACTGGTGCTGATCCTGGTTCTTCTGGTCCTGGTCTTTCTGCACCTGATGCCACTAGTGCTGATCCTGGTTCTTCTGGTCCTGGTGCTGGTCCTGGTCTTTCTGCACCTGGTGCCACTGGTGCTGATCCTGGTGCTGGTCCTGGTTGTGGTCCTTCTGCACCTGGTGCTGATCCTGGTTCTTCTGATCCTGGTGCTGGTCCTGGTTGTGGTCCTGGTCTTTCTGCACCTGGTGCCACTGGTGCTGATCCTGGTTCTTCTGATCCTGGTGCTGGTCCTGGTTGTGGTCCTGGTCTTTCTGCACCTGGTGCCACTGGTGCTGATCCTGGTTCTTCTGGTCCTGGTTGAGGTTTTGGTGCTGGTCCTGGGTCTTGGACCTACCCAGGTCTCTCTTATTGAAGATGTTTTATGTCACACAACTTCTCAGATTTGAATATCTGAAACTTGTGGAAGAAGAAAAAGCTTAATTACATGGAGAAATGGCTGCTATCACAGTCTCCATCAGATGGCCAACATCTGCATTTTAATCGATTCCTCCTCCTCTCTCGCTGTGTCTTTCAAGATCATTAACTTTATTGGATTGGACATTCCTGTTGCAAAAACAATTCAGAACAATCATTTGTAATGCAGCTCCCCAGTTCAGGATGTAAATGCTGCTTGTACTCGACGCCCCAGCTCGGCAATTACTGACAGAGTGCAGATGCCGCTTCGTCAGAATAAAGTCCAGGCTGCAGATAATGTGATTACTCAGTCATTACATTCACCAGAAGAGGATTCAGAGTCTTAACATTATCTTGGCAGAAGACCAAACCGAATGTCAATGTGACCCAGTAGTTACCTGTCCAACCTGAACTCAGGTGAGCTGCACAGAGTTCATGGAGCTACATGAGAGTTTGAATATCTGAAACTTGTGGGTTTTATTGAACCTGAGTTTGACTCTGAGACCTTGGTGCTGTTCTGCACGAGTCCAGCGTTCAGATGCTTGTAAAGAAGCAGTCAGTATCTGTACCTGCTTGTTACTGTTCAGGTGTCGCAGGGAGCTGGTGTCTATCTCCAGCAGTCACTGGGTGAGAGGCGGGGCTACACTTCGACAGGTCCCCTGTCCATCACAGGGACAGATATAAAACACACACACAGAGGGACAATTCATGGATTCACCTGTGTATCGACCGACTTGCCCGTCTCGTTCCCCAGCAGTGACGTCACTGTGCCTGTCCATCTGTCATTCACCTTGTCCACGCAGCCTGTTTCCTCCCTAGAACCCACTGCTCCCTCAGGATTCCTGTCGGTGCTCACCTGCAAACCACTCACCTGTTTTTCCATATTAAATCTTTACTCACCTGTCATCTCCTCATCTGCTGAAATATGTGGCTGTCCGAGTCCTTTGCTGGGTTAGCTCCACCCCCTGCAGTGCATGTCACCCAAGGAGAGAAGGTATGGAGAGCAGTTCACTCTCTGACTGACCAATCAAACGGTGTGAAGACGCTGATGTCACCACACACCTGCTTGCAGGCCTCAGTGTCTCCAACTCAAAACCTGATTGGTTGAAACAACAGATGAATCCATACTTATTTTCTGTTCAAGGAGCCTGCAGAACTGATAGTGAAGGTCTCCAGGCAGAGTTCTTGGACTGTGATCCTGCCTGGCAACAAGTGATGGCTGAAATGTGATTGGTTAAATGCTTTAATATGAAAATACATGTCTGGAAGCAGCACAGCCAGAGGGAAAACCAGGAAATGAAGCAGGCAGACTATCTGGAATTATTAAACAAGCATTTATGGACAAAATATAATCAACACCAATCTGTGATTCAGTTTTTAGGCCAACAGAGAAGGTCTTGAAGGTCCTGACTGCCCACCACTGATGTGACTGTAGTAGGACAACATCCGGGACATGGATGGAAGAAGAAATACAACCCCAGGTGGATCAGATGGAGAGCGAGGAGGGTAACAGAGGAAACACCCAGAACCATCAATATGGAACCAAAATCAAAGTCTGATGAGACCATCAGTCACATGTTGAACCATCACAAGCTCCATGAAGATCCAGGGGGTTCCACTACTGACAGAAACTACTGAAACAAACTGGAATTAAACTAAATACATGATGACGAGTCCCAAAACGTCTGGGACAAGACCCTTTGGACCTCAGACAGCTGGAGCAGTCTGGTCATGAGGACTGGACCAACGTACCTGTGGACAGGTGCAGAAGACTCAGTGAGACGTCACCTGACTGCAGGAATCCAGTATGAAGTTAATGTTCCATCATTTTATCCAGGTCAGTCTGATCCGTTTCAGTTGAATCACAATTAAAAACATCTGATTTTCATCTGTTTGTTTTTATTTCTGTCAGTTTCAAGTTACTTCAGAGACCGTTTGGAGGTTCTTCTGATGAAGGAACCAGCTGTTTGTTTTAGAGACGGAGTGACTCTGGATCTAAAACCTGTAAATGTGTTGGGAACCAGTGATGAGCTGCACGTGCACATATGAAAGAGCATTTTCATTTAGAAGTTTGATGCATTATGTTAATGTGGTGAGAATGAGGAGTTAACTTCATGAAATAAAACATTTGGGAGAGTAAATTTTCTTTAACACACATTATTATTATTCTAATCCATGTAATTGAAACAGCCATCCATGCAACTTGAATTAAATGAGATTGTGGCAAAGTTGCACCTTTGCTTTTCCAAGGCTGACTGAGTCGCTGCATCAAATGAATTTAATTATTCCTGTAGCCCATATATTATTAATCGTCTATATTGATTTCTGAACTCCCAGACTGCTTGTGGATATGCAAATGCAGCCTCGGCAATATCGGGACGGGCTCATTTGCATCGGAGCCCATTATTATTTTATAAGTAAATTTTAATGTGGACTCAATTAAAACTCAGCCAGTGGAACAGCTAAATTGGCCCAAGGTATGAGCTCTGTGAGATTCATGTGCCGAGCTGGGATATATCAATTAGTAAAGATCAAACTTTGGCTCCTCTGGAGGGGAAAGAAAATGCTGGAATTCAATCATGTGGCAGCTTTGACTCATCGACTCCATCTTTTCTGGTTTTTTTCTTTTTTTTTAATCTATATAATCATTATTGATGTGGAAAGTGTCCTGGCTGTAATCAGATCCTACAAATGGAATCATAACCCAGAAAATTCTTCCTCATGGTCACAGTTTCAGCAGGGGAGCGAAGGTCATGTCAATATTTTATAACCATAAACGTGACCTTCCTGCTTCTGTTTGAAGAAATGAACTACACACACGTACACACTCTGTTCTGTGTGTACATGAAGTGATCAGCGACTGTCCATGTGTGATCTTTATTCACACGGTATCAGTAGACGGTGGCAGCATCATGTGGGAGAGACACACGTTTGATTTTAAATGATGGAGAACGTCTGACAGCTGGAACCACATCAGCCTCTAGGATCAACGGGTCCTGCTGTGGTTAGAATCTGAGCCCAGTTCAGGCAGTTCTGGGAGGTTTTCATTTTATTATTGATGAAGGTGTCTGTTATTCATGGATTTTGTCGACAGTTTTCAATGCATGAATGTTTTTGTTGATTTCTGTATATTTTTAGACTTTTTTTCTCTTCTTTAAAAGCCTCTTAAATCCTGAAGATAATCCTTTTAATTCACTTGTGTTATAATCCATCATTTTAACCATTAGGAGCATTTGCTGCCACGGTCGGTCACACTGATCCCACAACAGTTTGACGGACTCAAACAACCTGATGACACCAGCCTACAGTTTCTGGTATTCTCTGAGTTCTGGTTCTTTGAAGGGTTCCTTTTGATCCATTTCTATGGTTTATATTTATCAGCTGCAGTTAGACCAGATGGAGCTGAGCAGAACCTAGACCAGCTGAGAGCTGACCTCTTTTAGTGAATGAGACTGTGGTGCATCAACATCTGGATTCAACAGGGAACAGATTGTAAAAGCTCTGGAATGTAGATCATTTTAAGAACAACTAAGAATATGTTCATTATCTTCAGCTTTTAACTGGCAGCTCACTGAAGCTGTAGGAGCATCTGAAATCATGGATCAGTCTGAGACAGACTTCTGTTTTAAAGGTTCTGTATCATGTTATTTTCCAGCTGTCAACATCTGGATAGACACATATATGATAAAATCTTACCGTTTGTGCTATATAGTTTTCATTTATCCTGAAATACAACTTATATTCTAGAGTTATTCTCAGACCAGGAAGTAAAACACTCAGTTAACCTAAACCCCCTCCTCTCCTCCATCCCCCCTCCTCGTCAGTGCTGCCCCTCGAGCTGCCTGAATAAAATGGTGAATAACACAGACAAATGCACATTTTCACTGAGACATTTTTAGAAAGTAAAATACTCCAAACGGTGGTGTTTAGTGTCTTGGTTCAGACTCTGGCAGCTCGGGGTGTGTGTGTTTAATCTGCAGGTCCTGGTGTAACATTGTTACATCACTATGTTACAGTCAGGTGGTTTTCCAGGAGAGAGTGGAGCAGCTGCTCAGAGTGCAGGATTCAGGAGGATTACTGAGAAATGTGTGGATTAAACTAAAAACCAGTCTGGAGGGTTTAATAAGGAAATAACATCATAACATGGTTAAAAGATACAAACAGCTGATTTTATATGATACAGGAACGTTCAAGCTGTTTGTTCAGAAAATACAAAAAAAAAACCCTATCATCCAGACTTCAGTTGTAGCATCACTTGCTCAGTGACTTGCAACAACAACTATAAGAGGGAAGAGGATTCTCTTGAACATCAACCTCAAACAGGATATTTATGCTGCGATTGCATCCAGCGTCTCAGAAGAAGAAGCTCAGGCTTAAAAACACCTTAGTGACCCGAGGTGTGTTCAGTTCGTTTCCCTGGAGGGGCCAGCAGAACAGAGGTGTGTTCGATTCTTTCCCTGGAGGGGCCAGCAGAAGAGAGGTGTGTTCAGTTCGTTTCCCTGGGGGGACCAGCAGAACCAAGGTGTGTTCAGTTCGTTTCCCTGGAGGGGCCAGCAGAACAGAGGTGTGTTCGATTCTATCCCTGGAGGGGCCAGCAGAACCGAGGTGTGTTCAGTTCGTTTCCCTGGGGGGACCAGCAGAAGCAAGGTGTGTTCAATTCGTTTCCCTGGAGGGGCCAGCAGAACAGAGGTGTGTTCAGTTTGTTTCCCTGGGGGGACCAGCAGAACAGAGGTGTGTTCAATTTGTTTCCCTGGAGGGGCCAGCAGAACAGAGGTGTGTTCGATTCTTTCCCTGGAGGGGCCAGCAGAACAGAGGCGTGTTCAATTCGTTTCCCTTGGGGGGCCAGCAGAACAGAGGTGTGTTCAATTCGTTTCCCTGGAGGGGCCAGCAGAACCGAGGTGTGTTCAATTCGTTTCCCTGGAGGGGCCAGCAGAACCGAGGTGTGTTCAATTCGTTTCCCTTGGGGGACCAGCA
Organism: Pachypanchax playfairii; assembly: GCA_006937955.1. Classification (NCBI taxonomy): domain Eukaryota; kingdom Metazoa; phylum Chordata; class Actinopteri; order Cyprinodontiformes; family Aplocheilidae; genus Pachypanchax; species Pachypanchax playfairii. Next base: position 406,076 of record SSNP01000185.1, on the reverse strand, counting down.
GAACCGAGGTGTGTTCAATTCGTTTCCCTGGAGGGGCCAGCAGAACCGAGGTGTGTTCAATTCGTTTCCCTGGAGGGGCCAGCAGAACCGAGGTGTGTTCAATTCGTTTCCCTGGAGGGGCCAGCAGAATAGAGGTGTGTTCGATTCTTTCCCTGGAGGGGCCAGCAGAAGAGAGGTGTGTTCAGTTCGTTTCCCTGGGGGGGCCAGCAGAACCGAGGTGTGTTCAATTCGTTTCCCTGGAGGGGCCAGCAGAACAGAGGTGTGTTCAATTCGTTTCCCTGGAGGGGCCAGCAGAACCGAGGTGTGTTCAATTCGTTTCCCTGGAGGGGCCAGCAGAACCGAGGTGTGTTCAATTCGTTTCCCTGGAGGGGCCAGCAGAACAGAGGTGTGTTCAATTCGTTTCCCTGGAGGGGCCAGCAGAACTGAGGTGCGTTCAATTCGTTTCCCTGGGGGAACCAGCAGAACAACACAGGTTTCTAAGGAAGTTGAAGAGGCTGTTGAGGTGTTTGAGGTGCAGCGTAGACATCAGAGTTGTTAACTGAGGTACAAATTAGGGATGGGTGATATGGCCTCGAATTAATATCGCGAGAAATTGAACAGCTCCCCTTGATAACAATAAATGAATGATAACTAGCGCCAGCGCTGCCCCCCAGCGCGCACACGCACAAACCCTTCCTTTCTATATCAAATGGCCTAACTTACATAATGTGCTTGTAAATGTGATGGTTCTTGTTTGGCTTCAACCAGCCTTTTAATTCTGGGTTTTATTCTCACTCCTTTCTGTATCTCTTAAGAGGTCAGTTTAGACTCAGAAAAGAGTCCACACACACACCTGGTCTAAAAGAAAGTGACTGGGAATTTGAATTAAATCGGTGATTTGGTGATAGTGTGCAGTTGTTTATTTTTAGAAAGAAAATATTTTGCCTTTGCATCGGAGCCCGGGTGATCAGCTGCAGCACAGCATCCAAATCAGAAGAAAAGTATTTAGAAAATATTTCCAGAAGAAAAAACTAGCAAGAAATACACAAAAGGAACAAAAAAATGCTAGCAAATGCTAGCAAAGTCATAGAGCTACTCCAACAAGCTGCCACCACTTGTAGCGCAATTCCGGAATATTGCAAATGATAAGATATCGCCCATCCCTAGTACAACTCTTGTTGAAGTTGAGTTTCATGTTTTATTTATGTATTATTTAGACCTGGTTTTAAAATCCTTGTGAAGATGAATAATAGTGTTAGAACCCGGAGCAGTGAGACATACGATCGTGTTAAAGACGCTGCTTGTTGCTGCTTTGTGGTTTGGAACGTCTCCAACACGCTGGGGATGTTTTATCTTGTTTTTGTTCAGACTTCTGCTTCAGAGTATGTGGATTTTAAAAGTAAAGAGAAATGATTTGTTATTTAAACTGGATGTTTCTGATGGTGAAGTCTTCAAATACACAAACAAAACTATTAAAAATGTCTTCATGTTTGATTTTGGGCCCTTTTCATGCATCATCCTCTTCAAGCACATTGTCTCCACAAATTCAGCTTGTTTATCAGTTTACTAACATTACAATAAACCAGAAACCAGAATCATTAATCACTCGATTAAAAAACATGTAAAACTCAGTACAGGAACTTCTCCAGTTCTGACTGTCTGAAAACAATTTAGACCAGAACCAAGATGGTTTTGGTAAAGACCTGGATAAGCCTGAGGAAGACATGAAGATGAGTTTTTATTTGTTTTAATTGTTTGTTTGTAAAGATGTGACACTGAATGTAAACCTCTGTAAAAAATATTAAAAATTAAGAATTCAGCTGCTGTTTTTCTTGCTTGATGCTTCATTTTAAATCTTATTTTGTAGCTGCAGGCTGAACTTCCTGCAGTCAAACACACTCAAAAGGAAAGCTGCTGATCAGTTAACAGTATTGATGGATTATTGAACCCACAGAGAACCCAAAGGTTTTTAAAACTTCTAGCTCATTGGCATCATCAATCATCAATTATCCTGTTAAGCCTCTAGAGAACTTCAGGGTTTTTATCAGCCTCCAAGGAGCTTGAACCTCCCGTCCCTCCTGCTCACATGGACACAGCACAAATAAATCTGAACACCAGCTCAGGGCTGTAAAGTATGTGCTGACATGTTAACACAGACTCTGGGAGCAATGTGGGGAAGGATTCCTCTGCTCCCAGCATCCCCACATTACTGGCTCTAATCCAGACCGAGCCACCAGCATCCAGAGACAAAGGTGTAGATTTATCAGGATGCAGAGACACGAGCAGAGCTGGGTCACGAAATCCAGCCACCGCTTCACCTGAGAGCAATAAAACCTGCTGTTCAGGATGTAACTGTGCTGCTTGGAAACAAGACACAACAACAGGAAATCATAGCTTCATGAGGGGTGTTGGAGGGGGTCGGAGGGGGTTGGAGGAGGTCGAAGGGGGTTGGAGGAGGTTGGAGGGGGTTGGAGGGGGTTAGAGGAGGTTGGAGGAGGTTGGAGGGGGTGGGGTCAAGGGGGACCTGGATAGATGCTCATTGATGGAGGAGCAAAAAAAAATTCAACACAGTCCATTAATTCCTGTTTGACTCTTGACACGTTAGAAGAAGTTAGAGTTTGTCTTTAACAGTGTTTTCACAGCTGGAGCTGCCTCCCGTTGCTCCAGCTGTTAAAGCTCCTTCCTGAATGAACATCAACATGGGAAGTCTGTAACATCATACTTGGCACTGCTGCATCACTTCTGAATCCAGCACTTAGACCTAGCCCTTCAGGAAGAGTGTTCTGATGGAGCAGAAACATGTAGGAGTAAAACTCCAGGTTTCATTCCAGAAACACAACAAACCCATTTAAAGCACCGAGAAGTTCTGGTGAAACACTGTTTTATCACTGAGCTGTAAACACAGAAACTCAGACAGCTTCAGAGTCCCAAATCTACAAAATCAATTTAAACAGGAAGTTAAAACTAATATTTCAGTTGGATTGTGGTTGGTTCAGGTAGAGCTGCTGGTTTGAGGCTGTACAGTAATGAACAGGTGGTTCTGTTTAACCTTCTGAACCTCAAACTGTTTCTGGGTGGTTTTTTTTCATTGTGTCACATTTTTACTGACTGCTGGTTCATTTTTCACTGCAGCATAAAGTCCTTTATATTTATATCTGTGGAAGCAGCTCAGCCACAACTTTTATGAACCATTAAAAATGGTGGTGCTCTGGATGGATCTCTGTAGCAACTCTTTATTATTGAGTTCAGGTATTAGTTTTCATTTCATTCAGCTTTTTTTAATTATAATTTTACCAGATTTTATTCAGAATCAGGAAAAAGGAAACATGATACAGAAAATCAAAACTGCTTTGTTTCTTTAGCTGAAAGAACTGAAAATCAAACAAACTGAAACTTTTCTTTAATGTTTACTTTTCTGATCTAACATCTGCCTCGAGATAAAAATGCAGAAATACTGAAAACTTCTTCACACATGACAGACCAAAACTCAAAGGGACTTTCCTGGTAAAATAAAGGTTCAATTTAAAAAAGATTCAGATGAGGAAGAACAGGACTGATGGCTGCAGCTGGCTGTTTCCTGTTTGATGGGATCAGGATGAATCTAGAAAGATCCTAGCAGATTTTTATAATCAGCTGAATCAGCTTCAGTGTGTTGGTTCTTGTCTCTACAAACACTGTTTTCATGTGACTGAGAGCTGCAGATGGTTGTTTGGCCAGATGCTGGTTTTAGCAAGGACAGGATCTGGTTTTGTCCCACTGAGGTCTCATTCCAGATGTTTCTGTGGAGTTTGTAGAGCTGTTGGTTCTTTCAGATTCACGAGTGTTTTGTGATCCGTTTACATCTTTTTTCTCCTTATCTTGTGTCTGTTATTGTGTTTGTGGGTATTTTATCAGTGTTTTTTGTCCTGTGTGCACATTCATCCGACTACCTTCATTATATTTATTGTTGTTGGAATTATTTTTTAGTTGTTCTTGAACTGATGGATTACACACAGTACTCTAGATTCTATTTGCCTTCATATCTTTATGTCATCGTGACCTTTCGGCGTCTCCACCCCCGTCCAACAAACCCTCTGCTGCAGCCTTGAAACACGCAGCAGACAATTAAGTTTTCACTGCAGCTCTTAGCGTTTCCTCTCTGTAGCACTCGACCACTCTGTTACTGACACACAACACCGACCAGATGGCTGAGAGTCATTAAGGCTGTCTCACTTCATATCTGCTTGTGTCCATCTCTGCCCCATGCCACTGTAAAGAGCCACCACCGCTCCCGATGAGAACGCCCGGCCTGGGTGCTCCAGCTTTCTGCTCACTCAGGGATTAACAAGAAACAAAAGAGAGCTGCAGCTTCTGTGGTCTACACCAGAGAATACAACATCCATTTAACAATCTTTTAGCCAACAAGCTGTTTGTGCTCAAACTTTACAAGAAAGTCACAGTTTTACCAGAAATTCTCTCATCTTTAAAGTTTAGATCTGATCAGTCCACTGAGTTGTGGTTCTGGAGGGATGTTCTTATGAGCTGCAGGAACTTCTGTTAAAACAAGTGAGTGCTTTTAGGCTTCAGGCATCAATAGATCTAGCATTCTAGCCTCTAAATCAACAACACCGTCAAGCTATCAATCACAACTACATCCATTATAACTACATCAGTGTTTCCCCTATGTTATATATGTTAAACATTCGAAGTGAAGAAGAAAAAAGATTTGCGAGGTGTTTTTTCTTAGCAAATTTATCGATCAAGTTCCACTAATGAGAAAGAAGAGGCAACAGTGCATCTGTGTGTGTGTGTGTGTGTGTGTGTGTGTGTGTGTGTGTGTGCGTGCGCACGCCCGTCCGTGTGAGTCTGTAAAATGAAATGCCAAAACTGACAATGTAAAAGGTTTAAAAATCACCATTTGCATGACACACTGGCATTTTTAATACTGGGACTGTTGGTAGTAACTAACAGTGTTCTTGGTCTAGATCAGACTGTTTACTCAGTCCAGTCAGAATAAATCTGCATTTCTACAATTGATAAGTTATTACTAAACAAATCAGTAATACATCCATTGGGGATAGAATAGGCCTGTGTATAATGTGATTATTTAAACATGTAGCCAGTAAATCTTTTGCAGCAAGTTTATATTTTCTTTATTTAAAGTGTTGTAATCAAAAATACAGGTTTTATTGTTTTTTTTATAACCAATTTCCAGTCAGTGAACAGGGAAATTAGTTTATGCAAAGCAATGGGGGTGCAAAAGCCTCACAAGAGACAACCCAACACCCTAGCTAGAAAAAATTCTAGGGGAAACACTGTACATCCATCTCAACTACATCCATCTCAACTACATCCCTCACAACTACATCCATCTCAACTACATCCCTCACAACTACATCCATCTCAACTACATCCCTCACAACTACATCCATCTCAACTACATCCCTCACAACTACATCCATCTCAACCACATCCCTCTCAACCACATCCCTCACAACCACATCCATCTCAACCACATCCCTCACAACTACATCCCTCTCAACTACATCCCTCACAACTACATCCCTCTCAACTACATCCATCTCAACTACATCCATCTCAACTACATCCCTCTCAACTACATCCATCTCAACTACATCCCTCACAACTACATCCCTCACAAATACATCCCTCACAACTACATCCATCTCAACTACATCCATCTCAACTACATCCCTCTCAACTACATCCCTCTCAACTACATCCCTCTCAACTACATCCCTCACAAATACATCCCTCTCAACTACATCCATCAGCACAACATTTAACAGAACTACATCCCTCACAACTACATCCCTCACAACTACATCCATCAGCACAACATTTAACAGAACTACATCCATCTCAACTACATCCCTCTCAACTACATCCCTCTCAACTACATCCATCACAACTACATCCCTCACAACTACATCCCTCTCAACTACATCCATCTCAACTACATCCCTCACAACTACATCCCTCTCAACTACATCCCTCTCAACTACATCCATCTCAACCACATCCATCTCAACCACATCCCTCACAACTACATCCATCTCAACTACATCCCTCTCAACTACATCCATCTCAACTACATCCCTCTCAACTACATCCCTCTCAACTACATCCATCTCAACTACATCCCTCACAACTACATCCCTCACAACTACATCCATCTCAACTACATCCCTCACAACTACATCCCTCACAAATACATCCCTCACAACTACATCCCTCTCAACTACATCCATCTCAACTAGATCCCTCTCAACTACATCCCTCTCAACTACATCCCTCACAACTACATCTCTCTCAACTACCTCCATCTCAACTACATCCCTCACAACTACATCCATCAGCACAACATTTAACAGAACTACATCCCTCACAACTACATCCATCTCAACTACATCCCTCTCAACTACATCCCTCTCAACTACATCCATCAGCACAACATTTAACAGAACTACATCCCTCACAACTACATCCCTCACAACTACATCCATCAGCACAACATTTAACAGAACTACATCCCTCACAACTACATCCATCTCAACTACATCCATCTCAACTACATCCCTCTCAACTACATCCATCTCAACTACATCCCTCTCAACTACATCCATCAGCACAACATTTAACAGAACTACATCCCTCACAACTACATCCCTCACAACTACATCCATCAGCACAACATTTAACAGAACTACATCCCTCTCAACTACATCCCTCACAACTACATCCCTCTCAACTACATCCATCTCAACTACATCCCTCTCAACTACATCCCTCACAACTACATCCATCAGCACAACATTTAACAGAACTACATCCATCAGAACTACATCCTTCAGAACTACAAAAGACTCATGAGGTTTAAACAAAAAGAATTAGTCTTAAAGCTAAAATGGTTTTAAGATATAGTTACAAATCAATACAAACTTTATTTATAATGAGCTTTTCATACAAGATAAATGCAGCTCTAAGTGCTTTACAGATTAAAAAGACCCCACATAACCCATATTCCCATCCCTTCTCCTTAATTGTAAAAACAAATGACAATTATTCCCCCTTCCCAAACACAGACAGACACACACTGGCACACATCCACCCTCCCAAAACACGTAGGACCATAAGCAGACGCTNTGTGTGTGTGTGTGTGTGTGTGTGTGTGTGTGTGTGTGTGTGTGTGTGTGTGTGTGTGTGCGTGCGCACGCCCGTCCGTGTGAGTCTGTAAAATGAAATGCCAAAACTGACAATGTAAAAGGTTTAAAAATCACCATTTGCATGACACACTGGCATTTTTAATACTGGGACTGTTGGTAGTAACTAACAGTGTTCTTGGTCTAGATCAGACTGTTTACTCAGTCCAGTCAGAATAAATCTGCATTTCTACAATTGATAAGTTATTACTAAACAAATCAGTAATACATCCATTGGGGATAGAATAGGCCTGTGTATAATGTGATTATTTAAACATGTAGCCAGTAAATATTTTGCAGCAAGTTTATATTTTCTTTATTTAAAGTGTTGTAATCAAAAATACAGGTTTTATTGTTTTTTTTATAACCAATTTCCAGTCAGTGAACAGGGAAATTAGTTTATGCAAAGCAATGGGGGTGCAAAAGCCTCACAAGAGACAACCCAACACCCTAGCTAGAAAAAATTCTAGGGGAAACACTGTACATCCATCTCAACTACATCCATCACAACTACATCCATCACAACTACATCCATCTCAACTACATCCATCTCAACTACATCCCTCACAACTACATCCATCTCAACTACATCCCTCACAACTACATCCATCTCAACTACATCCCTCACAACTACATCCATCTCAACTACATCCCTCACAACTACATCCATCTCAACCACATCCCTCTCAACCACATCCCTCACAACCACATCCATCTCAACCACATCCCTCACAACTACATCCATCTCAACTACATCCCTCTCAACTACATCCCTCACAACTACATCCATCTCAACTACATCCATCTCAACTACATCCCTCACAACTACATCCATCTCAACTACATCCCTCACAACAACATCCATCTCAACTACATCCCTCTCAACTACATCCATCTCAACTACATCCCTCACAACTACATCCATCTCAACCACATCCCTCTCAACTACATCCATCTCAACTACATCCATCTCAACTACATCCCTCTCAACCACATCCATCTCAACCACATCCCTCACAACCACATCCCTCACAACCACATCCCTCACAACTACATCCATCTCAACTACATCCCTCACAACTACATCCATCTCAACTACATCCCTCACAACTACATCCATCTCAACTACATCCCTCACAACTACATCCCTCACAAATACATCCCTCTCAACTACATCCATCTCAACTACATCCCTCTCAACTACATCCCTCTCAACTACATCCATCTCAACTACATCCCTCACAACTACATCCCTCACAAATACATCCCTCTCAACTACATCCCTCTCAACTACATCCATCTCAACTACATCCCTCTCAACTACATCCCTCTCAACTACATCCATCTCAACTACATCCCTCTCAACTACATCCCTCACAACTACATCCCTCACAACTACATCCCTCACAACTACATCCCTCACAACTACATCCCTCTCAACTACATCCATCTCAACTACATCCCTCTCAACTACATCCCTCTCAACTACATCCCTCTCAACTACATCCCTCTCAACTACATCCCTCTCAACTACATCCATCAGCACAACATTTAACAGAACTACATCCCTCACAACTACATCCCTCACAACTACATCCATCAGCACAACATTTAACAGAACTACATCCCTCTCAACTACATCCCTCACAACTACATCCCTCTCAACTACATCCCTCACAACTACATCCCTCACAACTACATCCCTCACAACTACATCCATCAGCACAACATTTAACAGAACTACATCCATCAGAACTACATCCTTCAGAACTACAAAAGACTCATGAGGTTTAAACAAAAAGAATTAGTCTTAAAGCTAAAATGGTTTTAAGATATAGTTACAAATCAATACAAACTTTATTTATAATGAGCTTTTCATACAAGATAAATGCAGCTCTAAGTGCTTTACAGATTAAAAAGACCCCACATAACCCATATTCCCATCCCTTCTCCTTAATTGTAAAAACAAATGACAATTATTCCCCCTTCCCAAACACAGACAGACACACACTGGCACACATCCACCCTCCCAAAACACGTAGGACCATAAGCAGACGCTAGGCTGAGTTCAATTGAGTCATGTATGTAGGGAACACGCCATCAGAAGAGCCGTCTGCCCCGACAGCAGCAGGTCCACTGCAGCAGCCAGGGCACCAACACAGGGCGCCAAGAGGAGGGAGGGTGGGGACCCCCACCTCCACCTGAGGATTACCCAGAGTGCACCCAGGCCTCCGCAGACAGACACCGCTCCTGAGGCAGAGGGCTCTCACAGAGGACACACTGGAAGAGGGATTAATAAGTAAAAACGTAAAATGACAAGAGCTAATTGGTAAAATAAGTAGTAAAATAGTAGAAACAGTTAACCATAATATAATATAAATATCTAATATTTCTGTTAAAATATAAGCAAATCAAATATACAGAGCAATAAAACACACTAATAAATAATAGTCAATTAAAAGCTAGGCTAAATAATCACACAGAGAAACAATGTGGAATGTATTTTCTGTTGTAGATGTTTTTTCACTGAAATATCAAAACAAATCACTTACTGTGATTCTTTACAACATGTTAACACACACAACTCAGTGTCTAAGGTTTCCATATTTACAGTGTTTGACGGACAGAGCAGTGAAAAGCAAACATTGTGTGTAAATGTTTTACCTGAGAGGCTTTATTTCATATTTTATATTTAAATTACGAATTTGTTTCTGAACTAAAAAGTTTGTTTGAATGAAGCTGTTCTTCAGACTTTGGACAAGAACCCTTAAAGTCAAGGAATCTCAGAACTCTGGGTGGTGCAACAATCCTGAAACACGGAAATCAAAACTTACACGTTTAATAAAATCTGTTTTTACATCAGTGACAGATCCTGACAACTTCAAACACTCCGGGCTGTTTGTGTTGAATGTGTTTATCAGTCTCATCATCTGCATCTTCCTGCAGGAAACTCCTCCACTCGCCTACTGTTTACACATTAGAGCTGCAGAAACCTTACGTTCTGCTGAATTATGCAGAGATTTGGCTAAAGGCCTTTTTTCTGGAGCTTGTGATGCAAGACTTTCAGCTTCTTGCAACGATGAGGTCATTTAGATTTTTGTGTTAAAAGGAAAATAATCTGCTCTTCTCGACTCTGAGGAGTCAGGACAGATTACAAACTTCCACTTTCTGTTGTACTGTGAAGAAAAGCAGATTTGATTAGTCAGGAGCAGAGAGGACAGCTGGACGGCCTTTTGTTTCCCAGCAGCCCCGTATGTTATCTATAATTCATAATGTTTAATGGGCGGCTGATATTTTGGGGAAACGCCATTTGTAAAAATCAATGGAACAAATAATGAGCTGATGTAAATGCTGCTGCTCAGACCTGACAGGAAGGACAAGCAGGAGGAAAAGGTGACGCCAAGCAGAAGGATAATCTGATCTGAGTCCAGATTAAAGCTAATTAGTAAATAAATTATGTGCCCCCAACAAAAAATGAATTATTCACATATCCAGCCATCAAATAGAAAAGTCCTAATAAATGTTGGCCCACATATTGAGATGCACATTCTGGAACTAATGACCTGAATCTGAATGATCAGCCGTTGACTTGGATGAATTTTAAGTGTGTGTTCATTCTCCAGTCATCAGAGTGAATATTTAAAAGAAAAGCAGATATTGACCTCCTTTTATTTTACACTGAGTTCAATCCTCTTCAGTTCATTAAAATTACAGTTAACAATGAAACACTGACTCTCACGTAGAAAATCAGCTGATTTACATCAAAAATGTCTGACGGCGATAGATTTATATTCTGTATTAATTATGTCAAACTCCTTCTTGACTTTTCACAGTAAAAGCATGGGGGGGGGGGGGTTAGACTGTCCAGCTGTGATGGTCCTGTGTGTTGATGATCAACATGCAGATAAACCAACAGGACAGTAAACCGTTCAGATCCACACACAAACTGCTGACAACAGTTTCATCCTCCTGAGAGTGAAAGCAAATATTTTCCTGTCATGTGTGTTAAATGTTTACAGAGTGAATTCACAGCAGTTTGTACGATATTAAAGCTAAATCCTCGGTAGAAAACAGGTTTCAGACTGATGACGCTCTGCCCATCTTTACATCTGAGGCTCTGCCTCTCTAAAAAGCTTCTTTTAATCTCAGCATATCAACGACATTCTACAAATTACCCTCATTGGTTCTTTTAAAAGTCCTTCAATTTGTTTTTGAATTGTATTGATAACTTTTCCATTGTTTTGTTGTTTGTTTGCGATGCTGCCAATCAGTTCAAATGAGCTTATTTTTTATTTTTATAAAATAGTAAAATATCTTAGTTTCAACATGTTATTCATTTTCTGTGTATCAAAAATTGGTTAATGAGATTAACATAGAATTCTGTGTTTCCTACATTTTACCATTGAGGGTTGTATTTGTCTTAAAATCTAAAGTTTTGTAGAAAAACAAACATCAAGCTGTGTTTAAATATTCATGTTAAAAATGTGTAAAGAAGCAGGTTCAAAGATGTAATTTGAAGCATTTGACTTAGCAGCTGAATGAGAGTCCAGCAGACCTCTGAGTGATGAGTTCACAGCTCCTTCTCAGGTCTGTGTTGATTTATTTAAACTGAAACAAAGATGAAGCTTCTGGTTTTCATGTAGACGAGGTGAGAGATCTGCTGTCAGAGACGTTGTGTAAAACAAGCGCCGCAGCAGAGAGGGAAATAATTACAGCAGCACAGTCTTAATAGGATTCAGAGTTTGTTTAGAGTTCACTTAACGTGTGTATTATTAGAACTGAGATATTGGATCGGCTGCATGTTTCAGGATAATTGTCTTCAATGTGCTGCAGTAACTGGATGTAATAATGATCCTACAGTGAGGATGAATGTGGATGAAGCAACTGAGTAAAACTCTCCGATAAAACATGATTACTGATGTCACACACACACCCAAACACACAGAAACACACACACACATTCACAGACATCTATGTGTATGCGTCTGTGTGGCTGTCTCTGTGCGTGTGTCTCTGTGCGTGTGTGTCTCTGTGCGTGTGTGTCTCTGTGGGTGTGTGTCTCTGTGCGTGTGTCTCTGTGCGTGTGTCTCTGTGGGTGTGTGTCTCTGTGGGTGTGTGTCTCTGTGCGTGTGTCTCTGTGGCTCTGTGCGTGTGTCTCTGTGGGTGTGTCTCTGTGGGTGTGTGTCTCTGTGCGTGTGTCTCTGTGCGTGTGTCTCTGTGCGTGTGTCTCTGTGCGTGTGTCTCTGTGCGTGTGTCTCTGTGCGTGTGTCTCTGTGCGTGTGTCTCTGTGCGTGTGTCTCTGTGCGTGTGTGTCTCTGTGCGTGTGTCTCTGTGCGTGTGTCTCTGTGCGTGTGTCTCTGTGCGTGTGTCTATGTGCGTGTGTCTCTGTGCGTGTGTCTCTGTGCGTGTGTCTCTGTGCGTGTGTCTCTGTGCGTGTGTCTCTGTGCGTGTGTCTCTGTGCGTGTGTCTCTGTGCGTGTGTCTATGTGCGTGTGTCTATGTGCGTGTGTCTCTGTGCGTGTGTCTATGTGCGTGTGTCTATGTGCGTGTGTCTCTGTGCGTGTGTCTCTGTGCGTGTGTCTCTGTGCGTGTGTGTCTCTGTGGGTGTGTGTCTCTGTGCGTGTGTCTCTGTGCGTGTGTCTCTGTGCGTGTGTCTATGTGCGTGTGTCTATGTGCGTGTGTCTCTGTGCGTGTGTCTCTGTGCGTGTGTCTCTGTGCGTGTGTCTCTGTGCGTGTGTGTCTCTGTGGGTGTGTGTCTCTGTGGGTATGTGTCTCTGTGCGTGTGTCTCTGTGGGCGTGTGTCTCTGTGCGTGTGTCTCTGTGCGTGTGTCTATGTGCGTGTGTCTCTGTGCGTGTGTCTATGTGCGTGTGTCTATGTGCGTGTGTCTCTGTGCGTGTGTGTCTGTGCGTGTGTCTCTCTGTGCGTGTGTCTCTATGCGTGTGTGTCTGTGCGTGTGTGTCTGTGCGTGTGTCTCTGTGCGTGTGTGTCTCTGTGGGTGTGTGTCTCTGTGGGTATGTGTCTCTGTGCGTGTGTCTCTGTTGCGTGTGTCTCTGTGCGTGTGTCTCTGTGCGTGTGTGTCTCTGTGCGTGTGTGTCTCTGTGCGTGTGTCTCTGTGCGTGTGTCTCTGTGCGTGTGTCTCTGTGCGTGTGTCTCTGTGCGTGTGTCTCTGTGCGTGTGTCTATGTGCGTGTGTCTATGTGCGTGTGTCTATGTGCGTGTGTCTATGTGCGTGTGTCTCTGTGCGTGTGTCTCTGTGCGTGTGTCTCTGTGCGTGTGTCTCTGTGCGTGTGTGTCTCTGTGCGTGTGTGTCTGTGGGTGTGTGTCTCTGTGCGTGTGTCTCTGTGCGTGTGTCTCTGTGCGTGTGTGTCTCTGTGCGTGTGTCTATGTGCGTGTGTCTCTGTGCGTGTGTCTCTGTGCGTGTGTCTATGTGCGTGTGTCTCTGTGCGTGTGTCTCTGTGCGTGTGTCTCTGTGTGTGTGTCTCTGTGTGTGTTGACAGCGCTGCACAGTTGACCTTTTCCTCACCACCTCAGCCTTCAGAGGGAAAAGAAAGAATGTGTTTGGCCCTTCGTCTTCCTCCTCATCCTCCTCTGACCCGTCACAGTGGGGTTAATATAAAACCATATT
>SSNP01000185.1:369762-392008 GCA_006937955.1 Pachypanchax playfairii | reverse complement strand
ATTTAATACACATCCAGATTTCAGTGCAGCTTAAAGATGAAGAACAGGGAACAAGAGAGGATCAGAGTCCAAACTACTTTTTACATAAAATACATCTGCTTCTGTCTTTTAGTTTGAATGTCATTTAGGTTTTCTAATAATGAAATAAAACTATATGGTGGGTCCCTGGAGCACATCCTGGACCTTAAGAATCCTTGTGAGTTCCTGGCAGATCTGAAAAGTCAAAACCTGCTGAATATTGGAGTTTTTAGGCGGGACTTGAATGCAGCAGGCAGAAGGTTTGTTGGGTCGACAACACCCAAATACACATAGAACAATATACACCGTTCCTCTGGAGCAGAGCAGAGAAATTATATTCATTAAATAAATAAATAAACACAGTTTCATCTTCATGCAAATGCAGGATAAAACAAGCATGTGTCAGAAATCTCTGAGCTGATAGACAAACTGCAGGTGAACCAACAGAAAGACTCTTAGAACATGAACAGAACCAAACATACCCCCTGACCCCACCTCTAAACTGACCCCACCTGTAACCCCACCTCTGACCTCTGACCCCACCTCTAAACTGATCCAACCCTGACCTGACCCCACCTCTGACCCCACTTTTGACCCCTGACCTTGAACTTGACCTTATCCGGACTCCCAGGAACTGACCACTGGAATTTGTTAAACTTTCTACTTGAAATTCTTTATGATAAGAACATTAGAGCGACGTCGCTGCATCCAGAGAATAATTATATAATTATATAATAATAATTAAACTGGTTACGTTGAGGCTGCAGACTTATTTAAATAATATTTATACATGTTGTGTCTACTGTCTGGAAACTGACCGTCTGTTAGTGGTATTAGTGTCTTATAATATAATGGACATACAGTGTGTATGCAAGAAACAATAATAAAAAACTATTCATCCGTCCGTCCGTCCGTTCATTCATTCATTCATTCATTCATTCATTCAGAACAAAACCCAAAGTAACTTGTGGTATGACCCCCTCCATGGTGTGTGTGTTCATATGGAAAACAGCAAATTAATCTCTATAAACGTCTTCCAGTTACAGTGAGACGTCCTTATGCAGTCTTGAGGAGTTTGTCTCAGTCCTGCAGCTCACTGGGACAAAAGGTTTTTCTGTCTTTGTCTCTAACGTTCCTGCTCTGTTTGTGACAGAGATCCATCTTTAGGTTGAGCAAGCTGATGCAGAAAGACTGAAAATTACTCCCACCTGCTGAATTTCAAGGGCATGTTTGCGCCAGCAGATAATTATCACTATTTGCTTTGTGAATCTGATGCTGAAGGAGCAGAATGCGAGTGCAAATGATGTGCAAATAATGGAGCAAAAAGCAGGAGGTGCACATTGGTGGTGAATCTGGGCCTCAGAGTTCAACAGATGGATCTGAAAGCTTTACGCTCCGTGTCAGAAAACAGAAATGTTTCTCTACATGTTTTTCTTGTATGAGGAAGGAGATTGAAAATATTAGCTGAGTTATTCTTGTCAGGCAAAAAAAACAGGGAGCAGAGCCCAGAGGGAGCTCCCGTCTGACTGAAACATGATTTATTCAATCAGACGCTGCTGGTTTGGAAAAGTCAGTGTTAGAGAGTGAAACAAAGAGGTGATCAGCTCTGGAGGGGGAAGCTTTTCTTTTAGATTTCTGAGACGGAGGGATTCTCTGAGGATCAGATCCCTCCAGGGGCCACAAACGAATATTCAACAACATCTAATATGGAAATGAACACGAGTGTTTTTGCTGTAAAGTGACAGTTTTCTTTCTTCTTGTTGAGTTTAAAGTGACTTTGTTTTGATGTGATTGTGTTCTTCATTTCATCTTCGCCTCAGACGATGATTGTACACGTTGCTGCTTCTCCCTGGTGACAGTCGATATTAAAACGATAGCGTGAACACAATGATGAAACACAGGCATAAAAAACTTAAAACAAAACCTGTTAACCTCCATCAGCTGCTCAGTATTTTCTCTGTTTTTCATTCCAGTTTCATGTGAGGGACCAGACATTTCATCTGCAGGCGAGGCCGGTAAAGGTTCTCACTAATTATGTTTCATAAAGTAAATTAAACCTGAACTGGTTCACGTGATTACCATTACACCAAAATGGATTTTTAATGGCTCATTTTATGATTATTCCTTTGACCAGAAACATTCAGAATATTCGGTGTTTTCGAACACAGAGAGTGATTTAATCACACAAAGACTAAATTACAAAGAAAGAAAGAAAATGAGTAAAACAGGAGAAAACGATGAGACTGAGAGAAATTAAAAGCCTTAATTAGTTTTTTAAAGACACTGACAGCTGCACCATAAAAGCTGTAAACATCTGGTCAAAGCTGAAGGAGTTCAGACCAACTCATCTACTGACATTCTTGTTACTTCCAAACAACAATCTGTTAACACATAATATAAAACACATGAAGCACCACTGACCATGAATCTGAACATCAGACCTGGAAAACCACATCAGCACGAGTCTGAGATGCACAGAAACATTCTACTGAAGTCAAATCATAAAAGATTCATTTAAAGATTTACAACAGGAGAAAACCAACTATCGTTTGGCCTCATGGAATCAGGCAGTTCTATTATTAAAATGTTTTGGTTTACTGTGAAAGTTTCCCAAGAGGCGAGTGTTAAATGTGTTTCAGAACACGAAACAGGAATACAGAAATAATCTGGATGACGAACAACAATCTGATGAAACTGTTTTAGGTGATTTAGTTTTGAATTTAATTTGTAGGAAAATGTTTAAAAAGGTTGGCCATATCTAATTGGTTAATCATTTAGAAAGGGGTGGAGCTTAAGACTTTTCTCTTCCTGTCAGACTTTTATGTTTCTTGATTTATTAACTGTGTGTTAAACTGAATGAGTGAAATAAATGGCCTGAGCCCAGCACTTGCATGTGGACGTGGACGTGCACGTGTAAGAGGTCTCCGGTCATCTCACCAGGTTCTGTAACATGTTCAACAGGATCAGGCTTTCTGCTGCTCCAACGAGTCTCTAACGAGTCAGAGACCCAAACAGAGCAGATGGTTTGATGTTGCATTTCGGTTATATTATTTATTTTATCTTATTTTATATTCTTTGTGTTTTATTATTATGTTACTGCTGTTTTTACTGAAACCTGATGTTAAATAACTGGCCCCGCCCACCCTTCATCAGAACGTGTTCCAGAAAGCAGGATTGAACATTTAAATGTGTTTGTTTCAGGACATAAAACAAAAAATGAAGGTAAAAATAAAATCTGTGCAGTTAAAGGTGGTATATGAAAAAAGTAATGAACAGAATAACACGGCACAACGCCTTCAGCCATCTGGGTGCCAGCTGAACGCCCTGAGTTGCACCACTTCAGCAACACGCTGCAGCTACGTGTTAGCTAGCTGCTAATAACAACTTTCCCACATGACCCTTCTAAGTCACATGTTGGGAAACGCTCTATGGCAAGTAAATAATGTACATAATCACCACATGGCCCCGATGCTTCCAGCTGCTTGACCTGCAGACTCCACAGTACCAGCCTCACTGTACTGGAGTTATTAGACAACCCATAATGGTGCCCGCTGCTCTGCCAGCTATTAGCTGGTAGATGGAAACAAAATACCAACGTCGTACCCGCCAAAATTAATATTATTTAATATTTTACTTCAAATATAATTTTTAAAGGAAATAGTATATTTTCATTTTACTCTCTAAACACCCTGTGGAGGTATTATTTTGTTAAAAATATTGCTTTTTATGAAAATATTCCATATTGTACCTTTAACAACATGTTCTTCTGTTTCAGACCATCTCCTGATTTTAAGATTTGGAGATGTAACTTTTGATACAGGTGGAAAAAGGAATTTGAAAGCTGATGGCATTTTCCTTAAAACACTTTAGATAAGTAGCTCGACATTTAGCTGTAAACCTTCAGAAAGGTTTGTGTGAAGCTGTTTAGGAGCCGTCAGAGCGGTGGAAGATGACATGAGCTCATAGAGCCACCGGGTGGATGATGGGAGTTTTAGGCAACATCTGATGCTGATGGTTGAAGAGATACTCAGATGGATGATCACATGCAGAAACGATGGGAGGAGTTATTACATGCATGAACAGGATCTACAGGCATGACTCCACACAGCTTCAGGTAGAATGTCCCACTGGCTGCCTTCGATGTGGATTTACAACCACACTCTTCATCACTGCTTCCATTAAAATCTCCAAGTTTTTCTGAGAGCTACAGTCCGACACCGAGAGCTGCAGGATTTATGAAAGGAAATAGCTGCACAGAGATTTCTCCTTTTATGATATTTTCCAGAGAAAGTGTCTTGTTGCAGCACTTGGTGGGAACGGCACACAGGAAGCAGGACCTGGACCTGATGACAACATCTGGTTGTGATTTTGAGGCGATGGCAGTGAAACATGAAAAGTGAAGGAGGAGCACAGAAAGCTCAGCTTCTGCAGTGAAAAATCTGATTTCTGTTCAGAGGTCTAAAAGTTTACAAATTCTTAAAAAAACCTTCTTTCTTTCTTACGTTACTGCAGTCGCTGACTGAAATAAAAAGATTTTTGTGTTTAATATTCTGAGTAAAGTTTTAGTAAACTTATCTAAAACCTGTTCATCTTATCACTTTGAATCAGCAAAGAGTGAAAAAAATGACGATTACTGAATGTTTCCATAAGGAAGATTTGCCTTCGTGTCATCATGGTTTTTATAATTTGTCGTGTTATTCGTTTGGATTTATGAAACTCATTGTTGAGGTAAAGAAAGTTCCTTATGGTACGAGTTCTCCGAACTGGTCTGCACGTCTCACCGTGCGTCTACGATCTCACAGCCCGTCTGCTGTTTCATCAACCATCACAGATGCAGTTCACCTGATAAAAAACGGTCTTGACGTCTGAGCTGAAGGAAACTTCTCAGGTAAAAAACCACATCAAGAGTTTACTGGAAAATCTAGGAGTTATTTTAGTAGCTGATCTTCTCTCTAGTTCCTGATCTGAAGCGCTGTTAGCTCAACCTGACATCCATCTGACTGCTGTCCACTGCAGGTAAGATACTAATGGATCAGAACTGCTCCACACATCCACACCCCATAAATAGTGAACCATGAAGCTGCTGTGTATCAGAGTCCAGCAGGGCAGTTCACCTGCCTCGGGGTTTCATATATAAATCTGCAGTCCAAGAACGGTGAGAGCTTAATGTCACTTCAAACCCTCAGGGCTCTGATGTCCTGAAGTCAGAGAACCTGACGGTGCCAAACTGTCTCCACAAGGTTAGAATCTCAAAAAGGATCAAGAGAAAATATCCACATGCTGCTGGTTGCTGAGCAACATGAACCCACTTTGTTTCTAAAAGTTTGTTCTTTGAAACAAACAGAACGTTTAATGCTTTTACTACATTTAATGACTCACCTGAATAACTTCTATTATCTTCTTTTATCAAATAGTCCAAATCAATTCAAACTAATCAAACAAGCCTCAAAGTAAAGTTTCAATCTACAGATCTAAGTTTAAATAAATGTGAAGTCCTAAAAGTCTGTAACACATGATCTGATGTGTTAAAGTTCTGACCCGTCGGACCTGCTGAAGTTATTGGATGGGTGTTAAATGATTCCACCTGAATGTGATTAAATGGTTGAAATCTTCACTTGAAGACCTGAAGAACTCAAACTGTCACAGCCTTTTAAACCGTCAGCATGAAACGGACTTTAGAACCGAACCGTTCTGTTGGACTTTGCTCCCGTTTTAACCCTTGCAGCTGCCAAGGATCACGTGTCTGGTGTTAGCGCACTCAGGTCTGCGTCATGGCGAGAACGAAGACAAACCATAAACCGGTGTGAGTGACTGCCGGCTGCCGCGACCACCTGCAGTTTTAAATTGTCCAATTAGAGCAGTGAAGTGTTTTCTTAGCAGGTAATTCTCTGTAATGAGTTCAACAGTGCAGATCTGCTGGAGGCCCCACCTTCACCCTCGTAAAGAAGAAATCGACAGCAGAGAAAACACAGCTCCGAATTCGGCCTGTCACTCTTTTTAATCTCCGGCTTCAGTAGAAAGTCCCCCCCACCCGCGCCCACCCCCACCTCCTTCGGATGATTCATTGACCAGAGTCCCATAGAAGCTGCAGCCTGCTCGACTAAATCCCCCTCTCTTAATTAAGATTTCTCTCACCCCTCATCCCAGCTCCTCCTCACTCTCAGCTCGGCCTGAAAACTTCTGCGCCTGACAAGAAATCAATGCATCCGGGGCGCTGGGGCTCAGGTATTGGATTGCAGGTGCACCCAGGAGGGGGCCCGCTTGGCCCCAGGCCCCCAGACTGCCATACCGAGCTGTCCGCTACCGTTAGGCCTCGCCGCAGCCCAGATATGAAGTCTTTGGCTGCCGGATAAAAATGTCAGGCACTAATAGGCTCCGCTGTGATTAGCTGAGATGGAGTTCACAAATCCTGGGTAGAAAATCTGTTAGCAGCGATCTTTACAAGGTCTTAGGGTCTGTCGGCCGCTCAGCTCCTCCTCACAACACTGCCTTCTCTTAGTTTTATCAGGGAGCTCAGAGGAATAACACATAAATAAATAATTGTCTGAACTTTCTGTCAATTATAAAATGAGAAAAGGTGGAGTTGTTGTGAAGCTCCACACAGAATATTCATGAGCAGCTTCATTACCCCGGGATGCTGCTGTTTTCAGGGATTTGTTTTAACCCCTGTGAACGCACTCGCAGGTAGAAAATATTATTTACACTTTGCTGAGGATTTCTTTCTCCCCATACTTCTGTACTTTTTAGTTGTTTTGCCTCAAAGTTTACTGTGATTCCAAGCTGGGTGTCGGAGCCCTCGGAGCTCAGAGATGAATATCTTTTATTTAGGAACAGGTCTGTTTTTAATCACCTGAGATGGCTGCAGGACTCCTCAGCCTGCAACTGGAGTGTTACATGTTAAACTGCAGCCAGGAAATAAAGCAGCAAAGTTTTTACACAACACAAACATCTCTAACAAACTCTGAAGTTCTGTGAAGCTCAGTGTTTCATCCATCCATCTGACGTGAGCAGCTGTTTCCTCACTCAGGTCGCCTCGTCCTCAGACTTCAGGTACCGAGGAAATAAAAAATGAAGATTTGTAATCAAGTTAACAGCCAAAGGCAGCGTGAGCAGCAGATGATGTGAAAAAACAGCTAGCTTTTCTGCTGAGTCAGCGTTACAGACAGAATCAGCTTCAACCTTTAAATGTCCAATATATCAGAATATTCCAGGTAAATACAAACCCAACAGTTTAATGTTCCTCTGATGATGAAAGTAAAGTTAGATTGTAACAGATCTGGATCTCAGTCAGCTGGTGGTCTCTAGTTTCTGTTCCAGGACACAATCATTGTTTACACGTCCAGACTTCCTGGTTCCATAGTGAATCACATGTCAACCTGCAGGTTACCAAGTCTTCAACACAAGCAGCTGGAATTCCACAACGACCAGCAGCCCTGAGGTAACTAGTAGTAAACCTAAGAAACCACCACATCCTTCCCAAAAACTGAACTAATACAAGAGAAACTAAACCAGGATCAACACTGGACCTGGCAACCCAGCAGAAACATCGGGGGGGGGGGGTGGCTCTGAGACATATATCTGACATATTGAACCTTTAAAATACAGAATAAACAGCTAATCATTGGAACTCAGTAAATAATCATTTTGTTGCTCACTCTGATCATCACTGTTCATCATTCACATATTCCATAAAATACTGTTGTAAAAGTTACAATGCAGGACTAACTCTACTCAGATTACTTGGGAATCTATTTAATCTCCATTGTTTTACCACATTGATCCTTTTTACAGTGTTTTATCTGTATGAACATCTGTCAGCACTCAGACATGAACGTCACCTGTTTTATATTCTGAATCTGACGTTTCACCAGGAGGCTCTTGTTTCTGACTTTGTGGGATCTTTTTTCATGTTTCATTTGTAGGAAATTATCCACCGAAAAACGTCATGTTCATGAGTTCACTGGGCTGTCTGTCTGTCTGTCTGTCTATCTGTATGGCTCTACCTGCCTTTCTGTCTGCTTGCCAGCCTGTTTTATGACCCCACTATGGATAGGCCAAAGAAAATGGATAGACATGTCGATCTGACCTTGACGTGTCGGTCTGACCTTCAAACAGCCCACAGGAACAAACTGTTCAGATTCAGTTTTTATTCTGGTGGATAAAAGAGATTAATTATTTCTGCAGCTTTTACATCAAAGTTTTGCTTCCAGATATTTTAGAAAATATTGAAATTTAAATTCTCAAATGCGGAATTTAAACAAATAAATGAAGCGTAATAACAAGACTTAGTTATTAGTTTATTATGACTTGTAATATATTTCTATTTTACTATGAATTTTTACCTGAAAGGTATTGAACATAATGATTAAACTGAAAAACCTGAATGAACAAAACTCTCGTGAGAAAGTCTGAGATGGACAATGTCTCTAATCTATAATCACTTGTATAAAATCACTATATTAATCCATAAACATACATCAATGACAACATCAACTGTGTAGTTCGTTACTCAGTTTCCTGACTTTAATTCTTTGTTTGTGATAATAAGACCTGAAGGTTACGACCTGATGGACTTGGTCTCCTGAACGAGGCTGAACCGTGTGAGATTCTTCTCCTCCTGATAGGAGCTGCGGTCTGGACACGTTTCAGGAGAAACACCCCCTGCATTAGCTCCGACACATTCTTTAAACAAATCGTTTCCCAGACACAAAGAGAAATTCTCTCTGCAAATTTCCTCCTGCAACAATTCTGAAGCGACTTTGCAGCTGAGCGGTTCTGGAACCTGAACCTTGCGGTCCGAGCCGGCCTCCTGTAAATGTTGACCTAACCTTGCCATAATGATTAGACACCGTCATAAATTGCTTACAAATGGCCGTCTTGTTCTGCTGCATTTCATGACTGCGTCTTTCCCAGATTAGCTTATTATAATAACATGTGTCAGAATCAATGCCTCACATTATTCCCCACCCCCATCTGTGCAGATGTGAGTCCGAGTCCCAGGTGGATTATTTTCAATCAATAGAGCCAGTAGTGTGGTTCTGGTGCCTCTAAAGATCCAGGATTGGCTGGGTGGAGAGTGGCGGCCTGACCCGAGCAACGATCCGTTCTATAATCACCTCGGACCTGCGGATACTTTTACAGCAGCTGGAGTTTCCCTCCCAGGCTGCTCTGCTGCTTTTAATGAATTTCCTGTCTTACAGCCTCAGAAATGTCAACACTCAATCACTCTGTAATTGAATTTCTTCAGCAGTCCAACATTTTTCCTCTTAAAGCAGCACCATTAAAACATTCTTTTGTTTTCACTCTTGGAAAACCTACACCGGTTCTGTTTTATTGTTGGCCGGGTTTTCATAATGATTCTAACATCTGTAAGAGCGGAGCGGGGGGGTGGGGGAGGACAGAGGTGTTGGAAGCGCTGCTAGGAAGCAGAACATGTTTACAGTTCCAATAATCATGTGTCATTACAGCTCCTCTTCTTCTTCTGTCCCTGTAATTACATTCTGACAGCGGGAACATCTGGTGTTTAAGAGTTCTGCTCCAACACAAACAGCCGAGTCAACAGTCTGATTTCTCTGCTGCGTTCGGACTCCAGTCCGATCATCCATCCTTTGGTTCTGCCAGTTAAAGAGAGGTTCTGTCCGTACTCAAAGCGCAGGGCCTTTCCCTCCCTGGGTTTATTTTCCCACTCGTCATGTAGATAAACAAAGCATTATGGGTAACGTCTCTGCACTTTAAAGGGACAGTGTGCAGCAGTGACTGCCATCTGGTGGTCACATGCTAAATTAACGATGAACATGTCAACATGTTTCATCGAGAAGTCTGTTGGTCAAGATTTCCCTCAGTGTAGTGAAACCAATAATCTAATCTAATCTAATCTAATACATAATTTAGCTAAACACAGATGTTAAATATTGTAAAAAAAATGTACTTTTAAAATGTGTTTATGTGACTTTATTTTTCCAAATATGTTTGTTTTTTCCTTTCACAGATCCGGTTTTATGTTAGGGGTGCTAAAAACCAAACAAACATTATTTATTTTTCTTAAAGGAAATATAAACAACAGCCTCTATTTCTTTTAGCAAACTACAAAGATAACTGGGACAGAACAAACCTGNTGGAAGCGCTGCTAGGAAGCAGAACATGTTTACAGTTCCAATAATCATGTGTCATTACAGCTCCTCTTCTTCTTCTGTCCCTGTAATTACATTCTGACAGCAGGAACATCTGGTGTTTAAGAGTTCTGCTCCAACACAAACAGCCGAGTCAACGGTCTGATTTCTCTGCTGCGTTCGGACTCCAGTCCGATCATCCATCCTTTGGTTCTGCCAGTTAAAGAGAGGTTCTGTCCGTACTCAAAGCGCAGGGCCTTTCCCTCCCTGGGTTTATTTTCCCACTCGTCATGTAGATAAACAAAGCATTATGGGTAACGTCTCTGCACTTTAAAGGGACAGTGTGCAGCAGTGACTGCCATCTGGTGGTCACATGCTAAATTAACGATGAACATGTCAACATGTTTCATCGAGAAGTCTGTTGGTCAAGATTTCCCTCAGTGTAGTGAAACCAATAATCTAATCTAATCTAATCTAATCTAATCTAATCTAATCTAATCTAATACATAATTTAGCTAAACACAGATGTTAAATATTGTAAAAAAAATGTACTTTTAAAATGTGTTTATGTGACTTTATTTTTCCAAATATGTTTGTTTTTTCCTTTCACAGATCCGGTTTTATGTTAGGGGTGCTAAAAACCAAACAAACATTTATTTTTCTTAAAGGAAATATAAACAACAGCCTCTATTTCTTTTAGCAAACTACAAAGATAACTGGGACAGAACAAACCTGCTAGAACACACTGAAGTTGTCCATCAGGTTAAAAAGTGTGATTTTAGTTTATTTCACGTTGTGGCACTCGAGTGTGAAAGCAGCTCCTGACCAGGATTTTATCTCCAATATCACGGCTCATGATCAGATGAAGGAGATTTCATCAGATCTCATGGATGATGTTTTCTGCAGGTCTGGATTTCGATGTGTCCCTGCAGAAACATTCTTCTAACATGAACGTATCGTTCAGGCTTGGCAGAAACACACTTTCAGATGGATTTTCACACACAAATGAAGAGACATAAATCTGTTGGGTGTGTTACTGAAACGCTGTGAGAAACTCTTCACCTCCAAAGAACATCAGCAGATTTTAACTCATTACCTGGAAACAGCTGCTTTCTCACAATGAAGGACAGAAAGGAGGAATTTATTCATTGATTTAAATGAAGGAATGAATGTGTGAACCAGCAAATGATCAAATGGAGTGTCCTGATTGGTCGGAGCCAAAGAGGCTGCAGCTGAACTTCTACATCTTTATGAAACTGATTCTGTTTTTGCTTTAAAGATCATCAAGTCTGAAGAAACAAGATGCTCCTGACACCAACCCTGTGTGTGTGTGTGTGTGTGTGTGTGTGTGTGTGTGTGTGTGTGTGTGTGTGTGTGAAGCATCTGCAGCTTACTGAACTGTTTCTCTTTTTACTCTAAAATAATTTTCTCATTGTTGTGCTCCCTGAAGACAGCAGAAGGGGGGGGGGGGGGGGGGATGGGGCTCCTACAAGTGACCTGGGCTCCCGTGACAGTTGGACGGGGGTCCTGCACTCCGGGCTCCTCTGTGGGCACTTATCACCTGTAATGAAGAAGCCAGACCCCCTGGCCTCCTCCTCCTCAGTCCAACTTCCAGCACAGACCCATTAAGACTCACATCAACTCTGCTAGGTGCAGGAGGAGGAGTAAAAGGAGAAGGAGGAGCAAGAGTTGAAGAGGAGGAAACAAGAAGGAGGAGGAAAAGGGGGAGATAGCAATAGGTAGAGGAGGAGCAGGAGGTGGTGTTGGAGGAAAATGAAGGAGCAGGATTAACAACATGAGGCAGAGAATGAGTAGCTGGAGTTGAAGGTGCAGGAGGAGGAGGAGCAGGTGTAGGAAGTAGAGAGGAGAAGAAGGTTGAGGAGCAGGAACAGGAACAGGAGGGGAGCAGGTAGAAAAAAAGCAGGAAGAGGAAGAGCAGCAGGAGCAAGATGAGCAGGAGTAGTAACAGGAGCAGCAGCAGAAGGAGCAGGAGGAGAAGCAGCAGGAGAAGTTGTCTGATTTCAGAGTGTAAAGATCATAAATTAAGTTTGTGAAAGGTTTTGGGGTTCGTTTCCTGGATCTGCTTGAGGTTTGCGGTCGTCCATCTTCAGGACGTCCAGCAGGTGGCTGAGGAGCATCTGTGAGGAGGCTCTCAGAGTAGATTAGGAGGGAGGTGTAGGAGGGGATTTGTCTCTTGGGGGTCACCCCAGGATGTGTAACCTGATGTAATTGCAGGCATTAAGTGCAGCGTGGCCCCTGGACAATCTCGTCCTTTGTGGAGTGAATTAAAGACGATTATGTGCAGAACGTGTTGCTAATGGACAGAAAATGGATTGAAAGCAGTTTATGGGGTCGTTACAACACAAAGCTGGTGTTAAAAGGGGGCGTGTCTTTGGCTTGAATCCACCCTGAACTCTGCAGCTCCAGGTTGTAAATCATGTGAGTAGGGCAGGATATAAAAAGTAGGAGGGAGGAGACTGAGGAAGAGGAGAGAGCTCACCTGCCCACCGCCACTTCCTGTTCTTACAGAGGAATCTCAGTGATTTCCTGCATCTGAGCAGAGGTCCGGCTGTGTTAAAAATGAGAAAACACCTGAGAGTTTTACTCAGTGATGACTGGGAGTGGCTTTACCTTCACTACAGTTGAAAATACCCAGAAACACGGTGAGGAGGAAGGATGGAGCCTATAGGTACCAAACATCGTACTTTCAGACGCCTCATTCACTTGCATCCTTCATCACATTGGTTTTTACTTCATGTTTATTACTGAGTTAATTTCTGTGACTAAACAAAAAAAAAAAAAAAACTGCAGAAATATCAAGTGAACTATTTTATTTCTTATTGTGGATGTTTTAAAATAGAAACTTCTTCTGTTTCCAGTTTGGCATAATCTGGCCTCCAGTCCTTGTTTTTGTAGCTGTAGTCATTAACGACTCTTATTGGAAAGTGATGAGTTGATAACGCAGGACTAAACAAGGGGGCATGTCCATCCATCTTAACATGCGCTGTCAGCAGCTGTTCAGGGTTTTTCTTTTTTTAGATCTCTGAGGGAGATCCTGATGGGAAATCCAGAGCTGGCAGCAAGATAAAGTTCCTGTTCCCAAAACTCCTCCATCACCATCAAATCGCTCTTACAGTCAACTTCCGAGGCTGTTGGTCTCCACCAGTGGAGAGGACAGAGTCCAGCATTTATTAAATATGGCAGAGACAGTGTTGGTTCAGTTTCACTGCAGTTATTGCCCCAAAGAACGGATCCAGCTCCATCGAATGACATTCACAATTACAGAAGCAGCAGGTCAGAATCTCCGACTGAACCACACAAACTCCACCACATGCTGTTTGTGTGGTTTATATAATACGTACTGCAGATGAATGATACGAGATATGTAATGAGTTATTTGAGTCAACTCTGGACCAGTATCAGAATCTTCTACATACAACTACAGAGCTTTAAAAGGATCAGCAGAGAAATAAATCATTCAATTGTATCAAAATTTAAATCAAAATTTAAAAATAAAGTTTACAAACCTGCCTACCAACAGCCGGCTTCCGACAGTGCACAACCACACATTAAAGGGCCTAAAATAAAATAAAAAAGACTAGAAAAGCACTCGGAGAGCGCAGACCTCTGCCAAGCAGACAAATTAAGTACTATGTCTGTATCCTTAAAAAAAATTCCTGGACCCAGACGGTCATCCGGATCACACCCAAAATCTAACCGATTGTTCCTTGGGTCATTTTTGACCTTTCCTGAAAATTTAATCCGAATCCATTTGAGTTATCCTGCTGACAGACAGACAGACAGACAGACAGACAGACAGACAGACAGACAGACCCCGATGAAAACATTACCTCCTTGGTGGAGGTAAAAACACAATTTCCTCTTTAAAAGTTCCTGTATCATATAAAATCAGCTGTTTGTATCTTTTAACCATGTTATGATGTCATTTCCTTATTAAACCCTCCAGAGTGGTTTTTGGTTTAATACACACATTTCTCAGTAATCCTCCTGAATCCTGCGCTCTGAGCAGCTGCTCCACTCTCTCCTGGAAAACCACCTGACTGTAACATAGTGATGTAACAATGTTACACCAGGACCTGCAGATTAAACACACACACCCCGAGCTGCCAGAGTCTGAACCAAGACACTAAACTCCACCGTTTGGAGTATTTTACTTTCTAAAAATGTCTCAGTGAAAATGTTCATTTAGCTGTGAGAGTTACAGGAATGTATTCATCATTTATTTTATNGAGCGCAGACCTCTGCCAAGCAGACAAATTAAGTACTATGTCTGTATCCTTAAAAAAAATTCCTGGACCCAGACGGTCATCCGGATCACACCCAAAATCTAACCGATTGTTCCTTGGGTCATTTTTGACCTTTCCTGAAAATTTAATCCGAATCCATTTGAGTTATCCTGCTGACAGACAGACAGACAGACAGACAGACAGACCCCGATGAAAACATTACCTCCTTGGTGGAGGTAAAAACACAATTTCCTCTTTAAAAGTTCCTGTATCATATAAAATCAGCTGTTTGTATCTTTTAACCATGTTATGATGTCATTTCCTTATTAAACCCTCCAGAGTGGTTTTTGGTTTAATACACACATTTCTCAGTAATCCTCCTGAATCCTGCACTCTGAGCAGCTGCTCCACTCTCTCCTGGAAAACCACCTGACTGTAACATAGTGATGTAACAATGTTACACCAGGACCTGCAGATTAAACACACACACCCCGAGCTGCCAGAGTCTGAACCAAGACACTAAACTCCACCGTTTGGAGTATTTTACTTTCTAAAAATGTCTCAGTGAAAATGTTCATTTAGCTGTGAGAGTTACAGGAATGTATTCATCATTTATTTTATTCAGGCAGATTGAGGGGCAGCACTAGGGGGGTATTTACTTCCACTGCTTCTAATACTACCCAGGTAGTTCTTAAAGTGTTAGTCTTATCTGTATCTTGCATCAAGGACTGAAGCGATGGTCGGGAGGTTCTCTTGAGATAGATTCCACGGCTGATCACACAGTATTTTGGTCCGTCTACAGTCTCGCCACTGAACCCACAGGGTTCAGATCTCGAATGATCCAGTCCTGATCAAAAACCAATCTACACACACAGCAGAATGAATGTTACTATCTCATCCATGATTTTTCTATCACTCATATATCAAATATCATTTCAGCATAGCTAATAATCTCAGTTATAAAGTACCTCAACCATTGTAACGTGAACTGAGTTACATCTAGGGTTGCCAACTGTCCCGTATTAGCCGGGACATCCTGTACTTTTATCTAAATAGGATTGTCTCATACGGGATGTCTCTTGTCCCTTATATTGGGTGTTGCTTGATATGTTTGCCTTCTGGCATGTAAGAATGTTACACTGCTTTTACAGTTATATCACCGCTCTGTGACCAATGAGCTAACAGCACACAGACTCCGACACTGCTTTACAGGTCTCGGACGGTAGTACACCTTCGACCAGCAATGCGTTCACCCCTCCGGGTAAAAAAGACAAAACAAAATAGGCTGCAAAATACAGGAAGGAATGGGAACATAGAAACACCTGTCTGGAAAAAGTACACCAACACCTAAAGCTCACTGCAGCGTCATCGCATTTTTTTCATAGCCCATGGTGGACTGACTGACCTCAAGAAGCGCTCCTTACTGCAGCAAGAGCTCGAAGGAAATACAAATGAAAAAATAGGCCATTTCCATATAATGTAGCATTGAGATTTTGGGTTTGAGAGTTCAGTCTTTTTATTTTTTACTTCAACTGTAGCTACAGACCGGGACTTTGAGGAACACATTTTATGTTTATTGCTTTTCCACAGACTAAATGTGTTCTATTACAGGAACGTTCTGCTTTCTATTGTTCTCTATTAATTTATACAATATTAAGTAGACAGGACAGGTTTCTTTTTAAGAAAGGTACTTATTTTATTATGTTAATCTTATTATTTTGCTCTAAAAATAAATTGCTAAATACTAAAAAAATTCAACACGCCAGGAAGGGTGAAGGCAATCAGGTTGGCTGGCCCCGCCATCGAGGTGTCCCTTGTTTTTTTTTTCAGGGAGTTGGCAACCCTAGTTACATCACACAAAGTATCACAGTGCAACCAAAAAATATACATCAATTCTTATAATTACCCACCTAAGAATGACATTATAAACTCGTCCACGTGTATCTTTTTAACAGTTTTAAAGATATTTAACTCAACTTCTCTCTCAAACATAAATTCTTTTAAAGCATTGCTACTTTAACAGATTTTTATGAACTTCTTCACATTTATAGTTACGCTATTTCTCTTGTGAATTTCAGCAATCAGACTAGCCCAATCAATCTGATTCATAACATTTAGCTTTAAAGGTTTATCCAATTAACCTCCAACTTAGCAGAACTAAATATGATGCATTTAAGCACAACGTAACAAAATTATTGTCGCTCCAAAGTTTTAAAAAGGTAACTTAACTGAATAAACAGTAATGTCAGAACACTTAGCTCATGTAGTAATGTTACAGCATTTTAAACAGCTAAAACAACTCCGACGGGTGCTAACAGTCATGTAGCATCTCTTACCGGAGCTCAAGGTGAGACAGCTCGCCGAATGACGCAGTTTCTCACCAAGTTCAGATCCTAATGAAAAGCCATCGATTATTCACTGCTATGTGAAGGTGATTTGTTAATTTAAACTTTCATTGCAGCTTCTCTTACCAGGATCGTTCAATTATCATGGGGGTTGCTTCCCGCCAATGGCTACTGGAACAGGAAATCGTAAAACAGTCATCCCAGACGTAGGCGCCACCTACTGGCGGGCAGAGAATTACATCTCCAACTCACTTCAGTTTCAGAACCCACAAACTTCATGTGGATTTCACTTTCTTCATATTTACTCATGAAAACTTCATGAGAATCCACATCTAGATTGTCTAAAGCTTGTTGTGCTTCAGGGGTTAGTCCTCGTGACTTTGCGCTTCCATCTCTGTTGCTTTTTGGAGGTACGAAACTTGATCATTTCTGTCGCATTTCTGTCTAACTCACCCGCGCACACACACCAGTTGATGGAACATGACTGTTGTTGGGATGAAACAGGAGAACCAGAGGCTGTGCAGGGAGAACATGAAAACAATGCAGAAAATCTCCAACCAGGTTTTGAACCCTGGATTTTATTGTTGCAGGGTAGTGGTGTCACCACCGTCTCCACCATGCAGCTCTTAGCTTAACACATGAACACTAAAACTAGACCAGATGTTCAGAGAATCACGAGCTTTCAATGCTGCAAAAATGACCTGGAAATGTACAACCAAAGCTCGTTGGCTCCGGTGTTTCAGTGCTGCTGAACAACATCATCCATGTCATAAATCCAGCTGTCTATCACTTCATCCATAAACTCAGACAGTCATTGTGTATTAACACAGGTGATGAGATGGCATTCAGAAGGCCTCCAACAGTCCCGACTCCCCTGCTTCCACATCGTCGCTGCTCCTCTTCTTTTGTCACACATCCTGGCAGCATCACTTCCTTCTTGCCGGGTGTTAATGAGAAGCAAAGTGAGGCAAAGCTCATCTCCTGAGCACTGATGTGATCCATGAAGGGTCTTCTGCAGATGGGATGATGCTGCACATGTTTAGTTCTGACAAATGTAGTCCAGGACTGATCTAAACCATTCTGAAAACAGACACATCCTGAACTTCAAAACAGGAGTCTGAAAACATAAAACCAGTTTAAATACAACACAAACCAGACCCGAGTTAATCTGAATCATCTCTATTCCAACCTGAATTCATTCATCCAAGAGAAATCTGTTTCAATCCAACCTCAGTTCTGTTTGACTTACGCAATATAAATCTAGTCTACATGCAGCTGTAATAGATCTAAATCCACTTTAAAACCAGTCCAGATCTAAACTCCATTCTAACCTGAACCTAATAAAACCTGTAAACCAGTCCGAGCCAATTCACCTGAAACAAACATAAATGTTATCAGAATCATTTTCACATTCATCATGGAGTCTTCAGTCCAGTTTTACTGCACCTGGCTGATACAAAGAAACTGTCAGATTCCTGCATGAGGACGTCTGATGGTTCAAACGTGTTAAAAACACAAACTGAATATACAGTCAGACTGCATCAACTAGCAGCTCACACTCAAAGAGACTCTGGAGCCTCATAAATCAGATCGGACTGCTGGCCTTAGAAAGATTTGTTCCCACATATCGTATTTTATTTTCATCTTTTGGCTCCATATGTAATAAACTGTATAGGTAGAAAATAAACAGCAGCTCTGGCTTTGTGTCAGAGGATCCACTGGGAATGTGGATGGGAAGAGAAGCTGCAGCTCCAAGCCAAGAAATAAATCCCTGCCAAGAGCCGGGATCGCCTGGTGGTGTGTTTCTAACTAAGAGAGGAGATCCTCTGTAAACCTCTGTTTTCTGTTAAATGTCACCCACATAGTTCAGATTCAGTTTTAGGCTTGTCTGGTCTGCTCGGCCTCCTGGTGCCGACGCTGTTTCCTCGGTCTCGATCCGGACCTCACCATCACTTAGAGAAGGACGTGCTCAAACAGCCCCAGAGGAGGCGTGTATTTTAGGTCAGCTACATGTTCTGCCATCTGTTCTGCTCCACAACTTAAAAGACTTTGTGAGCAGGAGGACTGAAGGTGGGGGATTAACCTGAGAGGGAGATGGGACCACATGGGGGAGAACTGGGAGGAGGGCGCAGGAGGTGCACAGAAAAATAAAACAAAGGACAGTCATTTCAACATGAACTCTTGAGAAGCTTCGTGCCAACAGCGAACTGAAAGAGGATGTGATGTGGGGGGAGAAGCAGGCTGCACATTTATCATCCTCCGGCTTCCCACAATCCTTTGAGTGCAACATGAATGACGAGGGGGGGGGGGGGGTTGGGGGGGGCTCAGCAGCGCCAAATTTAGATGAAACTGAAACATGTGAACACAGAGTTTCAAATCATGGACACAGAAAATGTCTGAGCTGGACCAGAACTGCAACAGAACTGATCTATATTCTGAAAGTGGAATGATGCCAGAAGGATTTGATTAACTCAAGAGAATAAAAGCATAAAAATCATTAAACAATAAACAATCCATATTATAAAAAACTCTTCATTCAGACCAACTAACCCAGTCGGAAAACAAAACCTGGTCCAGCTCTCAATCAAATCCAGTCTGAATTCAAACCAAACTGTGTGAAGGGTCAAAGGTCATGACTTTGTACCTCATTAGGGGTCACAGTAAGGTTGATGCAATAAATGCAAATGTTTTTTTGTGCAATGTAAGCATTTTAGTTAAAACAGAAGGATGCTGGAGCGTGCACGTAGCGTGCACACATCTTTCACATTAGCATTCTGCATTCACTTGTAAGTCCTGATGTAAGAACCAGATCATTTGAGACAGAAAAGAACTTCCTGCAGGATCAGAAGTTCAGCTGTGTCACTGCTTCAGGAACAAAACATTTCAGTCTGCTTTCATTCCAAATCCAGTTTTAATTCTTGTTAACTTTAAATTCTCCAATTTATCAGCCACAACAAAACATACAAATAAAGAGTTCAGAGATCCTGACGTCGCTGCTTCGGTTCCTGTAGAAGCAGAACGACCAGGAGACCTGCTCACAGACACGTCTTCAGCCTTCTGCAGGAAAACATGTGCCAATTTTATTATTATTACTAATATTATTAAATTATTCTTTATTTACATACCAAAATATATTATAATTCACTAGTTTTATATCATTCAAGCCAATAAATTTACAAACAGGATTTTTCTGATAAACCAAGTGCAAAAAGTCGCCCATCAGAAGAGTCTCAGGTCATGGTGACGTGTCTTTGGGGGCTGGTTAAAGTTATAAAATACTGTGTTTAATACGTGAGAGATTAAAGTTTTATGACAGTTTCTTTAGTTGCTGCTTTAGAAAAAAAAACAACTTAAAATAACAGCAATCCTTTTTAAAAATGTTCTTCTCTTTGTTTTAAACTACCAGAAACCCTGAGATTATATATATATATATTATATATATACTGATGGGGGGGGGGTCCAGCTCATTTTCATGAACTTCTCTCTGAGTTTTGGTTCCAGGGAAACGACGGATGCTCCTCACCCCGAACCTGCAGGTGGGATTCGCTTTAGGAAAACACACATAGGTTTTCTGTCCTCCTCCCCTCCTCCCCTCCTCCCCTCCTCCCCTCCTCCTCACCCCCGCTCATAGTGATGGATGTCCTGCCTGTTGCTGCTTTAATATCAAATACCAAAATGTCTTGTTTGGACAGAGCGCTCAGTGCTCCTGCAGAGCAGATACGATGCGGGCCAGGGTTCACCAGGGGCCGGCCCATCAGGGATTTGTGGGGCCCGGGGCCAAGCTGACAGGGGAAAATGTTTTGTAGTCTCCAGGGTGCAGCTTAGTTCACATTCAGCTCTCCTTTTACTTCCCTCCCAAGAGCAGAAACTTGGCTTTAGCGATGATGACTTCTCCAGATGTGCACCTCATTTCTCCTCCTCCTCCTCTCCATTGTGAATTTCTGAACACCACAATTAACATCTATAAATCATGTCCCGAATACTTCCTGCTCAATCACAGGGGAATATTGGGGAACAGCCCAATAACTCATTACAAAGTGGAGGCTTAAAACAGCCAAAAAGATAAATTGTGTGGTGGAAAAAGGTTCGAGCAGGACGAAAGTCTCAGCCATTTAATGACAGCTCGCTCTGCTAAATTAGAGGAAGACAATTAATAAAATTTCAAGCAGTCGGTTTTCTCTCAGATTCCTGCCTTTTTTTCTCACCATGGCATCCATCACTATAAGGAGATTTGCCAGATCCAATTAAACCACTTCTTATTTACTTTATTTATCTGTTTGACAACACGCGTCCTCCAGACTAATTAAATCTGCAGTAAATATCACTTTCAAACGTTTGAATCAGTTCCTATATGGACAGATTCAAGTGTGTTAAATGGAAACAGATCTGAATTATAATTGTTGGATCATTAATTAGAATCATGGACCAATCACGAGTCAGAATGACCTTAAAACAACTGCTACAAATGAACAATCTTTCTAACACAAAATAAAAGTGACTTCATGACAAACAGATGAGAACTCAGTATTTACCAGCTGATCCATCACCTGCACATCAGGATCCAACAGCAACAAAAACAAGATGTTATACTTTTTAACTTTTGGTTGTGACCTAAAAAACAATAAACTAGATGTTCAGAGCTGGATTGTTTGTAAATTGTAGCAAACCTGTGAAATACTCTTCTGCTACCACCAAGTGTCAGTATAATGTCCATAGAATGTCCTCATAAGTGGACATCAGGCCTTTATACAGCTAAATAGTATCGTTGTCAAATTGTGATGTCCACATATGTGGACGCCGGGTCTCAGAGTTTAAACTGACCTGGAACTTGACTCTGTTTAGTCTCATGAGAGGAGTTTCACTATGAAACAAAACTGAACTGAATCTTTGGGTCTTTTTCCCCACAGAGACATTTGAAAGTGATGGAGGAGAACAGAGATGATGATGCTGATGATGATGATGATGATGATGATGATGATGATGATGATGATGATGATGATGATGATGATGATGATGATGATGATGATGATGATGATGATGATGATGATGATGATGATGATGATGATGATGATGATGCTGATGCTGATGCTGCTGCTGCTGCTGATGATGATGCTGATGATGATGATGCTGCTGCTGCTGATGATGATGATGATGATGATGATGATGATGATGATGATGATGATGATGATGATGATGATGATGATGATGATGATGATGATGATGATGATGATGATGATGATGCTTGTTGATGATGATGATGCTGATGCTGATGATGCTGATGATGATGATGCTGATGCTGCTGCTGATGATGATGATGATGATGATGATGATGGTGATGATGCTGCTGATGATGATGCTGATGCTGAGGATGCTGATGATGATGATGATGATGATGATGATGATGATGATGATGATGATGATGATGATGATGATGATGATGATGATGCTGATGATGATGATGATGATGATGATGATGCTGATGATGATGATGCTGATGCTGATGCTGATGCTGCTGATGATGATGATG
>SSNP01000185.1:352262-367262 GCA_006937955.1 Pachypanchax playfairii | reverse complement strand
ATGCTGATGCTGAGGATGCTGATGATGATGGTGATGATGATGATGATGATGATGATGATGATGATGATGATGATGATGATGATGATGATGATGATGATGATGATGATGATGATGATGATGATGATGATGATGATGATGATGATGATGCTGATGATGATGATGATGATGATGCTGATGATGATGATGATGCTGATGCTGCTGCTGATGATGATGATGATGATGATGATGATGGTGATGATGCTGCTGATGATGATGCTGATGCTGAGGCTGCTGCTGCTGCTGCTGATGATGATGATGATGATGATGATGATGATGATGATGATGGTGATGATGCTGCTGATGATGATGCTGATGATGAGGATGATGGTGATGATGGTGATGATGATGATGCTGATGATGATGATGCTGATGCTGATGATGATGATGATGATGATGATGATGATGATGATGATGATGATGATGATGATGATGATGATGATGATGATGATGATGATGATGATGATGATGATGATGATGATGATGATGCTGATGCTGATGCTGATGCTGATGCTGATGCTGATGCTGATGCTGCTGCTGCTGATGATGATGATGATGATGATGATGATGATGATGCTGATGCTGATGCTGCTGCTGCTGATGATGATGATGATGATGATGATGGTGATGATGCTGCTGATGATGATGCTGATGCTGAGGATGCTGATGATGATGGTGATGATGATGATGATGATGATGCTGATGCTGATGCTGATGCTGATGCTGATGCTGATGCTGCTGCTGCTGATGATGATGATGCTGCTGATGATGATGCTGATGCTGCTGATGATGATGATGGTGATGATGAATACATTCTCACTGTCATCTCCGAGGTTGCCTCCATCAGTTTGAAGGGATTGGTTTGTCAAATCAATAAATAAACAAACAAAACAACCACTGAAAGTGAAGCTGCAGATGTTCTGATTGTTTCAGAGACCTGATAGTTGTCAGCTGCAGAAAACCCAACAACAACAACAATATAACAACAGCAACAACTCAACAACAACAACAACACAACAACAATAACACAACACAGTCATCCTGCAGAGTAACACCTGCAGCCCGGTCAGCTGGTCTTTGTGTTGGTCTTGTGTTCTTCTCATCAGCTGATTGTGGGTCCGTCCTCTTTTACTGTCTCTCAAAGTTTCTTTTGTTTCATCGTTCGAGTTTGAACCACATGAACTCTGTTTACTTCGTTCTGTGTATTTAAGAGTTTTTCTAAATGTCAGAAATACAAATAGAGATTTGGTTCTAAAACAAAACAGCACAGTTGAATTATTATTTGATGTTTTCTTGTCTGCGTTGGTTTTTAGAGTTTCCATACAGGAGTTTATATTTTATTTGTCCTCAGGTTGTATGAAGGTGTAACCTGCAGCAGAGAACTTCTTTAGCTTCACGCTGCTACTCGCCTCCTTCAGACTCTCAGAGTGGATTTCATGCATCTGAACAGCAGATTTATTTCTGCTCTGGCTGACAGCAGCAGTCTAAAGACAGAGTTTTCTGCTCGTGGCTAAAACACAAGTTCATCCCACCTTACTCATCTAATTGCCATCGAGGGGAAACAAAGAGCCGTCTCTCTTATCTCCAAGAGGTGGCTGAACATGATAATGACCCTGCACATCCTCCAAGCTTCCATAATAAAATTGTTCAAGGCCACAGAGGGCTGCAGTAAGCAGCTTTTTACAGTGAAGGAAATGTCTGTCCAGGATTTGCTTTGTGCTGTTGAAAGCTGGACGTCTGTGGCTCTCAGATTAATGCAGGTCCTTCTGCTGCTCAGAACCTGGATCTTAGTTCAGAATTATTCTAAAGAAAATAAACTCAAAGGAGAAAAACAAACAACTGAGGTAAATATCAAAAACAGCTTCACCAGGACACCCTAGACCACAGGTTGTTGATCAACTTTGTAGTCGTGTCATCTGAACTTCAGCTGTGGACAGTCGGGTGGAGCTCGGGCGGAGCTGTCTACCTCACCACCTGGTGGTGAGTTGGGTGGTCTCTCTGTTAAAGAAGGGGGACCAGAGGGTGTGTTCTAACTATCAGGGTATCACACTCCTCAGCCTCCCCAGTCAGGTCTATTCTATTACCACATTGCTGGCAGTAAGTCAGACCTGTTTCTGGAGCACGTTGTACAGCCAGGGGCCAGGGGCCAGAGGGCCCATGTTGCTACATGCTTCTGCTTCATTCAGGAACACCACTAACTTACATTTCATGAGATTCCATTTGGTTTGGCCTGATGTCCTCTGGCGTCAGCGCCGCTTGCGTGAGTGGGTCAGAGTATCATTCACCAGCAGAACTGAAGAAACGGTGGTCAAAAACAGAACTGTCATTAATGTTACACACCAATTCCAT
This sequence comes from Pachypanchax playfairii, assembly GCA_006937955.1. Taxonomy (NCBI): domain Eukaryota; kingdom Metazoa; phylum Chordata; class Actinopteri; order Cyprinodontiformes; family Aplocheilidae; genus Pachypanchax; species Pachypanchax playfairii. The sequence goes on along the minus strand of SSNP01000185.1, from coordinate 364,877 downwards.
GATTAACACATTCTATTGTTGTAAATGAATGCAGACATGCACCAGGAAAGTGTAAGGCATGTGTTTGATGTAACTGTTGTAAACACACGGGCATTCAGGTTCGATGAAACGCTTCGGAACTGAAGCTTAACCTGCAAAAAGTCCCTCAAATGAGTCTCTGAGTGTGATGATGTGATGACAGGGTGATTGGTGTGATGATGTGATGACAGGGTGAACATCAGAGGGATTAAATGATTTACTCACCAGCCTCGTGTCTCTGTGTGCAGTCGCTCTAATTACATCAGAAATACTGATTCTCACTGAAGATTGGGCTTTAATGTTGGCGTGTCCAGCTGCATTATGGGAGTTTAACATATTCAGTCAGCTTATTCCACCCCTTACAGCTAGAGTGTCTCGGCTCGGGGTGGACAGGAACATCCTGACATCAGGTGAGGTTCATGTTCCAGCTGAAGCTTAAAGTGAGTGATGAGCCAGTCGTTACCTTCAACCAGAGAATCCACGCTGCTCCACGTCCTCTGCTGTTATAACAGAGTTGCTCCACTTTCAGATTTAATAACTGCATGAATGAATTAGTTGTTCATCATGTGTCTCTGAACTCAATAAAGGTTTTCACATCAAAAACAGTTTCCCAGAATTCTCCCAAGTGTCACACGGTGTGTGAACGCAGTCAGGAAGCTGCTGTGGGACTGTTTCTACAGTCATGTCATCATTAATATACATCTGAAACATGGTGCTTGTTATGTGTACTCAGTCTCAGACTCAGGTCCAGACTGGGTTCTTCAGAACCTTCAGGAGTCCTCTAACATCCAGCTGACTGAGGTGTCGTCCAGCTCTGCTGCTGCAGATCTTCAGCTTCTTGAAGGAAATTGCTTAATGACATATTTAAGGTGTAATAAGAGCAGCAGCCTGTGATGCAGCGAGCGGCTGAAGTGCTCCATATTTCAGTGGGTCAGGTGGTGCCGCTCGATGATAATGGCTTGTTAAGGTGGAGGAAGACGAGCTGCTTCTGTTCTCTAATCACTCGGAAGCTTTGATTAGCCGCAGCACACGAATAATGGGTGGCATTTTCCGAAGCCTGTCGAGTGGAGGAGGGAAATGATTTAACAGCCCCTCTGCTCCTTCCTCCTCCTCCTCCTTTCCTCCTCCTCCTCCTCCTTTCCTACTCCTCCTTCTCATCCCAGTGGTTTTGATCTATTTTTTACTGCCTGTCTCAGTCATTTATCAAAAGCAGAATGGCCAGTAAAGTAATCTGACATTAGCACCCTGTGACTAATACCTCTGCAAAGAAAACGAGAGGCAGCAGAGCTTTGTCATTTGAATAAATCATGGAACCGTTCTGCATTAATGATGGAAGAAAGAGAAAAAATGTTGGATTTGGCCTCTGAACCTCGGCACTCGTTTTCAAAGCAAACAAAATGATGAGAGGCAGTTAAACTGGGAAATGAAGGTTTGTGCTGATGTCTGCAGATGTGACGTGTGGTGTGTTCAGGTACACCACGGGGCCCCTCCACAGCGTGCTGAGGCCCCAGCACAGGTACCTGATCATTTATAAAATATGATCATGTGTTAACCTGCTTGAGGCTTACAGCAGAACTCACCGCGCTGACGTCCAGGAAACGTCCAGAAGGGTTTTACAGGTATTTTTGACAGAAGACAGGAAGTCCACGCAGAAAGAAAGTGGAAACTAGAAAAGCACTCGGAGAGCGCAGACCTCCCCCAAGCTGCTTAGTTCCCCCATGTTGTGATCTACACCAAAAGTAATAGACTCCTCCCACTTAGTAGTTGTTACCCGCCAGGAGGTTTTATCTGAGTTTGTTTGTCTGTTAACAAGATAACTCTAAAACTTCTGGATGGATTTAGATGAAATTTTCAGGATGGGTCAGAAATGATACAAGAACCAATCAGTTAGATTTTGGTGCTGTTAACCTGGCAAGGTAACACAATGATCTGGAACTGCTCCGTCTGAAAAAGGGAGGGACATCTTGTATAATATTTTAAACTGATAGAGGACGAGCCAGTAAGTGTCTGTCTTTGATGATTTGTCTTTAGCCAATCACAGTAAATCAAGCTCTTGTAAATCCAGTCAGGAGAAACTAAGAAATCGTCTCTAGTTTTGTTTGTTCAGTCAGAAAATCAACTTATTTCTTTACTTTAAAAGAAAGTGAACCCGCCTGTGTGAGTCTAGACTGGTCACACAGATGTTAGAACCTGAACCATCATCACATCTGAAGGAGAGAGAGAGAGTCCTGCATGAAAACAGCTGAGATTTAAAGATCTTCATCTTTAACAAAGACAGTGAAAACAGTCGATGTGCTCAGATAATTCTGCACCACCTCAGTCCACCTGCATCGATCTCTCTGCCTGTCTTATGGGGTTTGGGGGGTTTGGTCAGTCAGTCATGTGGAGATGGACAGTTCACCCCCCGTGACCCTCCACTCACCCCACCTTGACGCAGAGACAGCCAATCAGCTGCAGGCCAGTGGTCAAACTCTGCACCTGCATTATGTATGAAGCAGCGAGTCCTCAGAGGCAGAAGAGTCGAGTTCACTCATGATGTTTACACATTCCTCTGTGTGTGTGTGTGTGTGTGTGTGTGAGTGTGTTTTGGTATCCTTATGGGGACCGTCCATTGACTTCCATTGATTTTAGTAACTAGATTTATACCTAACCCAAACCCTTTTACTAACCTTAACCATTACTGATCTATAACTAACCCTAAGACTAACTAAAACTCTATTCACACCATACCTATAAACCTAACCCCTAACCCTAAAAAGGGGAGTCCCCCTCATGGGGACCAGGCTTCGGTCCCCACAAGAACCCTCGGACCCCAGAAAGATAGTAAAAGTCAGGAAACGGGTCCCCAGGAGGTCAGAAATACAAACCCACACTTGTGTGTGTGTGTGTGGGTTTGTGTGTGTGTGTGTGTGTGTGTGTGTGTGTGTGTGTGTGTGTGTGTGTGTGTGTGTGTGTGTGTGTGTGTGTGTGTGGGTTTGTATTTCTGACCTCCTGGGGACCCGTTTCCTGACTTTTACTATCTTTCTGGGGTCCGAGGGTTCTTGTGGGGACCGAAGCCTGGTCCCCATGAGGGGGACTCCCCTTTTTAGGGTTAGGGGTTAGGTTTATAGGTATGGTGTGAATAGAGTTTTAGTTAGTCTTAGGGTTAGTTATAGATCAGTAATGGTTAAGGTTAGTAAAAGGGTTTGGGTTAGGTATAAATCTAGTTACTAAAATCAATGGAAGTCAATGGACGGTCCCCATAAGGATACCAAAACACACTTGTGGGTGTGTGTGTGTGTGTGTGTGTGTGTGTGTGTGTGTGTGTGGGTGTGTGTGTGTGTGTGTGTGTGTGTGTGTGGATGTGTGTGTGTGTGTGTGTGTGTGTGTGTGTGTGTGTGTTGTGTGTGTGTGTGTGTGTGTGGGTTTGTATTTCTGACCTCCTGGGGACCCGTTTCCTGACTTTTACTATCTTTCTGGGGTCCGAGGGTTCTTGTGGGGACCGAAGCCTGGTCCCCATGGGGGGGAATCCCCTTTTTAGGGTTAGGGGTTAGGTTTATAGGTATGGTGTGAATAGAGTTTTAGTTAGTCTTAGGGTTAGTTATAGATCAGTAATGGTTAAGGTTAGTAAAAGGGTTTGGGTTAGGTATAAATCTAGTTACTAAAATCAATGGAAGTCAATGGACGGTCCCCATAAGGATACCAAAACACACTTGTGGGTGTGTGTGTGTGTGTGTGTGTGTGTGTGTGTGTGTGTGTGGGTGTGTGTGTGTGTGTGTGTGTGTGCTGAGAACTGTTCAGGTGTAGATATGAGCCTCCTGTTCATCACTATCATGACCTCTGGATTTACAGCAGGAGTCCTAAAGGTCGGCTCCATGACTGACTCAGACCTGTAGAGCAGCATCTTCATCCTTCACTTCTTACAGCAGCATCATCAGGGCATCACCTCACGTCCTGGACGTCAGCATCACATGTCAAGTCAAGTTTATTTATAAAGCACATTTAAAAATAACTGAGGTTAACCAAAGTGTTGTACAACAGAGTAACATAGAAACAATAAAAAAGCTCTAAAATACATAAAACACCTGATTAATAAACCAATCAGATGAAACCTTGTTAAAAGAGAAGAGGTGGTTTAAGAGGAGATTTAAAAGTTCCTGAGCTGATGGAGAATCTGATCTGCTGACCTCAGAGATCTCCTGGACAGGTACAGGTTTAGAAGCTCTGTCAGGTATGGAGGTGCAGAACCGTTAAGAACTCAAAAAGAGCAGTAACATTTTAAAATCAATCCTAAAAGGGAGCCAGTGGAGAGAACTGGAGTCAGCAGACGAGCAGCAGCGTTCTGCACCAGCTGGAGACGATGTAGAGAGAAACGATTAGAGTTACAGTAATCCAGCCGGGATCTGATGAAAGCATGGACCACTCGTTCTAGATTGTTTCTGCAGACTTGTCTGTTCCTAACAGCTGAAGACTTCACTACCTGATAACTATGCTGCAGAGTTACAGAAGAACAGTCAACCTCTGCTTCATGGAAGGAAAAGGTCTGATTCAGTGACCAGTTAGATTATCTGGTTGTTTAGCAGCACATCATCAGCAATAAACAAACACTGTAACAAAACAAGATAAAACATGGAAATTATTCCAGAGACATTAAGTGTTTTTATAAAACAGTGCAATAGTGAGACATTGTTATGAGTTTAATGATGTGTGTGTGTGTGTGTGGGTGTGTGTGTGTGTGTGTGTGTGTGTGTGTGTGTGTGTGAGCGTGTGTGTGTGTGTGTGTGTGTGTGTGTGTGTGTGTGTGTGTGTGTGTGTGTGTGTGTGTTTTTCTCACCTCCTGGGGACCCGTTTCCTGACTTTTACTATCTTTCTGGGGTCCGAGGGTTCTTGTGGGGACCGAAGCCTGGTCCCCATGGGGGGGACTCCCCTTTTTAGGGTTAGGGGTTAGGTTTATAGGTATGGTGTGAATAGAGTTTTAGTTAGTCTTAGGGTTAGTTATAGATCAGTAATGGTTAAGGTTAGTAAAAGGGTTTGGGTTAGGTATAAATCTAGTTACTAAAATCAATGGAAGTCAATGGACGGTCCCCATAAGGATACCAAAACACACTTGTGGGTGTGTGTGTGTGTGTGTGTGTGTGTGTGTGTGAGCGTGTGTGTGTGTGTGTGTGTGTGTGTGTGTGTGAGCGTGTGTGTGTGTGTGTGTGTGTGTGTGTGTGTGTGTGTGTGTGTGTGGGTTTGTATTTCTGACCTCCTGGGGACCCGTTTCCTGACTTTTACTATCTTTCTGGGGTCCGAGGGTTCTTGTGGGGACCGAAGCCTGGTCCCCATGGGGGGGAATCCCCTTTTTAGGGTTAGGGGTTAGGTTTATAGGTATGGTGTGAATAGAGTTTTATTTGTCTTAGGGTTAGTTATAGATCAGTAATGGTTAAGGTTAGTAAAAGGGTTTGGGTTAGTTATAAATCTAGTTACTAAAATCAATGGAAGTCAATGGACGGTCCCCATAAGGATACCAAAACACACTCGTGTGTGTGTGTGTGTGTGTGTGTGTGAGTTTGTATTTCTGACCTCCTGGGGACCAGTTTCCTGACTTTTACTATCTTTCTGGGGTCCGAGGGTTCTTGTGGGGACCGAAGCCTGGTCCCCATGGGGGGGACTCCCCTTTTTAGGGTTAGGGGTTAGGTTTATAGGTATGGTGTGAATAGAGTTTTAGTTAGTCTTAGGGTTAGTTATAGATCAGTAATGGTTAAGGTTAGTAAAAGGGTTTGGGTTAGGTATAAATCTAGTTACTAAAATCAATGGAAGTCAATGGACGGTCCCCATAAGGATACCAAAACACACTTGTGGGTGTGTGTGAGTGTGTGTGAGTGTGTGTGTGTGTGTGTGTGTGTGTGTGTGTGTGTGTGTGAGTGTGTGTGTGTGTGTGTGTGTGAGTGTGTGTGAGCGTGTGTGTGTGAGTAGCTGGCTGGCTGTATGTGTCCCTGTGATGGACAGGTGATCTGTTCAGGTGTAGCCCCGCCTCTCAGTGACAGCTACAGACACCAGTTTCCTGTGACACCTGAACAGGAAGAAGCAGGTTCAGATACTGACTGACTGTCTCCACATAGAACATGTAACTACAGATAAACTGATGGTTGTAGTTCAGCAGCAGCAGCTAACAGTCCCTGATTTATTCACTTACACTGTCGATGTAAACTGTCACTAAAACATGTTTCCTGTTTGTTTGTCCACAGACTGTGTCCATCTGATCAGGTGGTATGTGTATTTATTACATGTGCTTGTTGTGTTCAGCCTCGCCTGTATGAGTAACTTCACTGTAGCAGCAGCTTCTCTCTGGTGAACATAGAACATGAAATGAATATTTCCTGTGTGTCTCCACATGAAAGTGAGGCTGACCTCCTTCTCTTTCTCTGCGCTCCGTCAGGTCGGGCCCCTCTTCAGGGGCCTGACATTTTAACTGTGTGCTTTTTGGTCCCATTGATTTCCCTCGCTAACCGACCACACACACACACACACACACACAGACACACACACACAGACCACAGCAGTGTGTGATGTCCTGTTCATCTCCTGCAGTGTTTCACTAGAGACGACTGCAGGATTCTGGTTCTGCTGGTCATGAGAGTGGAGAACATCCTGTTAACTGATGCTTGTGTTTGACTCTGCAGCATGATGTCACTTCCTGTTTGATCACATCCATTCAGCTTTAAATGATAGACGTTTCAGCGACACAAGCATAGAAGAAAAACCAGAGATGAAACTAAGACTCTCATTTCATTTCAGACACGTTGAATGTTTGTAAATTTTATCCTGAAAAACTCTTTTCAATAAGCAGATTCATGTAATCAATATATAATCAATATATCTGTCACTCTCATGCTGTGTTGTTACTTGGTTCTGGTTCTGGTTCATTCTTCTGGGTCTTTTGGACCTCGTCAGTTCAGATTTTCTTTGGTTTTGTTTTTCAGTTTGTTAATAAGTTTCTTGTTCAGCCGTCTCCATATGTCTCCATATGTCTCCATATGTCTCCACATGTCTCCATATGTCTCCACATGTCTCCACATGTCTCCATATGTCTCCATATGTCTCCACATGTCTCCATATGTCTCCATATGTCTCCACATGTCTCCACATGTCTCCATATGTCTCCACATGTCTCCATATGTCTCCACATGTCTCCACATGTCTCCATATGTCTCCACATGTCTCCATATGTCTCCATATGTCTCCACATGTCTCCACATGTCTCCATATGTCTCCACATGTCTCCATATGTCTCCACATGTCTCCATATGTCTCCATATGTCTCCACATGTCTCCATATGTCTCCACATGTCTCCACATGTCTCCATATGTCTCCACATGTCTCCATATGTCTCCACATGTCTCCATATGTCTCCACATGTCTCGACATGTCTCCATATGTCTCCACATGTCTCCACATGTCCTCTCCTCTGTCTGAGGAACCTTGTCAGATCCCACTGTGTTCTCCACTGTGTGTGTAAGAGGGGGCCCTGGTCCTGGTCCTGGCCCTGGCCCTGGCCCTGGCCCTGGCTCTGGCCCTGGCCCTGGCCCTGATACAGACTCATAGAACAGACTAGTGGAACCCTGCTGGCGTCAGGAGTCCGAGGAGACTCGAGTCCTCATTCTGAAGTTCAGTGTGATTGTGAGTCTTTGTGTTTGTAATGGAGAAACTCTCCAGATGGATTTTCAGACTCGTTGATCCGTATCAGCCTGCTGTGTGGTCCTCTCTTTCGGCCCCATTGGCCCCTCAATGGGCCCTTTATGTTGATTACATAATAATGTTATTTACATCAATCGATGAGTGTGCTTGCTGAGCTGAGGTCAGGAGCTGCGGGGGTGACAGGTTACATTTACATCCCATCAGATGGGGGCAGTTCAGCATTGTGGAGGGCGGGGCCCGTCCCTGTCACACCATCGGCCCCATGCGGGCCCTCAGAGTGATGACCTTTTCCCCTCAGCAGCTATAAGATTGACAGCCAGTCTCAAATCTCCAACTGCTGCAGTCAGACATTCAGAGATCACTGAGACTTATTCTCCAAAACATTTGTTCTCATAGAGAGAGTTACACAAACTCTGTGACCTTTTCAACACAAAGAACAACAACATTCAACACAGCTGTAAAAACCGCTCCAGTTCAGGTTCAACTTCATTTAAACTGGCTAACAGACAGAACTGCTTCCTCAGGGAGACACGATCCGGACTCTCAGAGTCCAGCAGGATTCAAACAGGGAACTCATTAATGAGATGAACGATGAATGTTAAACTTGAAAATTATTTTTAAAAACTCTCAGTCTATTTAAATGTGCACACAGAGCTGATGCTCAACACAGGTCGGCTAGGCAGTCACCTGGGCATCACCTGCTGGATGGGGCATGACCTGCTGGATGGAGGCATCACCTGCTGGAGGGGGCATCACCTGCTGGATGGGGCATCACCTGCTGGAGGGGGCATCACCTGCTGGATGGGGCATCACCTGCTGGATGGGGCATCACCTGCAGGATGGGGCATCACCTGCAGGATGGGACATCACCTGCAGGATGGGACATCACCTGCAGGATGGGACATCACCTGCTGGATGGGGCATCACCTGCAGGATGGGGCATCACCTGCAGGATGGGACATCACCTGCAGGATGGGGCATCACCTGCAGGATGGGACATCACCTGCTGGATGGAGGCATCACCTGCTGGATGGAGGCATCATCTGCTGGATGGGGCATCACCTGCTGGAGGGGGCATCACCTGCTGGATGGAGGCATCACCTGCAGGAGGGGGCATCACCTGGCATCACCTGCTGGAGGGGGCATCACCTGCAGACCTGCTGGATGGGGCATCACCTGCATGGAGGTATCACCTGCTGGAGGGGACATCACCTGCTGGATGGGGCATCACCTGCTGGAGGGGGCATCACCTCACCTGCTGGATGGGACATCACCTGCTGGATGGGGCATCACCTGCAGGATGGGACATCACCTGCTGGATGGAGGCATCACCTGCTGGATGGGGCATCACCTGCTGAATGGAGGTATCACCTGCTGGAGGGGGCATCACCTGCAGGATGGGACATCACCTGCTGGATGGAGGCATCACCTGCTGGATGGGACATCACCTGCTGGATGGAGGCATCACCTGCTGGATGGGGCATCACCTGCTGGATGGGGCATCACCTGCTGGATGGAGGCATCACCTGCTGGAGGGGGCATCACCTGCTGGATGGGGCATCACCTGCTGGATGGGGCATCACCTGCTGAATGGAGGTATCACCTGCTGGATGGAGGCATCACCTGCTGAATGGAGGTATCACCTGCTGGAGGGGGCATCACCTGCTGGATGGAGGCATCTCCTGCTGGAGGGGGCATCACCTGCTGGAGGGGGCATCACCTGCAGGATGGGGCATCACCTGCTGGATGGAGGCATCACCTGCTGGATGGGGCATCACCTGCTGGATGGGGCATCACCTGCTGGATGGAGGCATCACCTGCTGGATGGGGCATCACCTGCTGGAGGGGGCATCACCTGCTGGATGGGGCATCACCTGCTGGATGGAGGCATCACCTGCTGGATGGGGCATCACCTGCTGGAGGGGGCATCACCTGCTGGATGGGGCATCACCTGCTGGAGGGGGCATCACCTGCAGGATGGGGCATCACCTGCAGGATGGGACATCACCTGCAGGATGGGACATCACCTGCTGGATGGAGGCATCACCTGCTGGAGGGGGCATCACCTGCAGGATGGAGGCATCACCTGCTGGATGGGACATCACCTGCTGGATGGAGGCATCACCTGCTGGATGGGGCATCACCTGCTGGATGGGGCATCACCTGCTGGAGGGGGCATCACCTGCAGGATGGGACATCACCTGCTGGATGGGGCATCACCTGCTGGATGGGGCATCACCTGCTGGATGGGGCATCACCTGCTGGATGGAGGCATCACCTGCTGGATGGGGCATCACCTGCTGGATGGGGCATCACCTGCTGGATGGAGGCATCACCTGCTGGATGGAGGCATCACCTGCTGGATAGGGCATCACCTGCTGGATGGAGGCATCACCTGCTGGATGGGGCATCACCTGCTGGATGGGGCATCACCTGCTGGATGGAGGCATCACCTGCTGGATGGGACATCACCTGCTGAATGGAGGTATCACCTGCTGAAGGGGGCATCACCTGCTGGATGGGGCATCCACAGAATTTTCCAGGTTTGAAAAAGTCCCAGTGTCTAGAAGGTCTCGGGTTCCAAAGTCAACTGGACTCTAAATCTTTTAAACCATTTAACACTTAAAAATCAGCAGATTGAAATGAGCCACTAAACTAAAGAGGTTTTAGAACCTCGAGTGTCTCATTGATTCTTTTCTTCCGTCTCTTGTTTAAACACAGACACACTTTGTTTACTGGAAGTAAGAAACTCTGTTTATAATTAAATATTATTGTTTACTTGTTTTAAATAATTTAATCTGTAAAACTTTCAAGAGAAAAATTGCGGTTCTGAAACAAAATCCTTGCTAAACAGATAAATGATCTATACACTCACATGCACACACTCACATGCACACACTCATGTGCACACACTCACGTGCACACACTCACATGCACACACTCACGTGCACACACTCACGTGCACACACTCACATGCACACAGCCCTCTTCCTACACTTTACTGGAATCTGTTCTTGGACTGAAGGTGTCTCCACTCAGTGGGCGTGACCCGAGTGTGAGACGTGTCTGATGAGGTCACGTTCTCACTGAGCTGTTTGTTTCTGTTCACACACGATGAACATCCTTTAATAGACCTCCATGTTGGAGTAAACACACTGAGAAACTGATGGTCAGGAGCTGGTGTGGGATGAGACTCCCAGACGTCCACAGAGAGACACTGATGGACTCTCATGACTTCACATCCTCCTGTTGTATTTTCTTGTTGTATCAGAAACATGTTGCACACAAACAGACACACACATGTCGACACAAAGCCCTCACACAGCTTCTTGTCCTTCAGATTCTCCTCTTCCTCCTCCTCCTGCACACAAACACAACACGAAGTCTCCCTCTCAGAGCTCCCCTCTCCTCACTTGTTTGGCCTCCCCCAGGACCCGCAGGCATTGCCGGAGCTCTGCACTGTCCCCTGATGATGCGGTTCACCAGGTGTTGTCTGCAACAGGCAATTAGTAGAATAGGTGTAGCTGTCAATCAGCAGGCTGGAAGATTAGCTGCTTGGCCGTAATTAGCGGGTTAGAGGCTTCTTGGCCCAGAGGATAAAGGCTTTGCCAATAATGGGCCCTGGGGTATTAATTACTGAAGGTCGAAGCTGCCGAAAAGGCCAGGATCTTAGCAGCAGCGCACGTAAGATGATTGTTTAAATTTCAAAAATAATACTGGTCTGACAGTTGTTTGAGTCCCGCGGGGCGGCGGGTACAAGGTAGCCGAGGTAATTAGTTTGAAGAGGGAAAGGGCATGGTTACAGGCGTGTTTGTGAAGAGCGATGGAGGGATGGAAGAGAAGGTGGAGAGGAGAAAATATAAATGTGAAGACGAGGGAAGAAGAGGAGGAAATATAGAAAAGACATAAAAGGTGGGAGGTAAAGAGGAGAGAGAAAAAACACATACAAGGAAGACAAGAAGAAGGAGGAGGAAAGAATTCAGATAGAAAAGGAAAAAAAAACTAATTTATGAATGAAAAGATGAGAGAATGAAGGAAAAAATAGAGAGAAACTGGAAGGAAGAATAAAGGAGGGAATGATGAACATAGATCAGAGAGAGAAGGTAAGAAAAATTAATCAATGGATGGAGAAGAGATAAAAAATGTAAATAAACCTTACAATGGATGGATGGATGGATGGATGGATGGATGGATGGATGGATGGATGGATGCAGGATGGATGGATGGATGGATGGATGGATGGATGGATGGATGGATGGATGGATGATGGATGGATGGATGATGGATGGATGATGGATGGATGGATGGATGGATGGATGGATGGATGGATGGATGGATGGATGGATGGATGGATGATGGATGGATGGATGTTGGATGGATGGATGGATGGATGGAGGGATGGTTGGATGGATGGAGGGATGGATGGATGGAGGGAGGTGGGATGGATGGAGGGATGGATGGATGGATGGAGGGATAGATAGATAGATGGATGGATGGATGGATGGATGGATGGATGGATGGATGGATGGATGGATGGATGGATGATGGATGGATGGATGGATGGATGGATGATGGATGGATGGATGGATGGATGGATGGATGGATGGATGATGGATGATGGATGATGGATGGATGGATGGATGGATGGATGGATGGATGGATGGATGGATGGATGGATGGATGGATGGATGGATGGATGGATGATGGATGGATGGATGATGGATGATGGATGATGGATGGATGGATGGATGGATGGATGGATGGATGGATGATGGATGGATGGATGGATGCAGGATGGATGGATGAATGGATGGATGGATGGATGGATGGATGGATGGATGATGGATGGATGGATGGATGGATGGATGGATGGATGGATGGATGGATGATGATGGATGGATGGATGGATGGATGATGGATGGATGGATGGATGGATG